>JAOQGH010000012.1:38787478-38854970 GCA_025769975.1 Gallinago jamesoni
GTATGACCTAACATGATCTCTGTACTCCTCCTGAGTTGCCTGTCCCTTCTTCCAAAGGTGGTAAACCTTCCTTTTTTGCTTAAGTCCCATCAAGAGCTCTTTGTTCATCCAGGCTGGCCATTTTCCCCGCCCTTTAATACTGCACAGAGCTGCCTAATTAACAAGGCTGTGAAGTAACTGGAGTAACTTAGCAGAGACAATTAATTTGCCTTGCATCAAAATACACATTGGAATGCTGCAAAGCAAATGCATAATTTTCATTTCTGATTACTCAAAAGAACTTATGGGACCTGATATTCAGATTACTTTTCAGGGATCAAGGGAAAGTATAGGGAGGCTTCTGCGTTTTTCAAATTTTAGTGCATGATGACTGGAATTTAAAGTATTTTTCTGGGGTTTTTGCTCTAATAATGTGGAGAGTAATCCCTGAGTAGCACTAGTTCCTCCTCTCTGAGGCTAAGACTTTATAATCGAAAGATGCATGGAAAGGGGTGCTGGTGGGAGTTCTTTATGACCTTTTTTAAGAATATGATTATTTAGGTGCAGAACCTAGATAATGCTTGAAAGTCCAATAAAGTGATGTTTAAACTAGGTTAGATTTGTTGTTGCAGGAGAAAATGCTCAGATACAAGGTTAGTTTGAACCCTGGTTCATTTGCACCCCAAAACAGCAGCTGAGGCAATTTAATGAAAAAACTGTGTGATATTGGTGTACAACAGACTGGGCCTGTGATTACTGCATGCTAATTACTCTGTTGAGTATTGCACAGATCTAAACCACTTTTCTGGCCTCATAAACTTGCTCTCTGCTACTAAAGAAGGCTCATTGTGCTCATGAGGATAAGTTACGATATCTCTGTAGAGTTCATTGGCGGTATTTACTCTATTCTGAGTACAGGATTTAGGAATACAAAACGTTCTCCTGAAAGACTAACAAAGCGTGTGTTAGAAAGGCACTTGATTAATGGCAGACCAACTTGTTCCCTCTTCTGCACCACCTTATTCTGCATTCACAATTTAACAACAGCAAAATCTGCAGCAGCTTCTCTTCACATATCTCCCTGTGTTAAGATGTGTCTTGAAGGCTGGGTCCAACCATCATAACAAGGAAACTTAAATGTGAAAGTGACTGTATGAGCCACATAAATATCCACCAGAAGTAAGTGATGGTTTGCTCTAAGAAAATTTGTCTTTAGATTAATAGCTTTGGCACTCCTGTGTCATTGGGTATGAGCAAGTAATTCAAGGCGCCTGCTGTTATAATGGCTGGTTAAGACTAAAGCAAAACTCATCCTTCACTGGATTAAATGTTTGGTGCTGCAGTAGGCTGCTGAACGAAGTACATTTAGCTGGAAGACCTATGCTACTGTCTCCTCTAATGTAAGCGTGCCTTTGAAACTGCTACTACAAATCACATTAGTCAGATTTTGTATATTGGTAGACTTGGATCATTTTCTGAGTGTGGATTTGTTGATACAACTAATGTGCTCTGTAATTGGGGACATCCTCTTTGGGCATGCCCTACTTACTATTTAAATAAGGTGCTTCTGTGAAAGGAAATAAAGAAATGCCTGCTTATCTTCCTTTGAATAGATCCTCTGCAAAGGATCTGAATGCTGAAGTTACCACTTGCACGTTAACGAGAGGCTAGTACTTAAACTGTACCAGTCTGAAGTCTCACAGGCAGTTGCATGTAGGTACAGCAGGCAAGAGAAAATGTTTGCTTTGAATAAGCACTCATTCATTTTCAATTTTTCACTGCTTGAAAAACAAAACAAAACCAACAATAAAAACAACCAATTGAGCAAAAGAAACCAACACTCCAAAACCACCCAAAACCACACACAAGAAGCAGTGGTTTCCAGCTATAGGACAAGGGGCAACGGGCACAAGCTGGAACACAGGAAGTTCCATTCAAATATGAGGAAAAACTTCTTTATGGTGAGGGTGACAGAACTGGGACAGGCTGCCCAGGGAGGTCGTGGAGTCCCCTTCTCTGGAAATCTTCAAGACCCACCTTGATGCAGTCCTGAGTGATGTGCTCTATGCGTTCCTGCTTTAGCAGGGGAGTTGGACTAGATGATCTCTAGAGGTCCCTTCCAACTCTGACAATTCCATGAAACGTATATCAGCTTTATGTATTGTTTGAAAATATCAAGATATGCCCACTTTAGTTGTTTTTGAATAATTTTATAGTTCTATCTTATTAATTGAATTGTTTATTTGCTTTAAGTTAAAAGCGGAGGAAAGACATGCCACAATACCTTCCTCCTCCTTATTTGACTTTTACATTGTAATGTCTAATGGTGGCTTAAGAAATCTTTTTTGGATAAGATTCTTGCAGTTCTTTACCAACACATCTTTAGGAACTGTAAGTCTGGAATTCCATATTACTAAGGCACTGGCTTGATTAATGACTATTACACTTCTGATTTTCATTTCTTCCCCCCCTCCCCCAGTTTTATTTATCTATTTTGTAACAGGGACCAAAACAGTAAAAGTCACAGGAACATAACTGGGAGAAGGCTTTTGACTTTCTCTAAAAATTAATTGGCTGGATATATTTTTTAAGTTAATATCATTAAGCAAACTTTTTTTTTTCTTCTTCTGGTAAGAAGGATATGGAGAAAAATAAGCATATTGCAATACTTATTTAATTGAATTGATGTTCTAATTATTAAAGTGTAAAAGGTTTCATCAAGATTGTTTTAAGTGTAATTATTTAGCAAGCTTTGGTGCTGGAGGAATAAATTTAAACAGGAATGAGAAATTATTTCACTCAACTGCAAAACTGAACTCTTGAACTTGATGGAAGGTTTGAACACCTTTCTTCTTAGTAGTCTCATTTAGCCCTGTGTACTTCAAGTGGTTTGACCAAGAACAGAAGCAGAAGAACTCTGTTGCTGGATGGGAGGATATCTTTCCTTTAGAAAGCGGTGCTGGGAAATCCCACAGGATAGAGATCTGATGGTTTTGGGGTGGGTAGAAATTAGGAATACCACATGTCTTTCTGGGTAGATTCTCCTAAGTGAAAAACCTCATTTTGACAAAATGTGCTGAAATTTTCCAGAGAGAGTTGGCTGATCGTGACCAACCTCTGCTGGCTTTGACTCAGTCATAAAATTAATTTCATTAAAAATAAGTAAATAAAAAACCATTATTTTGACCCATGACCACAATCATGCATCAAGATGGAACAAGTATTATACAAGGGTACCAGGATTTAAACTCCTCTTCTGTGACATTTTCTTTTTCTTTTCTTTGCAAAATATCCCACCCCACATGGAACTTTGAGATCCACCAGCAAAACTTAGCAATATTTTGCCTGCCCATATTTGTCTGAGGAAGCAGGTAGACCTGGGATAAAAAGGTGGAAAGAGAGGCTGTGTCTGGGAAGCAAAGGGCATTTGGTAGCCTTGACAGGGAAAGCCTCTTGTGAATGTGGAATTATTCCTGGGAAACTCATTTAGCTTTAGCTAAGTCATTGTTGTAGGTGAAGAAAGAAATTGAGAGAAATAAAAATAGCGGTATTTTATTCAGTATTTCAGATGGAGCAGCTCACACTGAAAGCTTCCTGAAAGTCTCCTTTCACCTAACCAGCTGAAGCCAAAAGTAGATCTCAACTTTACTAATCTAAAAGAGATAAAATTGGATAGTTACTTTTGGGTTTTTATCTTTTTGATGGCATCCCCAGGAGAAAGAAGCTTAGTATCATATTGGAGTTTGTCAAGTGCTTTTCAAGATGCTTACTGTTCGAGAGGAAGGGAAAGGTAAGACAAAATCCCTCTGTGAGAGCTTCCATCATTTCCTTTGTTTGCATTCTGATGACATCTGATTACTTAACTTATAATGGTATTCAAGTGGCTATAAGTATTTCACCAACCCCTTGTGTGCCACAACTGCATAAAGAGTTCAGCAGTAAATACCAAGCAGAACTTTTAGGAGCTGTGAGATTATGCTCCTGCATCTTTTGGTGGATATGTCTCGGCCAAACTGAGATTTGCCTTGCTGAAGTGAAACGCAGATTTTCCTTGCTTGTATTAATGAACCCGGAAACTGAATGACAAGTGGTTTGGGGGAAAACTCTGGTATTTTACTTTGAGGCATAACTGAGCTGCTTCAGCAGGTCAGAGAATTTCAGAAAGCAATCTGGGCAGTTAACGTTAATGGCAGCTTAGTTTCTCTTCCAGAAGTTTGTTCTGAGTCTTCTCATTCAAGCATTCATTCAAAGGTTCTGTCTAAATTGGGACACCTGATCAGTTGCTGGTTTCTTGCCAAATGCACCTTCCTTTTCTGACACTGCTGTCTGTAGATGATGAGATGTCTGCTACTTCTGTGAGTGCTGACAAATCAAGCAACACAATGACTTTTCTTTTTTTAGAAGAACCTGAACATTTAATGTTCAGTATCATTGGGAGCATTTTATCTGTGGCCTCATATTCTTGATTTGATCCTTGCTTTTCACTAGCTGCATTGTTGTAAGGGGTGGCCCTGGGTCACAAATTACTCTCAGTCTGTCTTTAAATTGTGATGTGTCAGTGTATAAACAGGTACTTCCATTACAGGGCTTGAGTGTATCGTCATCTGCTTTTTCTTGATTGTTCCTGAGGAAATGTTCTTGCCCCAAAAGGGTCAGCACTAAAAATAAACATTTTACATGGTGAATTACTGCAATTCCGTTGGTAATTTCTAGGAAGAAAATGAAAAAGAACAAAGGAAACTATACTGCTATCCTTGGCCATTACAGTGGAGAATGAAAATCACAGGAGAGGAATGGTGAGGGAAGGCATTACTGAAACATTGCATCATAAACCAAAAATACCTGAAAACAAAATAATAATATACTTCTGAAACACTTCTAAATGTGCCTGTCATAACACTATACATGGATGCAGGAGTTCTGGGGTAAAATTTAATGGAAAATGTCTATCAATCAGGAGGGTGATGAAAACCTATGTTGACCTTAAGACAATGTGGTTCTGGATATTTTTTTTTGTTGGGATGTTGGTGTTTTGTTGGTGTTCTTGTTTGTGGTTTTCAGAGTGTGTTTTGTGGTTGTTTAGGTATTTTTTAATCCACAAAAAAAGCCCAAACAAAGAAATCCCACATAAAGGAATTGGATGTCAATATAAAACAATGTGGAATTCTGTGACTAAAACCGCCAATGGTATGCTCCCAGCCTCTCTCCTGGGAAGTCAGCAGCTCTGTACTGCATCACTTGCAGATTCTGTGTGTTTCTTAGACCATCTAAAGAGCATGTCATGCATGACAGAACTTTTGGACTTACTTCACAGAATACCTTACTTTGTTGTGGTCTTCTGTTGCTAGAACAAGCACAATAAACAATAGCTACTTAACAGTTACAGTTCAATAGCTACTAGGGCTCATCTCTTTCCCATGGGCTTCAATCATACAATGAAGAAGGGAAAAAAAATAAAAATCCTTTGAGCTAATTGGATACCTCCTATATTGTATGATAAATCACAGTTAGAGCAAGGAAGTTTTGAACAACCAGTGGCCTGAATGATTGCTTGCACAACTCTTTCTGGTAGTAACCAATAAAGAATAGATCAGTAGAAACCAGAAGTCTAATTATTTTTTTTATTTTTCCCCCCTCTGAGCAGGGTTAAAACCAATAGAAGAGAACAATAGCAGAAGCTATATACAAATTAGTCACATAAAGCACAAGTTTAAATCTGTCAAATACCAGTCACTCAGTTCTAATCAAGGTTGATAAATCCTGATGAAATGGAGGGGAAAAGATGGAGAGAAAAAAGATCATTCACTGGTCTTGTTAGACAGCACTTTCTGAAAAGAATTCATGACAGCTGCAGTTCAGCAAAGTGCTTGTTTGTATGTCCTTTTCATCTGCAATAATAAACTCACCCCTCCTGTATACACCTATGGGCTCTTGCATGCTTAGCAGCACTGCTAAATCAAAGCCTACATTATGAGGTCTTTCAAAGCGATGTTTAGAGACTGGCACATTGTGCTTATCTGGATGGGAAAACATGAAGCAGTATTTATCAGCATTCAGTAAAATGTAAAGATCTTCTAGAAGCAACCTTTGTTTTAAGATGTCTTTGTATACTCTAATCTGAAGGTTTAATCTTTCTGAAATGGGAAACTTCTGTCTGTATTTTTTTTCTTCTTCTTTTTCAGTTGGTAGTTTGGGGATGTTCCTGCCCCACCCCCCACCCCTTCAATCATTCTTAGCATTTGGAGTAACTGGTTATCCCATCATTGACACAGCTGTAGGCTGCTAGCTGTGGGAAGGATTGCAGCACAGGATTTGTGCCACTTCATAAAGCAACAGGAAGAAACAACACTTTCTCTCCTTGCTCATCAGTGAAATTGGTTCAGAGGGAACAACATTTGCATGCTAGAGTTGGCTTTTTTTTTTTTTCTCTGGTTCAGAAGCTTGGAGATTAATGAAGCTTATTTTAAATTCTCAGCTGTCACCTAGAGTCCTTGCCACTCTACTCAAAGCACCCTGTGCAAACAGGTTATTGAGGCTTAATCTGAAGTGCACGAGGGAAATACCCTCTGCCACCTACTTACATCACTCTCCCCATGTGCAGATATGTGGGACCTTTCTGGTAAAATGCTACTATCCTGTGATACCAAATCGGGCTTTTTTTCCAAAGTGCTGCAGTAGTGTTCCCTCCCCTCAATATTTACAGATAAAATATTCAAGTTTCCATTAGCTTAAAACTAAATTTAGAAATTCTTTAGGATCATCTTCTGCCTAAATATTATGTGCAGACTGCCAAAAACTGTATTATTAGAATTCTTTTAGATCTAACAGCTGCCTGGGATAATGCTGGCCATACTGTGTTATTTATGTTTTTGCTCCCCACCAGGAACAGATGGAGTCACCTTCTAGCAGCTTTGCTGCTTCTTTATGTGGGAAGCCCATAGAGTGGTGACTACTCATCTGCCCCGCATCCTGTTCAGTCCTCCCACCACTTGTCCATGAGCACAGGCAAAATGCAGGCTCTCTTGAAGTCTTGCCACAGATGTCAGCTTAGAGAGGACTCTTTCTGTGATACGTGGTCACTTCAGCTGGAGACGCAGAGATGGCTTGGAGCTTGCAGGGAGCTGGGTGTTAGGCAGGTGAGGGCTAGGTGGCTGAGGCTCAGTCCAGATATGGCTTGGAGTAAGGTGGTGCACAGCATCTTCTCTGGAACAAGCTTGGGTATTGCCACACTGGGTACCTCTGCACAAAGCCTGATGAAAGCTGCTGTGGCATCCCACTCTGTGTTCCATGTTACCTGCATAAGCACTTCCCCATCTTCCTGGGTAGGTTTCAGGACAGCAGGGAGTACAGGGCTACCATGGCAACGCTGCCAGGAGAAGCAGAGCTATCTATTTTAGGTGTTTTGTGTTGAACAAAACAAGAGGATACAACTTTCTGGGAGGTTGCTGTAGTTGTGCCCTCGGGAAGATTTTGCTCTGGGAGGGTGTTTTTTCTCATTTAAAGGATGTTCCCCTTTCCCAGAGTGCTTTATTTCTGTGGAACACCAGTGAGGCAAGGCTAAGTTGTTCTTGTTCTGTAAGCATTTAAAGATATGAATGGGAATAGCACAAAATACATGCAGTGGTCAAATACTGTTTTTTTACCAAAAAATAAAGTGACTCCTTGAGTTGGTAGCAGTTTGAAAATGGGTTGTGCATGAGACACTACTTAAATTGACAGTGTAGTAAGAGAAAACAAATATGGCTTTATTTTTCTTTCCAAACAACTTACAATAAATCTGTTTAAGATAAGAAGTTAAAATTCATAAGGAAACATTATAAAATCTTTTTTTTTCTTTTCCTGCTAATCATAACCTCACCTCAAAACAGTGGGTTAATACGTTCCTGCTGTTTTACTTTTTATGATATTCAGCATCCATGAAGGTAAGCTGCTCCCTGGGACCCAGCAGTGGCTAGTTACATGAGAAATCATCTCCTCTTCTGTTCATGATTATTTATTGATTAAAATACAATGTACTGAATTGCAAATTACCTCTTGGATGGCTTGAATGCCATATTATTTTTTTTATAGCCCTAAAATATAGCAATATATCTGAAACACAATGTTCTCAGTATATCTGCCTATTCTCACCTTCCATTTATAAATTTTAAAGCAGTTATTTTGGTAATGGTAGACTACATTTATTTCTATAGTGAAAAACCTTGTAACTGAAAGTAAACAGAACACTTAGACAGAATTTTAATTAAGTTTGGCTTTTTATCCTAGTTGGGAAACCCTTTCAGCAACAGTTTGAAAACATACAAGGGAAGCTTTCATAGTCATCGAATCATAAAAACATTTAGATTGGAAAAGACCTTTAAGATCATCAAGTCCAACTGCTAACCTAGAGCTGCTAAACCATGTCCCTCAGCACCATATCTACATATCTTTTAAATACCTCCAGGGATGGGGACTCAGCCATTTTGCTGGGCAGCCTGTTCCAATGCTTGATAACCCTTTTGGTGAAGAAATTCTTCCTAATATCCAACCTAAACCTCACCTTTAGAGTAAAGGCCACTTTCTCTTCTCCTATCACTTGTTACTTGGGAGAAGAGCCTGACACCCACCTCACTACAACCTCATTTCAGGCACTTGTAGAGAGCAATAAGGTCTCCCCCAAGCCTCCTTTTCTCCAGACTAAACATCCCTGGCTCCCTCAGCAGTTCTTCATAAGACTTGTGCTCTAGACCCTTAACCAGCTTCATTGCCCTTCTCTGGACATACTCCAGCACCTCAGTGTCTGTCTTGTAGTGAGGCGCTCAAAATTGTACGCCGTATTTGAAGTGCAACCTCACCAGTGCTGAGTACAGGGGGACAATCAATTCCCTAGGCCTGCTAGCAATGTTATTTCTCTGGTAAGCCAGGATGCTGTTGGCCTTCTTTGCCACCTTGGGCTCACTGCTGGCTCGTATTCAGCTGGCTGTTGACCATCATCCACTAAGTAGATTACCTTGTCATCAGGTTGGTCAAGCAGGACCTGCCTTTCATAAACCCATGCTGACTGACCATGATCACCTGGTTGTCCTGTACGTGCCATGTGATGGCCATGTGATCTGCTCCATAACTGTCCTGGCACCAAAGTCAGACTGACAGGCTTGTAGCTCCTCAGATCCTTCTTCTGGCCCTTCTTGTAGATGGGCAACACATTTGTTAACCTCCAGTCAACAGGGACCTCCCCGGTTATCTAGGACTCTTGCTAAATGATGGGAAGTGTCTTGGAGAGCATTTCCACCAGCTCTCTCAGTAGCTTAGGGTGGATCCCATCCAGCCCCATAGACTTGTATGTGCCTGAGAGGTGTAGCAGGTCACTAACTGTTTCCCCTTAAATTATGAGGGCTTCATTCTTCTCCCAGTTCCTGTCTTCCAGCTCAGGGGGCTGGCCACACGGAGAATAATTGATTTTACTATTAGAGCCTGAGGCAAAGGCAGCATTAAGTACCTCAGCCTTTTCCTCATCTTATGTCACTCAGTTTCCCCCTGCATGAAATAAGGATGGAGATTCTCCTTAGCTCTCCTTTTGTTGCTAAAGTATTTATAGGAAATTTTTTCTTGTCTTTTATGCCAGTATCCAGATTGATTCTAGTTGAGCTTTGGCCCTTCTAATTTTCTCCCTGCATAACTTCACAATGTCCTTGTAGTCCTCCTGAGTTGCTTGCCTCTTCTTCCGAAGCTTATAAACTTTTTTTTCCCCTCAGTTCCAGCTGTTTGGCTAGACCTGTAGTTTCCCCCACGAGCTCATTTTTTTGGCACGTGTGTACAGCCCATTCCCCTGCCTTTTAGTATTCCTTCTGGGAGAATGTCCAGCTTTCTTGGACTCGTTTGCGCTTCAGGACTGCTTCCCAGGGGACTCTGTCAACCAGGCTCTCAAACAGGCCAAAGTCTGTTCTCGTTATCTGCTAATGTTTCAAAAAAAACGGAGTTTTCCCGTGTTGTTATTCAGGGTTTTATGGGAACCACAGTCACTTTCTATTACTACACTTCTCATGTTTTAATTCGGATGTCTTTAATTAAATCTTTTTAAGGTTCATTTTGAGCCTATTAAAAAGAAAACATATGTTACCACGATAATGGATTAGAATATTTTAAAGTTTAAATAGCCCAAATCGACTGGGCACACTTTAGGACTAAGAAATATTTTTTTCTATGGTTCAGGAAATATGACCTGAATGATTTAGAGGAGCAGGAGCAGTGGAATAGGCTGGATGTGTGTAAATGATTTTATGACCACTTGTGGCTTAGGAATTTATTGCAACTGTTTTCAACAACCTGATTTAAAGAGGAGGTAAAAGAATGTTGATGAAACATTAACTAATGATTTAATAGAGCACAAATGCATCACTTTATAGTAATGACCTGTATTAATATATGGATGATAAACATACTTATATGGTGTTTACTCTGAAGCATGAATAGTAAAGATAATGATAAATCTGTACAACAAATATATCTCTCTTCATAGTTCAAGAGAGCCTGCTTATGAAAAAACCTTAAACCCTTCTGTAAATACCGTTTTTGTTTTTTTTCCCTTTTCAATAAGCAAAATGTAAATTTACTTGAATATTAAGATCTACCTACCCTGGATTTTCTCTCTGTTCTAGCAACTTTAAAAGAGTGTAAATGAGGTATGTTGTGCAGCACTAACCCTCACCAGGTCTGGCAGTGTCACTCCCACAGATTGGGCATGTTTTTGGAAATGCCAATCTCAACCAGATCCAGGCTCCCTGGTCAGTATGTGTCTCCAGAGTGGCCTTCAACAGAATAACAGCTGCAGGTGTTCAATTTGGAGCAAACTGGATCTTCCTGAGCATTTTGATTCAGGAGAGAGTGATAACTATATATGTTGACTAAAATAAACCTTCCCACAGTAGTTAAAAAGCAAGCCATAGCTGTTTTAAATTATAATAGTTGGTTCTAATCCTATTTATAAATCTGGGGTCATAATACCATTAACTAAATCTACTTGCTAATGTGGAAATTTTGTTATTGTTATCTATATTCTTTAAAAATGTGCTAAGAGGTATATATTTTAGTTATCTTACCCTGGAACGAGGAATGTCTGTACCTTTTTTCCTTTTTGTATAAGTTCTGAGAAGAGAAAAAGGTAAAATATATATATTTTAAAAATAATAATAACATAATACACTGTAAATGATTGATACTGAAAAAAGAAACATCAAATATTCACATAAATATTTCAAAGATTTATTAATACTATTATTTTTTTTCCAAAAGCAAGAGAATGTTTGTTTTAAATTTTGTCAGGAGTAATAGAACAAAGGCAAAAAAGAGAACAACTGTGATGTTCACTGCAGAACAAAAACAGCTATAGAGACCCCATAAGAGAATAACTTCACCAAAAGGCACCGTGTTGAAACAGAGACGCAGTACAAGAGAAATACAGTCTTGATATTCCAGGAGAGACAGGTGCAGGCATAAATATAACTTTCTATCTTTGATTTTTATTATCTTTTTCATTGTGTAGAAACCCACAAAAGCTAAATTATGTGAAAACTCCTCAGTTCTGGTCTTTTCTGGGGACATTTTTTCCCATAATGCATATTCTTGACACTTCTTGACCAAAAGATAATTGTTGTTTATGAAAGTTCTTCTGAACTCTTCATCTGTGCTGCTTTGTTACCTTGAGTTAAAATATATGGTAAATTTATTATTTATTCCTTTCTCAAACTGTGCAAAAGAATTCAAGATTAATTACTCCCCACTTTTAATTACCTAAATAAGATTGAATCTTTAACCAGATAAGAAAATAGAATCATAGAATGGTTTGGGTTGGAAGGGACCCTAGAGACCGTCTAGTTCCAATGTCCTTGCCCTGGGCAGGGATGCCTCCCACTAGAGCAGGTTTCTCTTTTTAAGTCCTTCATCTTGAGGTTGATCTAGCCTGTAAAGCAAACCCATTATGTTCTTAATAAAGCTGTCAGTAGGCAAATTTCCATAGTACAAGAATTGCAAGAGAAGCCTGGATTACAGCATTTTTATTAGTACTTCATCAAAAGCATCCACAGATTGAAAACTAAACCACTCCTCCATTTAATACTTATCCTTCCAGGCTTCAGACATCTGTCATAGTTATATCCCACTCTAAGACAGTTGAAGCTATTGTGAGATGGTAGAAATTGGCCAGTGATGGTATTTTCCAACAAGGGCAGCCAATATCTATTGTTAAATGAGTTTAGGATTGAATTGATCGGGTTTGCTGTTGATACAGTGTATGTTTTAACACAGTGTATGTTGCCATCATACACAACTGCAGTGTTACTCTTGAGTATCTCCTGTAAGTACATGCAGTCTAAGTGACGTTGCAAAGCAACCTTTAGCAATAAAGTAAAAATATCCAGTTTTAAAAATCCTTAGATTTTTTTAAATCCAAGTTAAGGCAGTAGAAAGGTTGTGGTTTATCCTGTCTAGTACAAAGACATTGAGGCAGTTCTGTATATGCAGTCTTTTGAAGGAAAGGCAATCAATATGGAGGTAAATCAATGGGGCTTGCGGATATCTATGATCATGTTCTCAAAAGCCAGAGATTTCTAGCATTTCCTTGGCTGAAAACAGGTCTTCTCAGGCTGTTGTGAAAAGTAATTTAGTTATAAGTGTTCAAATTAAGGATACTAGGTTATTGCAATAAAAAATGAGGGATTTGAAAAAGAAAGTCTTGGTGCCTAGTATCTCCTCCTCTCTCTCATTTGGCTTGACTAAATCTTTCCCAAACCTTTCTTCTTACTATTCACTGCTGATCCCTGTTGCTCTTGCACTGTGCTACCCAGGGTAAGCTTTGACTACCTAATGAATGATCATCAGTGTTAACAGGACTGGGACCTTGAGTCACAAGAACTCATTTTCTTGACGATCTTGATGGTCAAGGTAGAAAAGGAACCAGAAACAGAAAAAGAAATGACTTGTACAATATCACACAGCTGCTGGTGGCAGAGCTGGGAGCTCAGCCCATCACTGTTGATTCACACTCAGTGCGTTCATACTCCAGTTATTCAATTCTTTTTAGGTGTTGTGGGTATACAGCTGAAGGATATCAACCACACAAAAAGCTAAGAAGACATCACAAAGGCTAAGATAAACAGCCCTCAGCAAACATCCTTGAGTCCCGTGGGACATAAGAGCTGTAAGGGCAAGCTGTCTCCATAGACTACGCTATTGGATCTCTTTGAAACTCCTGTCTGGGCATACATCTGTATTTTATTGTTATTTCATACAATTACTCTTCAGTTAAATTATTAATTTCACCCAGGATAGTACAGTATATGAAATGTACTCTTTTCCTTATAATACCTCTCTAAATGGAAGAAATAAAAAGGCAATTTATTATGCATGACATTTTCCTAAACTTTTCCTCTATACTAATTTCACCATGTGGAAATGATATCAAGAAAATGAGCCATACTCTGCCTGTGTTAATCCTGTGGAAATGTTATCAAGAAAATGAGCCATACTCTGCCTCTGTTAATCCTGTGTAAATCTAGAGAAGCTCCATTTGGGTCCATTGCAGGTTTGAACCACTGTAGATAATAGCAGAATGTGTCCCATGGCTCCCTTTTGTAATGATATTCTAAAATTATGTAAATTTCCAGCTTTATGTGCTATAAGTAGGCATTTGTATGCAATGATGCTGTGCTGCCTTAGCTCTTCCAGACTGAAAAAATATAGAATTATTTATCTAGAAATACCTGGCAGAGGATAGTAAAAATTTATATTGGGTAAATTTGAAGAACTCATCATTATTTTGGTTGGTTAGTGCTACTGGAGAAGCGATCTTTTTAATTTTTTAGATGACCTGGGTGTTCCTATTTTAGAGACGATATAGGTATGCAAATAGTGTTTTAGCTTATTAGTGTCAAAGGATTGTACATTATTTATTGCCAATAACTGTTGTGCAAGTTGTGGAGAAAACTGGTGGAAAATAAGTTTTGGTGAATATTCTGTGGTCCAATAATGACAGTGCCAATCACAGTGTGTCATTGATATCATATTCTGAGCAAGTTGCTTGCATTAGTTATCACAAAATATCCCATTAGAGACAGGAGGCAGTGAGATGAAACCGTCTGCTATGTATATATTTGTGTGTATGCACACATGCACATATGTATATATTTATAATAATAAAATCTCCTTTGACCTTTCAGAAGGTTGGTTTAAGTCAGTAGAAATATTTCTAGTGAACTGGGATTTTTGATCTGGAATCAGTCTGTAGAATGATTCAGTGAGTATTCTGGATGACTAACTGCATTTCTAGATGCAAATACATCTGTGGGACACTTCCATCTTTGGTTCTTGAATCCTGCCTCTGAAGAGGATAAGTGTACAAGAGAAGAGGTCCCAAGGGGAGACAGTAATGCTTTATTCCTTTTATTATATAAAAAAAAATATATAAAAAAATCAATATATTGATCAAAATGTTATTTTTTAGATATTTTTTTAAAGTAACTTTTGTTTTGCTATTAGAGAAATTACATGGTGCATTTGCCTGAAAGCCCTTCAAAGACTTTGATTTAAATAAGGTGTAATACTGCATCAGAAACATGTACTGAAGTCTGCGATTTTCCCCACACCCTCCTGTGTGTCACAGAATTGTTTGGGTTGGAAGGGACCTTAAAGATCATCTGGTTCAAATTCCCCTGCCATGGGCAGGGATGCCTCCCACCAGAGCAGGTTGCTCAAAGCCCCATCCAGCCTGGACTTGGACACCTCCAGGGATGGGGCAACCACAGCTTCTCTGGGCAACCTGTTCCAGTGTCTCAACACCCTTAGCGTGAAGAATTTCTTCCTAATATCTAGTCTGAATTTCCCCTCTTTCAGTTTAAAACCCATACCCGTCATCCTATCACGAGACTCCCTGATAAAGAGTCCATCCCTGTCTTTCCTATAGGCACCCTTTAGGCACTGGAAGTCTGCTGTAAGGTCTCCCTGGAGCCTTTTCTTGGCTGAACAAGCCCAACTCTCTCAGCCTGTCTTCACAGGAGAGTTCCTCCAGCCCTCTGATCATCTTCATGGCCCTCCTCTGGACCCCTTCCAACAGGTCCGTGCCCTTCTTTTGTTGGGGACTCCAGAGCTGGGTGTGGTACTACAGATGGGGTCTCACCAGCACAGAGTAAAGGGGTCGAACCACCTCCCTGCTGGCCACGCTTCTTTTGATGTAGCTCGGGATGCAGTTGGCTTTCTGGGCTGCAAGCACACATTGCCAGCTCATGTTGAGCACCGTCATCCACCAACACCCCCAAGTCCTTCTCCTCCAAACTTGTCTCAATCAGTCTTTCACCCTGCCCTTCCCTAGTTGCTGTTGCTTTTGACTATTTGTTTCCTTCTTTTTTTTTCTCCTTATTTTAAAATGCTGAGCAGAGGAAAATCAAAACCCAACACTTCTTGTTCATGGGACAGTTCCTTAGGACTGTTTCCAGTGCAGGTGGATTGATGTTATGGGGAAAACTTATCTTCTTCTGTTTCCCTCCCCCTCACTAAGATAAAGAACTAAAAAAAAAAAAAGATTTATTTTAGCAGTGAGATATCGTGTCTTAGAGAAAATACCCTAGCTTATATTTAGCTTTTGAAAATGCATTTATGTGAAAGTGCATTCCAATTATCTGATTCCCACTTGATGCTAATGAATTAAGAGAAGCTTTATCCTGACAGACATTGCTTGACTGCCTGCTGGTCTTTCAAAATTGTTACTCTGTCCTACCTTCTACAGCTGCCTTCAGGCTGCCTGTGGAAGTTCACAGACTGTAATTGTTTGGGTCATATATTAGCCTTCAGTTTCCAAAGAGGCTAAGTAATCTGAAAATTTCCATGACATGCCTGCTGACTTTAATAATCTATTAAGGATTTCAGGTAGTCTGTGCTTTACCTTAATTTTTCTGCACTAATGAGAAGAAAAAGTCAATACCATCATGAATTTGCAATTGAAATTGAAGTGAATAATGTGTTGGTGAGGCAGAAGCCAGAGTTGCTGGCAGAGGGAAAAATAACACCTAATTTTTTGAGACAATGTGACTGAGTAACTCGAATGATGCTCTGGGGTTAGGAAGGCTGGCTGTGCTTCCCTGAATATGCCCTGCAGTACAAGCAGTCCAAACATCTCAAGGCTGAGCTGTAAGCATTTTTCATTAGGCACCAAAAGCCCTGGAGCCATTGGATGTTTAAGTCTTGACCTCTCTGAATTATAGTTTGTTCTCTGTTTACAGAGAATAGCTTCATACTGTTGTTAAAACACACTAAGGACAATGGATTAAAAACATCCTAACATAAGATTTCTAGCTTCTTTCATTTTCAAGTAAGTAAAGTGTGATGCTAGTCTAAAGAAAGAGCTTCAAGTCAAATTGATTTAACTTTTCTGCATCTGGCCTTGCAGAAACACAGGACATAAATGTAGCAGAGATGTTCCATTGGGGAGCCATGGCTTGATGGCAGACACTTTTTTTGAAAGTCTTTGTTTGTTCAACAGCTCCTCTATTCAGCAGCCTATTGGCTGCTTTCCTCCAGGTCTGTGTTTGATTTCCACAGCAAATGCCTTCTTTGTGGTGCCCTAATTGTCTGGGAGGACCTAGGAACAACAGCCTCAACATGGGAAACAGACATCTCACCCCAATGTTATAATCACTTTGATATTTTTTAGTACTGGCTGCATGTTCACAACCAGAAATTTTCCATCTTCAGGAAAACAGCTAACATGCCAGCAACCTCCAAACAGACCTCTCCTGCTAGCATTTAGATTAATAAAATTTTTATTGGGATCATATAACAGATAAACACCTGTGGTAAACATGTGTATTGAGAGATCAAAAAATGTATTGTCTGGGTTTTCCAGTGCTTGAGCTTTTGCCAGCATCAGCTATAGTGAGCAACCAAAGAGTTGTTATGTAGTTGTATTGGGATTTTTCATGTCAAATGAGATCAGCAGTCCATCAGCTCAGTTCTTGCTTAACAGGTTAATTTACAATTAAGAGAACATCCAAAGGAGTCCACCTCTGCTGTACAAATATTAACAATCACTAATATTTTTGCAGTGGTTAAATTTTTCTCTCTCCCAATTCTGACACCTTCTTTCACTGACAATTTTCTCTTCTCCCTTCAGTCTCCACCTTTTGAGTCTTGTGCAATATTCTTAAAATAGATTTCTGCAGTTGCAAATAATTTTAATGTTACTTTACTGAAAAAACAAAAGTGGATTACTTGTCAAGGAGCAAAATCTTACTACATAAAAGTAAGCTGGATTTTAATATCCAACAGTACTAGCACATACCATGTGTTCTTGTAATAGAAGTTTTATCAATTAAAAAGCTCCCTCTTTCCGTCTCTTTCTTCTAAGATGTTCCTCACAGAAAGCTTTGGAACAACCTGAGCTTCACAAGAACAAAGACAATCCAATCAGTAGATCCAGTTTGCTCATAAATGTGGGGATGTATTTTTGAAATAACTGAATTGGAAGAGTTCCCTTGGGAAACTAGTTCTTGGGGCTGCTGCTTCCTGAAGATTATCAGTAGATAGATAGGTAAGCATATAGCTCCAGAGTTGGCACAAAAGACTATAGAATGCTTTTTAAATGCAAAATTTGTAGTGAAATCAACAGAAGCATCGTCAATCATCGTGACAAATTCTGGACAATGTGCTTTGAAAAGTTAATCTCCTTATTAAAATGATAAACCTAGAGGAATATGGAACTTGTCATATTGGAGTAGACTCATTTCTCCATTTGGTTTAGTGTCTTGCACCAAAGCATATAATCAGATACTATAAAACTGTTGGGCATGGCCTCATCTTCCCAAACAAGTTTATTGAATACCCTCAAGTGTGAAGAGGTCTCAAACATCTTCAGTGCACTGTCTGTCTCTGAGAGGATGAAACAGATGTCTCTGGCTATGCTGCCTTATAGCCATTGTTATAGACATTCATCCTGATGAAGGCCACCAGTGTCACATACCTCAATGAAACTTCCACCCCTTGATTGAGTCCTGCCCACTAAATGTATCCTGTCAGATAGGACAGGATGTGCACTTCTTAGCTGACTGGGGTATATGGACTCACCTGTGCTTTGGAAGGGGTGCTGCAGCTAGGCATACAATCCATGCAGCTATACAAGGCTGGGCTGGGGCACAGTCCCAAACTTCCTTGCAGGGTCCAGCGCAACAACAGGTCCTACTATTGACCTTTTGTATAATCATGGCAGATTAAAAGCTTCTAAAGGTAAATATTAATGTCAGTTAATAGTTGTAGTTTCCTAGACTGCTGTCAGCATATAACAATTGCACCCAGCTGTGAAGACTGTCTGGAACAAAGTGGGACTCCCACAGGTTTATAATAAAATTCTCCTTTCTTCCCTTGTGCAACTGTAGGCTATTGCTCCCAAGCTTTTCCTTATTCCTTTCCCTTTTTGCTGCTCAACACTTCTATTTCATCATAGCCTTAGTGTTTTGCTGTGTGATGTGCTTTGTGGCTGCTGGTGGCTCATGCCACACCTCCTCTTGCCTTTGTCCTGTTTGTTGCCAGAATCCAGTACTGCTGCTTGCTAGTCCAAGTCTGTGGCCCAAAATTTTGGCTCTTAAATAGTGCCCCAGAACCATATACTGTGAAGAGCACCAATGGCCAAGCAGAATCTGTTAGGAGAGGAACAGGGTCAGGGAG
Organism: Gallinago jamesoni; assembly: GCA_025769975.1. Taxonomy (NCBI): domain Eukaryota; kingdom Metazoa; phylum Chordata; class Aves; order Charadriiformes; family Scolopacidae; genus Gallinago; species Gallinago jamesoni. The sequence continues at coordinate 38,806,142 of JAOQGH010000012.1, forward strand.
AAAGGAGTCATCTGGATGGGCGTACGAGTGAAAAACACTGTGAGCTTTGGGTTGACATTGGACTTGGTTTTTCTTCATGATGACCTGACTCTTTTTCCTTTGTTCTGTGGTATTTATAAAACATCTAACGTTATTGAGAGGCAACGTGTTTGATTCTGAGAAGTGCTGAATGCAATCCATAAACCCCTGATAAGCTCTGACCAGCTAAGACTTTGCCTGAGAGGAAGAGAGCTTCTGCTTCTAGCTGTCACTTTTGCTTACCATTTGCACCAGAAACAGGGTTCTGTTACAATCAAATAAAATATATTTGTGGGAAAGGTTAGAGTTGTTTTTTTTTAGCGCAAACATTTGATAGGAGTGTGTTCTGGAGGGGTGGGGAAATGAAGGGAGGCACAGATTTTTCTTCTGGGTTGTATTTGCCTTCCAACAATTTTATTTCCAGTAGTTAATTCTCCAGTATTGTTTAGTATAATGTGAAGCACATAAGCTCATACATAGTGTAAAAATATGAAAGTAATCCCAAAATATCTGTCATGGGCATTTTAATTCTAATTAAAACTGAAGGAGGAGAGAGAAGAAATTAAATACACTTTATAGTCTTGACTTATTCCCCGATCGAGCAAGATTTTTCCTTTCCAGAATACCCTTGCTTAATTTCTAATCGGCCTTTCAGCCTTCACCATGAGTGACAGAGCAAGGAGGAGAACACCTGCCAACATCTTGGGAGAGTTTGTTTAAGGTTATTCTGAGCTGTGAAAGGGATTTGTCATTGTCAATATCAGTGACGTGGCTGATCAGCACCCTGGACAGTCTCGTCATCGGGAAGGAAATGGTGTACACGTGTGACAGAGACACACAGAAATTACTTCACAGATAAGTTGTATTCATTCTAGTTATCTGTGTTTGTGTACATTCTAGCTGTTGTTTCACTAATTCTTGGGGAAATAACAATAAGAACAACTACTCAATTTACTCTTTAATTTACTTCACTGAGCATATTGGAGACAAGCCTGTGAGGGAGAGCACGCTGGCCTGGTGAAGAATGCAGCACTCATTCCAAAGCTGTCCTCTTTTACATGCTGTGAAACTTTGTCAGTTAATTTCAGGAGACCCAAAAGAAACTCTAAGTGAGACTCTCGTGCTAAGAGGTTTGGGATCTGCAAAGCATCCAGAATTTCAGGGGCTTATCTGAGCTTAGCAGTGGTAGCTGACACTCCTTGATCTCCCAATTGAGCCAGGGATGGCTTTGAAGCAGGTGTCTGTGTAAGGTTTTCAATTGCATTATGATTCTGGTCAGCTTCAGTCTTTCACTGAACTTCCAATTTGATCTAAAAATACTTTTAGCTGATGTGTGTTAAACCACTCAGTTGTAGGTGAGGTGGTACTCTCTTCCCTAATTGCAAGATTCAGTTATTTGTACTTTTGAAGGTCAAGATACCTGTCTCTCATAAAACAATTCACCAATATATTTGAGCATTTCTGACACAAGCAGGAGATTTTCCTTCCAGGTCATAGATAACTGCAGAAGGTACTTTCTGTACAAAGAAGATTTCTTTCTCTGAAGCCTGAGGAGCCTCCGCCCCTTTATTATCCCTTTCTTTTTCTTGTTGGAGCAAAAGAGCTGCTGCATGTTAGAGAATTAAAGCCAACCTGTACAGCAAATCCCACCCAGACTGTTCCTGCAGCCAAAAAGGTATGGCTATAACAAATGTGCAGAATCCATCTTACCTTCAGTGGAATCAACAACTATCTGGCTCCAAAAAGGTAAAGGTTTAAGTTTATTAAAGGGATGGCATTAGAGAACAAACAGAATGTAAATAGATCCTCTTAATTTGGTGAGTTAGGGCTCGTGTCCTCCTCTCATGCCGTTGAAGTTCCAAAACTATGGAAAGAAGGTATCAGTTGCATGTTATCCTCTTCATATACTCATTTTCCTGAGCTTAGGTACTGCCTGTGTCTCCTGTGCTTGGTATACAGGAGAGCTTAACACACTGTAACACCTGCTGCCTTGTCAGCATGGGGAATATTCAAGGAGTAGGATTTGAGTTGGATATCTAGGTTAGAAAATTTAATAAAAATTGGGTTATCAGAAAATCAAACATGTTTGTATTTCTTTTATTGTTAATTTCAAGCAAGAACCAGTTATATCCTTTACTGCATCATAGGATCTCTGAATGTTCTTAAGTCTTTTAGAAACATAGCAACAAAAGCTGCTCTGAAGTTCTTGACTTCAATTTCATTGGCATATCCATCATAAGAGGCTAGTAAGGAAATTAAGCAGTGGTAGAGTGCAAACTAAATCTGTATGGGGCACTAGAAAAATTCTGAAGTGCAAAACTGAATAAATGGCTACTTTTCAGCATGAATGAAGCTCTGCAGCTGATACCTGAAGCCCCAGCATACTTCCTGAACTGCTCAGGGGTGGGAGGTGAGGAAGGTTTTGTTTTGTTTTTTAAAGAAAGAATTTCCAGTTTCTAAGACTTAAAATATTAAGTGGAGGCAATTTGAACTGATGACATTCTAACGAAATCTAGTTCTCCATTGTGTTTGCCTCCCCAGGACTGCATCCGTCAAGGCTCCTAGTTGTTGCAAGACAACTTGGAAGGTGGTTTTCCCACAGATGTAGTTTCTTTTGCCTAACAAAAGGGAAATGATGGGGAGGAAACTTCAAACAACTTATTCTTACACATAAGAAATATAATGCCAGTCACTCTATGACTGGGAGTTTTGTAGAGCGCTTTCAGCTAAGAACTTTTTTATATCAAATTGAAAGTGCAAAAAGAGGGAGGAGATTTGGCTGAAATCCACTTATAAACTGTTATTCATTATTTGGAAAACAGGCCCACAAGGGAGAGCAAGTAGAGGGATAAGCTAAACCTTAGCCATGAAGAACTGTAGAGAAATAATGAAGCTACATGTGGAAATGACTAATGCTTCTCTGGATTTTAAATTTTGGGCAAGTTTTCTTGAAAACTATACAACTGATTTGCTTCCCTCTCAAGGATATTCCCTTCTTGTTTTTAGGGGGGCTTTTGTTTGTTTGTTGTTTTGGGGGATTTTTGAGGGAGAAAGTATTGGGATTTTGGGTGGTTTTCGTTTGATTGGTTGGACTTTGTTTTTTGTTTTTTAGTTGTTTAATTTTTTTCCTGTTTTGCCGACCCAATCTCTATGGCTGTGTGAAAAGACAGGTTATAGCAAGTGAAAGTAAGTCTTGAAAAACTTTTTTTCTGGAAAAAGAAAAACCCTGGAGCAGCTTACATGTATTGCTGGATTCTAAATTGCTTGTAACCTTGGGGAGGATGATAGAGAAACTCTTGGTCAGCAATCCCAAACCATTGGTGTTAGCCATCAGATTTTATAACTGAAGAGAATTCGTGTTAATTGATTCCCAGTGCAGAGCTCCTACTGCTATATCTGGCTCCTGCTCAGAGGGAGAAAAAATATCTAGGCCACAAAATATTCTGCACTGTTTGGCTCAAACTTAAAAATAACAACCCAACAACAAGTAGCCTGCAGGCTGAGACTAATTGTGAGACATCTTATCCCATAAACACTTGTCTCATGAAAGACAGGACCTATGAAAAATAAGGTTAAATACAGCATGTCTTCTGCTATCCATAGCTGTGAAGTCCTGGAGGGTGACTCAATATAAATAGAATTTCTCTGTATAAAGAAGTGTAGTGGCTCTATGGATCAGTAGAAGAGGGTTTCTCCCTTCCCTGTTGAAGAACAAATTACTTTTTTTTACCGCAAGCTCCCAGATGCCTCAGATCTCTCCCTTAAAGCATCTTTTACACAGTGTTTTGATTGTCTGCCAGGAAGCTGGTGAGGAACTATCTTAATGTAAAGAAAATGAACAGTGATTGCAGTTCAACCTGCTGATGTGGTCAAGGGCCATGTCATACTCGTGGACTTTTCCTGTCTCAGCATGGAAACCATGTTCCACAACTGAGCAGGTGGCAAAGGGGGTCTGTTGCAAATGTTGGCTTGCCATTGTGCTTGTAAAGATATTCCTTTGGTGCATTTCTGCTGACCAGTGTTGTTTTTTCTTGAGCAATTTAGTTTCTGGGTGCCCAACAGGATGAACCCTGGACAGCATAAATCTGCAGTGGGCTTTAATCCTGGAAAGCCTAGCTAATGTTTCTCACCCTCCCTCACATCAGGCATCGGAAATCAACAGTCACTTGAAAGGAATATTTGTTTTCAACTTTTTGATACCTGGCTTCATGTTTACCTCATTGTCACATTTTGCCTCTTCCTCACTTCATTTTATCTTGCAGTCACAGGATATTGGATATTGTTGTCTGATGATGTCAATAATAGCTTAAGGCATATAAATGGCTCCACGGTGTTTCTTCTGAATGCTTTGGGTAGGATTAATCTTTCCTGAGTTTAGGCAATTGGTTTTAACCAGTCTTCTCAAAGTTTTACTCTCAAAGCCAAGTCATCCTGTCCCGTATTGGGCATCTCAGATGGTTTGGCTTCTGAAGGGCTCCATCACTGGCCTTTGACTACAGAAGGAGCAAAGGAACTTGGTAAGATTAGGCTAGACTAGATGCCTAAACTGAGAGTGCTGAAGTTAAGAGATCAATTCTACGCCTCTAAGACAAAGGCAATTTTCATGAATGGAAAACACAGGTGATTCCACACATCCAAATCTGTGTGTTGGATAATGCAAGTAATGTTTAATGGTAAAGTTTTAATCTGATTTTAATTGAAAGTATAAATTAAGTACATCTAACACCTGAGAGAAACACATATTTATTGTATGCCTTTATTGAGTTCTGGCAGACTTCCAAGTCAATGAAAGTGCAAGTGATAAATTGTCTTCAGTGGATGAATCTCTTGTACATACGCGTGGCTGGATTTGTTAAGGAGTGCAGCTCTTTGTGCACTTGTCACAGAAACAGAGCATTTCCCAGGAAAGGAAAAGGTCACCTTCTTCAGATTGCAACTGTAAATAACCAGTGTGGAGTCAAATAATTCATAACTACGTCATGTCTGACAAAACTGCTAAGTCTGTTGTATCGTGAGTACAAAAATCAGAGCTGCTGTTATCAAACCATGAATTAAAAGGCTCTCCAGAAAGCCCACTTAATATTAAGGCAGATAACATATTTATGTTGTTTTCTCAGAGATGAAATGACTAACAATTTACAAATGTATAGACTTCTAATTAAGAAATAATCTATTTGTATCAGGGATTGGTTGTGTTGATATTTTTAATCTGCTTGCTTTTGCTTTTCACATTTAAATGGACAAGCTTAAGATGTTGTGTGGGTTGTGGGTTTTGGTTTGTGTTTTTTTTTAAATATATATAGCATAGATAACCACATAAAGTCAAATTCCAGTGCAAGTATTCTCTCCTAAATTTTTTTGAGTTGTATTACCCAGTACAATCATGACCCCGTGGTGCAGTGCAGCACTACGTTAGAAATCCCTGAACTGCCTTCAAGCAGTCAGCTGTGTCAATATGGCACAGTACGATGTCAAGAAACAAGGCTGGTGCAGGTCCCCAGAGCGATGTATCCACATTATCTATTCCACAGCCATCACCTTCCAGCTTGAAGGAACCCCACTGGCACCAGCGTGGGGATATCAGCACCACGCTCCATTGCTTGCTGTAGCCATCATTTTGTAGTTCGTGCAACGCTGGTGAGCTGCCCGGATCACCCAGTGTTGCATGTGTTCTTGGCCTGGGTGACTAATGCGGCTAAAGGCATAGACTGAATTACAAATGTAATGATTTACTATAAAATTTGCTCCCTAGCATGCTAGATTCACAGAATTACATATATGACTGTGAACAGTGATAGAGCTGGTTGCCACATGAACATATTACAGTGCCGACTAAATATGGGAACACCATTAAAGTTCTATCTGTGGTTTCTGTTAGGATCTGCTTAGAGATTAATTTTATCCTGAAGACATTCACCCCAAAAAATGTGTTTAAAAAAAACCTGAGCATGCAATTTGTTTACATGTTTTGCATTCCTAAAAGTAAATAAAAGTCACTAAATGGTGCTTCTGTTGCTAATAGCTCAGTCAGCACTGTCAGAGCTCTTTAGAGATACATGGACAGAAACCCAGCCAAAAAATGAAGATGGTAAAATTTCTGTCATATATTTAAATCTTTATCTACTGTCCCTTTTTGCTTCAAACACAATCAAAACAGACTAAGCAAACTTTTTTTTTTTAAATAAGCTGGGTGATATTTTCAGTCTCCAATTTTCTCTAGGAAATCAGAATCTTAAATTTTGAAACTCTGCAGCGTAAGAAAGGAAATCATGGTAAAATCAACTCCTTTAATTTTGTAGCACAAAATTTCCATTGCTTCTTTTAGTGCATCAGTGCTGCAGCTATACGGGAAAGCAACCATACAGTATGCTTGGCACTGCTCAAGAGAAATAATTCCTAGCAAATAAGATCATTCTGTTGTAGGGTCTTAATTATCTTTTTGAAGCCAGGAGTTATACCAACCTCTTCCCCCTGCCCTTGTCTGATGTAGCAGCAACAGCACAGTAGAGAGGAGCTACTCAATAGTCTGGGTTAACTTCAGGCTCGATGCTGAAGCCTGAAGCTGAAGCTTTTGCATATGGGTGTAGCGTTTATCAGTAACTTCAACATTAGTTGAAGTTGAAAGCCTCCTGTAACATGTGCCTTTTGGTGAAATTTAATACTGTATTCTTACTTGTGTCCTATGAAACTGTATGGAACAGGACATGCTCTTTCTATTACTTTACAAAAGTGGCACAAAGGGTGAGCAAATACTTCATTTTGATGTTACATTTATTCATCTCCAGATCCATGGAGAGAGTTTAGCTGAGAGTCAGATTTAATTACCTCTGATAGTGAAGCTCGTATCCAGACTTTAAGGCATTTATTATTCCTGATGGAGGGCTGAGGGTGTCACTGAAAGAACTGCTTTGGAAAAGGATATTTTCTACAGTCCCGGGAGCTCCAAGATAATCCCTAGATTTTAGAGCAGTTAATTTTGTTTCTACTTTGGAGGCCAACAGACTGAATTCGTGTCAGGCAGTGGGGAAGAGAAATATCCAACTGGGAAGTGAAATGAAGGGCACTGCGAGCACAAGAAAGTACAAGAGGATAAAGAAATTGGAGAGAAAGGGAAGGGAGAGAAAGGGCAGACATTGCTTTCTGCTTCTCCTCTCCTCCCTTTGATCCCAGGAGTCCTTCAGTGCTGCCTCACAGGGAACCACTCTAACACCTGACTGGGAGGCAAGGGATGACCCTGAGAAACATTTAAGTGCAAAGATGGTGGGCACAAAACTTGAAAGGGAATGATGCCACTTGTACAGAGAACATTGCTAGGGCCAGGGGACTGGAGGTTTTACTGCTTCAGTCAATTCTGCCACAGGGAGAAACACATTTACCTCTCATCCTTTCTTCTCCACATTCCCCGATGAGCTCTGTTTGCTCTGCTCACAGCAGTTTGCTACCCCTCTGTGTCACCAGGTCACTCAGTACAGCACTCACAACATCTACAGGGGAGCTGCGCTGCTGCACAAGGTGGCTTTAACCTGTGCAAGTGATGCTAACGAGACGTTTCCTCTTCACTTGAGAGGAAGCAAGGTCAAGAGACTGAGTGAGTCATGGACTTACTAAAGATCTTGCAGTAGTAGCAGACTACCAGGTGACCTGGCTGCATTATTTTCTCAGGGGCTGACCTCAAGTTCAGCATTATACCTTTTTATGAAAAATCATGCTCACCTGACAAACACCAACTCATGCACCCTTCTCAGTTACTTTTTCCATCAAGCCCATTGCTTGCTTCTACTGGAGCTGTAGCATGTATGGAGCTTGATTTACAGGTGGTGTCATAAGAAAAGGTAGTGGCAGAACACCTATTCCTCTTGCAAAGGCTATAAGCAGAGACTATGAAGTATCTTGGTCTATTTTCTGCTCTTGTAAAATGTGCCAGCAACAGTGGGAAGGGGGCTAACCTGGATGAGGGTAGACAAGAGACCTGGGTATGTGGGTATAGAGCATGATGTAGAAAAATTGTATGTTGGAAAAGTAGGAAGGGTTCAATAATAAGCTTTAAGTGTTTGAAGCTGAAGCTGGGTACTTTCAATGAGAAATGAGGTGATTTTTTTTATTTTTTTTTTAATTTTGAGATAAGAAAATACTTGTGTACAGGCACAGCTTCTCATGGACGAGTTCATAAAAGCTGCCTAGCATCTCTGCCTTCATCCTACTAGTCAAGGTGACAGAGATGCAGTTGGGCAAGAGAAAGCACAAAGCTACCTTGCTCCAAACCTTATTTTCTGTTTCTTTTTTTTATATTAATTTTTTTTTGGATAAATATATTCTTACATTTTTGCAAAGCGAATCCTTATGAGGCCCATTCAAGCTGGAATATCTGACTGCCCATGTTTTTCAGTGTATGTTCCAGCTCTCATCAGTGCATACCGACACAGTTGCACACCTTCTGAAAAATCCTTAGGGGCCTGCTAAAATGTTTCACTTAGTGTCACGATCATAGGGCAACAACACTCTGCTTTTCTGGGTGGGTTGGTCAGTCTTGTAGTGCTGTCCCCGTGAACTACACTCAGACTGACTGCTTCTTCTTTGTCTTCCTCTACTTCCTCTACCCTCTTGCTTTGATCTTCTGTTTTATACTTGATGCAGCTGCCTAAGTGAATACAGAACTTCAGCTTGAGAAATGGATTCAGTGTAGAATCTGAGTTCTTCATTCAGAATGTAAAAATGCAGGCTCTTGTATCTGTGTCCTGTGGACAGGGAAGAGATAGAAAAGAAAAAAACGGGAAAAAAAAAGAAGAAGTATATTTTGCAAATGCAGTACCATTGATTAAGTCCATTGTGGTATCAATGTTGTTAGCTGGAATGCATTGGGATTTGAAAGTAGTTGGAAAACAAGCAGTGTACATTGATATGAGGCCACTGCAGAGTATGAGCAGACAGCAATATATCATTTTGAGGAATGAAAAATATTGGAAGTTACTGTCATCTAACATTTGCCTGCCATCATCTTTCCAATGTGTGGTGCATATTGTTTCATGTTATCGGTGGGCATTGTGCTTCTGCTGTCTCTATGAGCGCTTTCATACATACCAAGAATCACTTTTTTTTTTTCATCTTTAGAAATGCAAGGGGACTTTAAGAGTATTAAAAGTATTTGTTAAGAGAAGTGGAAAGCTACCAAGATGAAGAGGTTTTATGCTTTCAAATTTTGTAAGCCGTGCTAAGAGCCATGTTTGGATATCTTAGACTTTCCTTTTTCACAAGCAGCTCTATGCAACCTAACACAAGTCTGTATGCAGTGAGCTTGGCTGATCCACCTGCATTCTGGGTTGGATTCTTTTTAATTGTCTGTACAGCTACCTTTAATGCATTTAACTATAGCATCAAGAAATAAATGTGAAAATTATTCTCTTGTGCTCCTATAGTAGAGACCAATGTAATTTCCTCCTATTCTCCACCAGATTTCCTGTTCGCAGCCCTGTCATGAACTTTTTTGTGTTGCCTGCTTTCTACTATAATGATAGGTTGCCTTTCTCTTGAAATGTCTTATTTCTGACAGATTGCCTTACTTTTTTCATCACCAGTTACATCTGTCATATTACTTTGGCTCCTATAGGGCTTGAAAGCAAGCATACAACCTGGAAAATGAACGCAGACATTCCAAACACTGAATAAGGCTTAACTTTGTTTTGTTAAACAATCATTTAAAATACTAAAGATATCTATAGATTTTGTTGCAGTCTGCCTCGTTGTTGTTTTCAAATTCTGACAAGACTAAGAGAGGCAGCCAGGTTGGGTGTCATCTGGCTGTATCATTAATAATCATCACCAGTATCTCTCCATAAGTGTGTGTGTGTTATTTTTAACCATATGGAGTAATAGATACATAACTGTGTAATATTCTGCTCCTAATGGAGTTTTTTGTTCTTGCTTGCTGGCTTGAAATTGAATGAGAATGTACATAGTCTCATGAGTTTCCAGTGCAGCTCATTTAAAATGCAGAGAATAACAGAAATCCTAAGTGATAAGAATTCATGCAAAATATGCAAAAGGCAGTGCAAAGTTTACAATAACCTGGTCAGCTCACCAAATATGTCTGGATCTAGGAACAGATCTCGCAGCAGCTGAGCTGTCCCATGAAAGGTAGTGGTCATAATCCTTAGTCAACAATGTATTTATATAAAAAATACTAAAATTAGCTTAAGGGAAGAAAATAAGGGTAGGAGGCTGTTTCTTTGCTTGAGATTATGTTATTTCATACAGAAGAAAGAACAACTTGCATAGTTGTTTTCTTCAGAATTTCATAAAGTGGCATAAAATATCCTTGGGATCTGCTAGCTCCCTGTGAGGACAGAATTGGGTACAATGTACATGTAAACCATGGGAGTATTTTCTCCATAATGAGAGTTCATTTAGCTTTGGAGTGCTTTATGTATGTGCTAATGGCAGGTCTTTGAATTAGTTACCAGGATTAGTTAACCTTTCTTTATTCAAACAGAAAGAGTTGTATGTAGAAACAGAAGCGACTGGTTTGACAGATAATTATATTTTGAATACAAAAGCCAATTTTCTTGCTTTTTGCCAACCTACTTGCAAAGATGTCTATTTAAAGCTTTAAAGTATTTGCCTTTTTAAAAACACATGCACAGTGGCTGCAGATTTTTATAGAAATAAAGATGCAGATTATTTCTTGGAGCTCATAGCTTATATGCATTTTGTATTGGGAAAAAAGGGTCAGCAGCAATATTGGAATAGCAGCTGATGACATGTAGCCTGAACACAGCACATCCACAAGCTCAATCTTCTATGCTAGATATTTAACTAAATTTATAACCCCCCTAATTACTAGATTAGTAGTTGTCTATGTGTTTATAATGAGAACATACCATTTGACTTTGGTCTCAAACCCATTGTGTTTGAGATGTAATATGAAAGTGTTCAAGGCCAGGTTGGATGGGGCTTTGAGCAACCTGGTGTAGCAGATGTCCCTGCCCAAGGCAGAAGGATTGGAACTACATGATCTTTAAGGTCCCTTCCAACCTCAACCATTCTAGGATTCTACGAGCACCTTGGGAGCGTAATGACCATACATTCACCCTGTCCTGGAGGAACATGTTCACTTGATACTACTTAGTTGCCCAATTTGTCTTGACAATTTAGAGATTTCAATGAAAGGATATATTTTTGGGGTACTAAGCCACATGCATGGAAGCTAGGTTTTTCCCCAAGAACACTGTCATTATCACAAGAATGGTGATCCTAACCGTAGGCCTAAGGAAAGATGACAGTTCCCCAAGGACCCAACATGGGGTAAGAGAAGTTGCCCTAGGCTCAGTCCACCTTGGTCTTGTGTTGGAGAAGATGTTTCTGCACCTATGTGAGAGAAAGGCAAGTGCCTGGAGGTACACTTCCTGCCCACATGCAACATGGCGTGTGGGTGCTGCGCCCATGGCACCCAAACAAGCAAAGACCAAAATCTGCAATGAGACTCAGGCAGACCAAAAAGGCCATGCCCTACCAGGGGTCCTTTGAGACTGCAGCCAAACAGCTCTCAGGATTCAAAGGGGTACCTGTTGTGGGCCACTGAAAATTCACTCCAATCCCATATCTACTTGTGCACTGGTTCTCAGATGAATTACAGACTGCCCTCTGTAGGTACGTGTGTTAGGGATACTGATCTCAATCAGTATTTCCAGGATTGCTCCCAAAATTTTTTCAACCTGCAAGATAACTGATGTTTCGGCTGGTGCTCAGGGGGTGTCTGTGTGTGGTATGTTTATTTCAATATCCGGAGTTCTACTATTCTGTGAAACTTCTGTTAAGACATTAATATGTGTCAAATTTCAAGTCAAGTGATTTAAACTTCCATTGTATTTTTTATTGCAATGATTTCATCCCTGCCCACCCTCCCCCACCCCCCAAAGTGTTTCAAGAGAAAATGAAGGCAAAAAAGAAAACACAAAATCCTCAAGTATACAGAGAAGGAAAACATTCACAACTTGTCCAGTTAGTCTCCAGATCTATTCATACCCTTCAAATCAGGTGAGAATGTGGAGCAGCTGACAGGGCTGGAGGAGTAGCTTCAGACAAGCAACAGTTTAGACTGATACAGGAGGTTCTGCAACTTCACGGTCTGGGAGCTAAGAGGGTTTTGTGGGGAAGAAGGATGGGCATTCCCCGACATCACCCCTACCAGCACTACAGCTTACTCTAGACCCCACATCTGTGGTATTTTGTTACTTGTGCAGCTCAGAAGGTGAAGTAAATGTGGATATTTTTTTTCTAGTGTAAGGCCAGCTTTTCCCTCCACAGAACAGCAAGGCTCACTGTATCCATGCCTTTTTTCTCGCTTGGGCTTCTAATCACTTTATTACATCCTTCAAAAGATTGGTAAAACTAAAGTATCAAGCTGAAAACAATGAAATTATCTCAACAAAAAGAGTAGGGATGTGGATTTTCAAAATGTAGCGAAGTAATCAAATATAAGCTGGTAGGCTAATTGGAGGAGTTTTCAGTTCTTCCTGTTGAAAGGAATCCTCCCTGCTGAAGGCAGAAATTCCACCACTCAACCTAGCGTCATGTTCTGCTTTGATATCTCTGTGGTGTCTTTGTAATGACTAGGTATGGCAGTGGGACTGAACTACATCCAGAATGATGTCAACCTCCTCTTCAGATCCCTTGCACTCTTCAGTCTTGAAAGTCACAGTGACTCCCATAACTTATTCAGTATACTATTTACACATGGATCTAAATTCTGGTTTGCTACAAAGTTATGTCAACAACAGCATGGTTGGAAAAATTAAAATTTAATGGGTGGGAGGTTATTCCTGTTCTTGGATGTCATACACAAAATATCTACAAAGACCTGGTGAATCAGGAAGATGTTGATATTAATTTATATTTCTGGAAACTTGTATCTCCACCTGGGGTTCTGCCCCTGTGTAGGGTTGTACCTTTTCAGCCTCCCAAAACCTTCTTTTTCTTCTCTTCTCTTTCACTTCGGTTGGTGTTTCAAATTGCTAACATCTCAAAGATGCTCATCTCAAACTTTACTTGTCCTAGAAATTTAATTTCACAAGATAACTCTACTGTAGAGCCAATGTAACTGGAAGCCAGTAACGTACCTCTATGATCTATGGATCTTTGCTCTGCTCAAGAATATTCAACCATAAATCCTATCTTAGTTAACAGATAAGGTCTAATTAAAAAAGCTTCAGTGATAGGACCTGTGCTTGGGAGGCAGAAAGTTGCAGGGACATATTAGAAAGATAAGAGTTAAATTAACCAGGAAGAGAGGATAAAGTATGGGGAAAATAGCTAGGTAGGGAATGTAAGATGGGGTATTAGTATACTAGTTCTTGAAGAGATGTTTATACTATTTTCTGGAAAATGAAAAAGATTATAGGGGAAGGAATAAGAAAGAGACTAATTATCTCAGCAAGTCAGAAGTTGTGGTGGGGCTGTTCATGTGGTAAGCCCATGATAAGGACCAGAAAAACTCTCCAGTCACCAGTACAGTAAAGTGAGGGCTTCACTAAAGGGGACTCCAGAGTCACTGAGCCTCTGGGATACTCTGAGAAAAAGTCTGCAAGATGTTTTTCTTGCAAACAAATACAGAAAGCACAGGTCAGTCCCTAAGCATAAAACTTGCTCCTTAGACCTGTGGACGGGCAGCCCGGTGCTAGCTCCCACATCTCTTTTAGGGATGTTATCATGCTCTTTTGGCTCAAGATACACATGGGGAAAACATTGCCTGTGCAATACCTGTCTTGCTAATTGATAGCAAATAATTGCTATATTATTTTCTTGTGATCCTGTGTGTTATGTGAGCAACCCACTATCTTGCTCTCAAGATAATATTACCTGCTATTCTGGGACATACAAGGTTGCTATAGGGATTGCATTAAAGTGCTGCTCTACTCTGAGATCTGACTGGGTCAGATATATCTCCCTTCCACTGCAGGAGTAAGAGCAAATCACCTTAACAATCCCAGTCACTGCTGTCACGCTCTTCATCTCTGCCTCCATAGTGCCCGACCTTTGGCAACGTGTTTAAGAAATGCTGTGCTTCTGAGGGAAAATTCTGTGTTCTCCTCTGGGAGCTGTTACATGCTGAAAACTGAGCATTGGCTTTAGTCTAGTGTTTTGTCCCCCAGCAGAAATAAAGCAGAAGGAATAATGACTCAGGGCATCATCTGGGCAGTTACTCTCCTAGTTCATTCTCTCCACTTTGTAGGCAACTCAAGCCAGTTGTCCCAAGCTGAAGCACCTGTTATTGTGTTATTAAGCATATTTCTACTGTTCTCATATTAAGTTTATCCCACTGTGTCCTTCTTGAAAGAATAAGTGCAACTCAGTACAAGAAGGGTTGCAGAACAGTCTTCAAAGCCTCTTTCATGTTATATTTTTATCTCTGTCCTAACACTGGCTAGCCATTTCTATAGAGCTGTGATTTCTGCCTTTGATAAACAAGGTTCCTTAAAATCTTCAAACAGCTTAATAACGTCTGTAACAGAAACTCCTATTTATGGTGCTAATCAAAACCCTTCAGGATCCCTGCAGACTAAATACCTAAGCTACTGTCTCTATATCCTTCCTAGCAAGTCTGTTTATTCACAGTCAGGATCTCCAAGGCATCTTATAGACATATTCTTTCTGAAGTTATTTTCACTTTGTTGTATTTCGTAAAAAGACCTACCAATAAATAACTTGCTCTATCTCACCTCTCACATAAACATATTGATGCCTTAATTCCCACAGTACCCCACTAGACTTTTAAATCTTCTATTATTTATTTATTATGGATTGGATGACAGATTTTTTTTCTTGATTAAATGATCTTTTCTTATGGTTTTCATTATATCAGTTTCCCTGTTGATGATGACAGTACGAATGTGCATGAGAGGAATGGAATAATGAGCCTGCTGAATAACGATACGGTCAGATTTCTCATACATAATAATATCATAGCAAAGATAAGATATTGGATATCCTTCTTTGCTGGTGTTTAAAATTAAGGCATGTTTTGACCTCACCCAGAGATGCTGGATTTCTTGAAGACATACAGGTGGTTTGTAAGTGATCATTTCAAATCCTTGATAACTTTCCAATAACAACAAGAAAATACAGCTAGAACCAACAGAATCCAAAAATCCAAATTGTTCAAGCTCTGGTGAAACTTTCAAAGCCTTTTTGATTGCTGAGTTGTCTGCTTAATATGTGGCTAGTGAGTTACTTCTTTTTCTCCTGACAGTCAGATGGTATAATCAGAACCTACATGACATATTTGTCTGTCTTTAATACTTTATCACGTTGCTCTGTTCTTTCATCTAGAAACTACTACTTGTCCTTCTATGCAAATGTATCTATCTATTCATTAGTCTGTCAGAATGTCTATAAATATTAGATTGTTTTGAAGAGGCAGTGCCTAATTTGTCAAATGAAAATATTTTTCTCCTGCTTTCTAGCACATGAACTGTATGCAATTGTGTTCTGAGATGCATTAAATCCCAGAAGTTATAGCTATTTAGCTGGTGGGTGCCTTGAAAGTGTGTCACACAAATTACCCAGCTGGAGAGAATTGAAACCATGGTGAAAATCCTGTTGTTATCTTCAAAAACATATGGACAGAAAAAAATTATTGACTTCATAAGGCAGTTGAGGACCATCTTTTTAATGACTTTTTTCAGTCACCCGTGCATATGAGCTCAGTCAATGCAGGAAAGTACCCTAAATGATATTTCAATCCTTACATTTCATTGAAGATTTATTTTCTTTCTTCACTTCATTGAAACCTCTGAAACTATCTGGTTACAAAATGTCTTAAAATATCCTCTGGCAGCCAAGTGAAAGTAGTAAAATGATTTTGTTTCTTTTGCCTCTTTTCCAAAGTGAAACGACTCTGAAATCCGTAGAGTAGTGTAATAGCAACGCGTTGTGCATACCCTGAAATAGAAGAGGTGTAAAATGATGTTGGCAACAAGAGCTGTTATTAAGAGCGCCTGTCCTTTGTCAGATAGCTTTGGAAAGGGAGAGAGGCTTTGCAAGGAATGATATTCACACCCACAACCACATGTCCATTTGTGCTCACACATGCACTTTTCAAAACACTACAGTGTGCACTGACAGCCTGCAAAGGATCAGCTTCAAAGATTTCCTTTGAGTTATTTCTTAGCCTCCAGTAATGGCTGGAAAAGGTGTTTGTGATCAAACTGAAATGTACAGCTGCCATACTATAAATAGTTGCAAGTTCTACTTGCTGGAGAACATCCTCCACCAATACTACATTGAATTCTTCTTGAAGAGAGTAAAATTAGTGTAGTGAAAGCAAAATATTCCTTTTGTATCTTCTTGGTGTGAAAAAACGTTGGAAATTTCTTACTGCAATCATTTTTGCCTCAGCTAAATACTGGCCAGGTCCTGAAAGAAAACCTTATCTTCATCTTACATTAGTGTTGGGATTTTTAAAAATATTAATTCTACTCTGGTGTGTAATGAGTCACACACTTGGATGCAAACTTCGTTGACTTCACTGGGAACAGCACCTTGAGTAACAATTACAAGAGGCACTCTATCCTTCAGAGGAAAAATACCCAACCTGTCCCGCCTCTCTGCATACCTTTCCTCATTTGTAGGTTTCTGGTACTGTACCTCAATATGTCTATCAGTTTTTCACCTCATCCTTGCCCAGTCCTTTAAAACTCTATTCCTGTAAAATGAAGATAGGGATAAGGAGCTTACTGATGAAACCTGTGTGCAATTTAAAGGAATTCGATGCCTGGAAACACTGAAGGTCCTGTGTGTACTTTTTCTAGCCACCACCAAATTGTCCTCTTGCAGAAGAGTTACGGAGCAATTATAGCACCCTGTATCCCACTGGTATTTGAAGTTTCCATTCCTAAGCAGGGAATTAGATGCCTAATCATATGTGTCTGGCACTAGACACCTTTGGGAATCTGTGTGGGGTTAGAAAGGCAGATTGAGGGATCTACCAATAATTTCTAGAGGTTTTTATGTCTCAAATATGATCTTTAATACCAGACCTGAGATTTTATATAAAAAATATACATATTAGTGCTTTTTCAATCCATAGTTCAGTTTTTCTTTCTTTAAATGGGTTTGACAATGAATTATCTTCTAGAGTATCAAGGTTTTGCAGTAATATATATCTATTATATATCTTATTATTCCCCACTGTTTTCTTATTGGAAGGCTCCAAAATGGGGGAATGAAGAACTCTGAAATTCATTGTATTCTTTTCTTCCAAAAAAATGAAGTACATTATGATGTCTTTATTGCAGAATTAGGCCTTTATAAAGCTACTTTGGCTCAATCACTTAAAGGGATTACTAAATACCTGCATACTTCTGTTGTGAAAACTAGCCTTGGGAGGATGGAGATATATGCTTTCTTCCTTGTTGGAGGCTGTGCCAATAATTCTAGGCAATATGAGGTCGCATGTCTGGAGGCAACAATTTGAATTATTAGTGATCATTCTTCAGAGTTATTTCTAATTTTGTATTGTCAAAATTGCTCTTGTTCCTATTTACATCTACATGGCAAGATGTGCACTGACAAAATGAGGTAATTCCACATACAAATGGTAATTTATCTGGTCGTAGGTGTGATGTGCACTAACAGAGTGGACGGTTGGGGTATTTGGTATTTGTCCTATAAGTAGTTTGTGTCAAGCTATTAAGAAAGGAGAGTAACGTTATTTTTCTGTTGGGACAACAGGCTGGACATTTTACCACTGTCATGTTTGCCTTCGGAAGGGAAATTACTGATATCAGATGCCAGAAATGTCTTACTGTGAGTTTTATTCTTTATGATAAGAATCATAGAATGATTTGGGTTGGAGGGACCTTAAAGATCATCTACTTCAAAACCCCCTGTCATGGGTGGGGACACCTCCCACTAGAACAGATTGCTCAAAGCCCCATCCAGCCTGGACTTGAACACCTACAGTGATGGGACATCCACAACTTCTCTGGGCAGCCTGTTCCAGTGTCTCACCACCCTCACAGTACAGAATTTCTTCCTAATATCTAATCCAAATCTCCCCTCTTTCAGTTTAAAACCGTTACCTCTTATCCTATTGCTGCATTCCCTGATAGACACCCTCCCCATCTCACCTGTAGGCCCCCTGTAAGTACTAGAAGGCTGCTATAAGGTCTCCCTGGAACCTTCTCCAGGTTGAACAACCCCAACTCTTTCAGCCTGTCTTCATAGCAGAGGTGCTCCAGCCCTCTGATCATCTTCGTACTTGCACTCTGTTAGCATCAGGAAGTCTAACATAGCACCTACAATTCCTGAATGTTTAGCATTACCACAAGAAGAAGACAGCAAACATTGTACTGGAAAGAGAAGATCCTGAAAAGCCTTATTGTGTTTTATGCAACTTTCAACTGTTTATACAGCTCTGCCACAGTTCTTCATAAAATGGGATGCTGGGTTCAATGTGGTACCCATGAAAGAAACCTTGCCCTCAAGGGCATGTGTTTATCCAGATGAAGGCTTCTACTAGGGTTGATAGCTAAAGTTGGTGTTTGCTGAGTCAAGCTGTGGCCTTGGAAGAGCTTGTTCTCAATTCTTAAACTGAGTTTTTCTACTTCAAGAAAAATAAAGAAGTTAGCATTATTCTGAATAATTAGGTTGAATAACGCTAATTCAGCCTCTCTGAATTGATTGTCCCCTCAAGTTTGCTTTGCCATTTCCTCCTCCTTGTCTTTACTTACTGCAGCGTTACTTATTTAAACTGTTAATTGGAACCATTAACACACATCAAATTATTACTCTATCACATTGCTATTCTTGTAAAATTCATAATTCTTCTATTTATTTAGGACTTTAACTTTTTTTTAATCTCTTTGTCCAAAAATAGCTCATGTACCCAGCCTGCTAAGTATTTCCCATCCTTCACTCAACCAGATGATTTAACCTTCACTCACAGATTTAAGTGCTCTCTTTCTGTTAAAAGGTATGTTTCCTTCTTGGTCATGCAAATGACTCCTTGTTATCTGGGGAAAAAAGACTTGGAATCATAAGTGCAGGTCTGATTGTGTACCACAGGCATCACACAAGGCTGTTAAGACAGTTTGGTTTAGCTTAAAGCAAGACTGAGTATGTCTCCAGGAGATGCAGTCACAACTTTGAAGGATAAACAGAAATTATTGCATATGTCAAAATGCAAAAACTCTAGAAAACAGGTGGTCTGACATTTTGGAAGCTGATGAATGAGAGGTAGGAATTAAGTTTAGGTGGCTGGCAATGCTTTAAGGTGGAAAATTATGTTTCCTAAAGCAGGGCAGGGCAAATGTAGTCTGAGGAAGAGGTATGAATCATGGCAGCTACCCTGGTTGTAAAGTCAAATGTCCCCTTTAGGGACATTGTGAGACAATTAGAAACAATATTTCTTGTTGTACTGAACAATAACGTTCTTTAGAAGACAAGACATTATTTTATTCCTGAAGATTTTCAGGGAAGATCTGTCTGTCTTCATTGTAAAAGCTTCTGCTTACAGACTATTCAAACACAATTCTCCCATGGAAAAGCAGGTATCTTGGTAAGATAACCAAGAAGTTACTTCAGCTGAACCCCCATCTTTTACATTTATCTGGAAAGAACACTACAGCTATTTTATTCAAGATTTGCATCTTTGCTATAGCTTTGAAGACTGGCTCATCAGTGATGCCATTGTAATGTGTAGGTTCACTTTGATATTGTTTATAGCTGAGAGTGACAAATTCACAGGATATGGTCAAAGCATGCTGTTCCTTATTTTTCAGTTAGAGTTCAGGGTCTCTGTTTTAACCCATAATTTTTCAAATAAGCTACTTGAGGGATTCTGTCATAGAACCATAGAATTGTCTAGGTTGGAAGGGACCTTTAAGGTCATCTAGTCCAACCATCAACCTAACTCTGATAAAAAAAAACCCATCACTAAACGATGTCACTAAGCACTATGTCAACCCATCTTTTGAATACCTGCAGGGATGGTGCCTCAACCACTTCACTTGGCAGCCTGTTCCAATGTTTAATAACCCTTTCAGTGTAAAAATTTTTCCTAATATCCAGTCTGGACCTCCCCTGGTGCAACTTGAGGCCATCTCCTCTTGTACTATTGCCTGTGACTTGGGAGAACAGACTCAACACCCTCCTCTCTACAACTTCCTTTCAGATAGTTTTAGAGAGCAATAAGGTCTCCCCTCAGACTCCTTTTCTCCAGGCTGAACAACCCCAGCTCCCTCAGCCTCTCCTCATAAGACTCTCTCCTCTCCAGATCCTTCACCATCTTCGTTGCCCTTCTCTGGACATGTTCCAGCACTTCAATGTCTTATTTTGTGGTAAGGGGCCCCACCCTTGTCTGTCCTGCCCATCTAAGCCATTTTACCTGAAAACCTTTTTTAAATGAGAAAAAGGGTATGGTAAGGCTTTCCCTGCAAGCATTTTTTTGGTGTTGGACCCTTGATATTCCTGGGCTAGGTGTTCTATACAGTGTTGAATGCTCATTTTTCTTAATGATAAAGGCATTTATATAAAAAAATGTAGGCTTTTGTTATTTTGTTGTTACTATTCTAACACTACACATTGCTTGTAATATGTGAGTGCCTAAGGCTATTTGGAAGGGTGGCTACTAACATGTTGACTATAAATCTAAATTAATAGAGATACATGATTTATGTGCATATGATGTTTTAGTAAGTGCTCAAGAGGCAGGCTGTTTGCAAGAGAAACATAATTCTTCTGTTAACTTTCATAAATACCCTGCTCAGTCCTTTGTGAATTCACACAGCACAAGTGCATTTGTAACAGCATAACAGCACTGCAATTGTAGGAAATACAATTCCATTTACTGTCTATAACATCTTTGATTGTCTCTGCCAGAAAGAGTCAGAAAATTGCCAGGAGTAAGTTCAAGACAGCAGATCTTAATGAATGTGACTGTGATCCCTCTATAGAGAAGAATGTTTTTTCTTTCTTTCCCTGTGGTTTTCCTTTCTGTCTACAGCACTGAAAATTAATGTTAATTTGCTCTGTATGGAAGCTATCTACTGGCAGCAGAGCCCTTACCAACATAAAGGAACAAAGAATGAGCTCATGTTAAAGGTCCTGGATTCAATTTACTCGGGCTCAACCATGGATTTTTTGACTTGGCCTTTGTCATGTCCCTTAATTTCCCTGCTGAAATTCCTCATCTGCTTAAATTACTCATCTATGAAACTGATTAATAATATTAATGTCTTTAGCTAATGTACATAGAGAATAGACTATTCAGGATATGGGCTAGCTCTCTGATTGAATACACAGAACCTAGAAATGTGTGGGTTAGACCTTGGTGTCGAAAAACTGCTTTATTACAAGTGGCATGCAATGAGAAGGACCTAGTCCAAAATCCTGCTGTGACTTAGATTTCTGTCAGTAAACATGAAGAATGAGGTCTCCTGGTCTCAAACACATGCCAGAAAGCCTGCTGAGCTAGTTAGCAGTGCCCTATTATCTGAAGTGTTTACTGGACTCATTAAGTACAGAAAACTGTGGATGAAAACCAGGGGTATGTTTTAATGTCCTCATTCCCACTACCACATTTCTCTTTTTCTTCACGGTGAAGTTTATGCTTTAATTAAATGTTCAGTTCCTCCTTGTGATGTCTGTGTACAGTTTCAACTGCATGAAGGAATGTTTCTTTGTGGCAAAAGATATGCTTGGACTTCTACTATAACCTCTAGTGTTTTAGAGGTTGCTTCCTGGGAGTATCCTCCTAAATATTCTGCTTTAAATGTAATTTTCTGACTTTCTCCTGAGTAAAAATATGTTGCCGGGGACTGGCTAAACAAGCTTACTGTGCAGAATTGATTTTAATGTTTCATAGGATACTTTTATTGCGAGATTTTTGATAGGCTTCCAGAGTGAAAGCCCAAGTAGCATCAGTAAACTGATCTACATGAGAATACTAGCTGTCAACTCAAAAAGAAAAATAATGTTGAGGTCTCATGATTGCACAGAAAAAAATGGACTCATGAAGCAAGTGCAAAAACTGAAGCACTTAAAAGAAAGAACAACTAAGTGTTTATTATTTTTAGATAATGTAACCAATGTTGCATATTTAGAGGCTGATAGTAACACCTGTCTTTTACGTAGCCTAATTAGTTAATTTTAAAAACTAACCTCTAGTGGTATTGATATCCAGCAGTGGGATTATTATTTGAATACAAAGCTTGTGAAGACAAGTGTGCCAACTATTTGTTGACTGCAACTGACTTCAACCCAACTTAAATTGTCCATTTATTCCCGTAGAGCAGTTTGAAGAGGGCTACACTTTGTAGTCTGACTAAACGAAAAGGACGGGATACTCTGGATGTGGGCAGGAGGTTTCAGCTCAACTGTCCTTTTTTTGCTCAATGTTTAACATTGTTCCTTATTGTTTACTTATTTTTGGCATTCTTCTATTCTACTATATTTAATGACTTGAAGGCTGAAAAAAAATAATTTGTATGTGGCCTCTGGAGCACCTTCTACTGTGGAAAAAAAGGTTGGAAATAAAATGCACACAGACTGTCAGATTGAAGATTTCACAGAAATTATTTGTTCAGGTTTCTCTTCATGTATTATTAAAGTGAAGTTGCTGAGAATCACACATTCTTATGGAATCAGAAAACAAAATCTTGTGGGGCTTTTTTTTTTTTTCTGGAATAGCGACAAAAAAAGTAGGGTGACCTCACAGAGGCCTGTGGAGTAATGTCAGCATTATTTTCCTTAATGTGCAGTACAAATGAATATTTTCTTTCCCTTCAAACATACCTCGTAAGACTTTACTTTTCATAGCTTTTTATTTGTCAAGGCTCATTGAGTAAAAAGTCGGAAGCAGTAAAGTGTTAAACCACCTTGGTACATGTCTTTCCATCCATTCTTATTTAAGATCTACAATTATTTCTTGTAGTATTTTATCTTTTTTTTTTTCTTGTTTTATTTTTTCTGCAGTTAGTTTTTATCTCTGTCTTCTTTCCTGTATTGGTTGCCTAGCAAGGTCTTATTTTTAGACTTTTTTGATGCAAACCTTATCTCCTCCTAAATTTTCAAAAACATTTCCTTAAACACAAGGTAATATTTTTAATCCTACATTTTTCATGGGGAAAAACCACAGTCCATGTTCTTGTGGATAAAGACTATGTTCTACTTTGCTGGCATATAAGAGGTCCAAATTTTATCCTCTAGTACTAGGACAAAAATTCTCATAAATGTAGTATTAAGAAGCCAACTACTTACCCAGATAATTTACGCAGACAGCAGACTATGTGTGTTAAATACCAGAGATGCACAACAAAAATCCGTAAGCCTTTTTTTTTGTTTCTGTATCCTAGGACATCTTATAATCTTTTCCAAATTTTTAAGCTGTTGGCAGGAGTCGCTGAGATTGCATGCATCCTTTGACTCATGACTCTTCTGGAAACTTCTGAACAGCTTGAATGTCAGCAGTTTGTCAGGCCTGGTGGAAAAAAACAAATTGATCCTCAATAAGCGAAGAATGGTTTTGGAAATACTGTTTTAGATTTCCTAAGATAAATTCCTGTTCCTGAGCACTGCATTGAGCGTGAGAAATGTTGAGGCTGTATCTCATTCTTAGAACTTGTTTTTGCTCTATTTTTTGGTCTGTTTTATGGCTCACAATTAATTGATAAGGCTTTCTTGAGCTTTTTAGGCTTTCCACATCACCTTAGATGGCTTTTAGCCTCAGAAAAAAAGCACTTGGAGCTGGGGCACCTACAGGAGAGATGGGGAGGGACTCTTTATGACAGAGTGTAGCAATAGGATGAGGTGTAGTGGTTTTAAACTGAAAGAGGGTAGATTTAGATTAGATATTAGGAAGAAATTCTTTACTTTGAGGGTGGTGAGACAGTGGAACAGGTTGCCCAGGGAAGTTGTGGATGCCTCTTCCCTGGAGGTGTTCAAAGCCAGGTTGGATGGGGCTTTGAGTAACCTGGTCTGGTGGGATGTATCCCTACCCATGACAGGGGGGTTGGAACTAGATGATCTTTAAGGTCCCTTCCAACACAAAGCATTCTATGACTGGCATTAATTGCATGGAGGAAAGACGGACTGACCAAAGGATTGGATCAAGGACCAATGCCCCAACTCACGGAAGGGCTCTCTCCCTGTCCCTAATCCACATCTGCTGGGCACAGCTGGTGAGAGAGGTTGGACCTTAGGGAAGAGGGCCAAGAGCATGACAGACTCTGGGACAGGAGGAATAATTTGTCATGTCCTCTTTTGAATTGGAAGACTGGGTCCTGCCTGGCCCTTTGAGTCCCTGTATAACAAATGCTGGAAGTGGCACCTGGATTTCTACCCAGCTGCTCCTCACAGTGTACTGTAGAGGTATAGAGAGGACATATGTTTACTTCTTTAGGTGCTTAGAAACATAAAGGTTGTATTAAAATATGAATATTGCTATGCAAGTTTGAGGAGGCATAGTTTTTCAGCGTGACTGGTGATAGATGAGAAACATCCATCAAATGTCAGATTTCATTGCCTGACCAGAATCCCAATGCCCAGAAGCACACCCTCAGAGGTGGATGTGCATGTTCTCATGGCTACATAATTGTGGCAACAAAGGGCACAGACTCTATCAGGGGGTGAAACGAAGACGTTTATTGTCTCACTTCTTCAGCATATATAGTTTATATCTCTTGATCACGTGCTGTGGTCTCTACACGGATAGGCTGTGAGTGAATGTTCACACGCCGTTGTGAGCAATACAATTGGCTACATTTAAATGTTTACATGCCTAGCCTAAACAGTCATTACTATCTGCTTTGTTACACTACTATCTGTTTTTCACCACACAAATAATACCATATAAAGACATTGTTTTACTGTTCTCAAGGCTCCCTTCCCATCAATACAAGCTCTTGCTCAGCAGCGCTCCAGTTTCCTCGTTCCCACACACCATGTTCATCTTTAACTACCTACAGAGAAAAGGCCAACTCATGCTTTCTTTGAATGGAATTCCCAGTGGAATCATAAAAGAGACACGTGTAGCTGAAGACTCACTTCTTTCACTGTAGGGTGTGAAATCCTATCCAAACCCATGCCCTCAGATCTTTCCTCCCCTAATTAGAGGCTTGTTACATCTCTGAATGAAGCATACTAAACTTTTTTGCATTATTCCTTGTTAAATGGCAATTTTGAGAATGGCTGTGAATGGGCCATTTCAATAGATGTCAAGAGAAACCTGGACTGCTGAAGGAGAGAAAGATCAAAGGAAAGGAAGACCAAAGTGAAAAATGAGATCTTAAAGGAAATTGAGGAGTAGGGGAAAGAAGGATGCAAAGGAGAAGCTGTCTCTTGAGAGATTTTTTTCAATAAGACTTTCACCATACTTTGGAACAGCCTATAAGCAGCCCATGGTCAAATGCTGAGTCAGATTCTGTCAAATTAATGACATAGTAGCAAGTCAGACTTTCACCCTGTATGGGAAATGCAATCATGCAGCTATGCTGCAGTCATCCCCTAAAGGGACCAAAAACACCCACCAAACCCCCCAAAAAAACCTACCAAAAAAAAACCACCTGAAAAGAATTATTTCATCTGATTTCCCTCATTCCCATCCCTCCTCAGCTAACACCTTTTAATAGGCAGTGACACAGTTTGCTGCTATGCACATGTAGCATCATTTTTATTGGGAAGATCTGTCTTATGGGAAATTTTTGCCACTGGGATAGCCCAAGAACCCTCTTTAATTTCAAGTCTTGCGAAAAAGAAGTAAGTGAGAAGTGAGATAAGTGACTCAGTTTGTGTATGTTATAGAGGACTAGTTCAGCACTGTAGACCTTTGTTGTGCTGATCTTGGCTGGGTTGAAGTTAATTTTCTTCATAGTAGATAGTATGGGACTATGGATTTGTGTCAAAAACAGTGTTGATAGTGCAGAGGATTTTTTCATTATTGCTGAGCAGTGCTTACAGAGTCAAAGCCCTTTCTGCTCCTCACACCACCCCACCAGCGAGTAGGCCAGGGATGCACAAGAAGCTGGGAAGGGACACAGCCGGGACAGCTGACCCCAACTGACCACTGGAATATTGCATACAATATGATGTCATGTTCAGCATATAAAGCTGGTGGAAGAAGAAGGAAAGGGGGGACATTTGGGCTTACAGAGTTTGTCTTCCCAAGTAACCATTATGTGTGATGGAGCCCTGCTTTCCTGGAGATGGCTGAACACCTGCCTGCCGATGGAAAGCGTTGAATGAATTCCTTGTTTTGCTTTGCTTGTGTGCATGGCTTTTTGCTTTACCTACTAATCTGTCTTTGTCTCAACCCATGAATTTTCTCATTTTTACTCTTCTGATTCTCTCCCCCCAGCTGGTGGGGTGAGGGGAGGGGAAGGCAGTGAGTGAGCGGCTGCGTTGTGCTCAGCTGCTGGCTGGGGTTAAACCACGACACCCGTGTAGATAGGAAGGAAAAGCGGGAAGATTCAGGCTTTAAGATGAACAGAGCCAGGTCCAGCAACGACAGTCCTATCTGCAGAGCCCCAGTAAGAGGTGGTAATGTTTTAAAAAGCAGATAAATCAACTGCTTGGGTGCCTAGCAGATATTCGGACACTGCAAACTTAAAGAGGTCATCCTCGGGGGGGGGAAAGGTAACCATTAACCAGTTGCTTTTAGGAAGGATTTAACTCTTTCCATTTAAAATAGCAAAAGATGATCAGTAAGAGAAGTAACACTGTCTAGTAACACTACTGGATCTAGTTACTAAAGTGATAACCTTGTTTGCCAACTGGGAAACCACCATAGACAGAGATGCTTACATGTGTCCTCTTTCGTAATGGCCTCTGAGAAAGAAAGAAGACAGCTGCTTCCCTGCAAAATATTTGCCTTATAGCTGAAGCATGAAATGGCAGCTTTTGACCCACAGCATCCTGCCTATTCAGAAAACCTTCTGCCTAGAAAACAAGATCCTGTACAGGTTCATCATCAATGTATTAGAGATGCTGCAGTGCCCTTATCACACACTCCTGACATTCTGTGTATGCTCTGTTATGCCGGCATTTTAACAACGTTTGAGAAGTCATAATAGACAGATCTGCAATAGAACTCTAGCTATTTGTGTATGCAGTTAATTAGAACATTCAAATTTATTTAAATTCGTGTCATTCTGTGTTTTTGTAAGTTTCAAATGTTATGTCATTCTTAGAGATATGCTGGTAACTGAAGATTTCTGAAGTCTCCAAAAAAAGTGTTTCTTTTGTTCTTATTTCTAATATAGAGTTGTTTGAATAAAGCTAATGGTTATTATCAATATCAGGTTATCCTAATGCATATAATGACATAAATATATCTTAGGAGCTTCCAGTCAGCCTTGCAGTCTGCTTTATGGCTTTCTATATAGAAAAACCCAGTTCAGTTTTTGCTCCTAATTTCTCTTCTCAAAGCATTTCCAAACATCTTAATGCCTTTCACTTCTGAAGTCATGTTGCGGCGTAAGTTTTACTTGGCTTTGTAAAATGTGTTTGTATTGATTTAAACTCTTTCTAGTGTTGCTTTGTACTAGATACTAGTGTGCCCTATGCTATTTAATGTACTGAGGCCTGCTGCCTTGAGTAATGGTCAGCTTCAGTGACTGGCTTAGATTTGCCATCTGACTTTTATTTGACCAAAGATAGACAAGGTCGAGCCTGTGTTTGTGAACCAAACGGTTTTCTGCCGTTGTAGCTCTTGGTGTGTCCCTGTGTGCTCCACACTGATTCACTGCATTCTGCAGTGTGTTCACAACATAACAGGGCAGAGAAAAGGCTGTAATATCATTAAGGTGTTGATAGAAGTTTCACACAATCATTTAGTGGGTTCCCCTCTAAAAGACGAGGGTTGAGTATGTTGATTGGTGATGGTGGTGCTTGGCATTGTAGGTGGGGGACACGGAAAGCAACAAGGGAACCAGAGAAGCTGTTGTGGGCTTTATCCCAGCAGAGCATAGAGACAGCTACAACATTTTTTTCTGATTGCAAGACATTGTCTTTTATCATTGTGACTTGGATGGTATTGCACCCTTGGTAAAATTTTCCCAATTTAATCTCTTATTGGGCTGCTGGGCCATAATCCTGCCGTTTTAAACTCTCATGTCCATAAGCTTTCCTCGGCCTGAATAGTTTGTACTTTTATAAGGCATTTTCTGTGTATTTTAGAATGAGATAGCAGAGATCCTTTTCTTTAATTTTAACTAGTTTCCTTGTACTCTCCAGTGTTCTTTCGAGCTGGGTCAGGATCCTGGTCCCCAAAGCAGAGACACTAGCTATGCCCAAGTCTCTTCCTGCACATACCTTCTTCCCCAAATCATTAATTTCTCCTCCTTTCTGTTGAGAAAATCTGTCCTTGCCTACTCCAGAGTTAAAAAGGAAAGCTTTATGCCTCTGTGTTCTCCGAGTACTTTCTCAGTTGTGCTGTTAAGTTCTCATCAAGTTAGCCTCTTCAGATGATCAGCATCCCCACCATGGACTACGCCGCTCAGTTTCCACTAGTCTTGGTGTTCCCACAGAGAACCTGATTTGCCATTAGGTAACTATTCTGTCTGACTGAGAGATGATCACCAGAGTTCTACATTTAACATAGTCCTGTGCTCTGCAAAAATGTTTTTCACATCCTGTCCTATAGAGCTCAAGTTCTACAGAAGAGCAAAGCACAGTGGAGAAGATAACAATCTCCACATTCAAACTGAAGAGTGCAATTTTATGCAAATACGCTGAAAGACCATGCTGGGTCAAATTCGTGAGCTCAAGAAAATTATCCAAGGTGTTAGAGATTAATTTATTTCTAAAGAGAAGGCATTTTAGAATTCTGATCTTAACTTTCTTTTGTCTATGACTGCATATGTTAGAAGTCATGATTAGGAGACAATAAAAAAAAACAACAGTGTAGCACCATGTACTCACACTCTCTTTCTTATTTCTTTTACTGCTCGCTAATGGTATTTTTTATTCTAGAAATTTGAATTATTCCTTCTAGATTTTGTCTAATAATGGGTTAGTTGCAATGTATGCTATGTGTCCTTGTTTTGGACTTTTCTTAGCTGTACTTTCAGCAAAACGCACAGAGAATGTGGAGAAATGGCCTGAAATAATGCAATATTGTTAGAGGTCTCTTGCCTGTGTTCATTATTGCTGATATTTTTCAGCTTTCTTACATTGTGCTGTAATGGTAAATGCTCCCTTTGTGCCTCTGACCTTTAATACATTCATTAAATTTAATGAGTTTAAAGTGTAAAAGGAAAAGAATCTTGCCAAGCACAATCATCAGGACTGTTATTTAATAGAGAAAAAAGGATCAGATTCACACACATTAACAGGTCTATACAAAACTATTTGTGCGCTCTCTACTTGCTGTGATATTCTGTTGATACAGAATGCTCAGTCTGATAAAGGCTTAAGGAAAAATAACAGCAGACACTTGAATACTGTTCTACCTGTGTGGTGTGAGAGAATTTGCTTTTTTTTCATAATCTAGCAAGGCACTACTTATGTCCACTAGAGTCCGCAGAGTCCATTCCTAAATGGAAAAAAAAGTGTCATCAGAAGTCAAACCTGATTTTTCATTTGTTTATTTTTTTATTTTATAAGAAAGTTCAGTCTCTGCTGCCTTCATTGTGGTTACCAGCAGTTCTTGCAAAATGTGCCAATGTAATACACAATGAAAAATTTACTTGCTTGTCCTCTTCAGAAAATTCTTTCCATTGCATCAGGCTAGCATGGTGCACCAGCTTTTTTGGGAGTGGGGCATATTTCCTGTACTGTGTTACAGTGAACAGTAACAGAAACAGAAATTTCCACAGAGTCACTGCAGAGGAAATCTCTCTGGGGACAGACTATGCAATCTGCCCACTTTGCCATACTGAAGGATGCTAAAGACTTTCTACAGGCAAGCAGATGTTTTGTTGATGGAGAGAAGAGTGGGTTCTTGACTGGCATTTTTAGCAATGATTTACCTTTTTTTCTGCTGGGCTTGTGAACAGCTGAATAAATCCAGACTGCAGAGCCTATAACTTCTGTTATTATTCTAGCAGTAAATGTTATTTCATGTGCAGAAACTGCAAGATGAAGCCAATGAGATGTGGCACAATATCAGCAATGACAATGCCAACATTGCCTGGGTTTTTCCTGGAACATTCACCCTCCACATTAAATCCCTTGTGCCCATGGGCTCTTTGCTCCAGCTTCTCCCAGAATTTTAATGCTTCATCTTCTACGGTCTCCCTGAACAAGCCATCCCTGATACAATCAGATTAATACATACAAGCAAAAAGAGAAAAATAACGTGGTCAAATGATATTTGCCACATTATTCATTCTGTGTATAAGGAATGTTTTTATCAGTTTCTCTTTGCCTTGATCATTTAGACTGTAAACTCTTTGGGGACAGGGACTGGCTTGCAGAAAGAAGGATCATGCTCAGCTAATTGCAAGGGTGCTACAGCATTTGAGATAAGGATGAATTATAATCAGCAGGTCTGACTAAGAGGGAGTGACTCTACTGCTTGTTTCTTCAAGATTTACGTGTAGTCTTGAAAACAACAGATAGAGATTTAAGTACAGACAATGCATGATAATGAACTCTCTCTTATTTATTTAGGAGGGAGGACCAGCTATGCTCTTTAAATACTAATTTTGTGTGGACTTTCAGCTCACAAAAAGAGCTAAGATACAGTCTCTATAAGCAATGAATAAATCAGGTTTATACAGGTATTTAAAAGGCTAAATATGAAAATGTTGGGATGCTTTTGAAGCTTTCATAAGAAAGTGAAATGACTCATGGAGGAGCTATCTCAGAGTAACGCTTTGTGTGATTTATTTAGTATGGGAGAAATTTGAAACAGAACAGAGAACTTGTGAAAAGGCACTAGATACATACCTAATGGCCCTAACCAGAGGACAAAGATAATAGCGTTGACCTTCTCCTAGACTCTGCAGATGACACCTCTGGCCATTTGAAACCTTGAGAACCATAAGATGTCTGAACGACATTTCTTGTTGCAAAGAAGTTGCAACAACGGATGGAGACATTACTTCATTTAACATCTTACAAGTCCACTCCCTAGATAAATCTTCCTACCTGGTACATCAGCTTTAGGGTCTTCCCAGAGAAAATAGTATTTGGTTTCTCTTCCATCCCACCATTCTTCAATCTGACACTGTAGCATGAATCAACAGTTTCAAATTCGGGGTGACTTTGACTGGGTTTCATGCTTATAATTCTATTTTCTCTCTCAAATTCTTATATCTTAAACTTATGATTTATTTTTCTCTTTTCAAATTCATATTTGGGGAAAAGTGACTCTGACAATCTTATTGGAGATTTATGAAAAAGGTTTTTATATGTATTCAAGCAAGGCTTTTGTGAATTGGCTCAATAAAGCTCAAACAGCTTTACAGTAGCTATTGTCTATTCCATAATGCTGCTCTGAACATAAACTATGGCATTATACTGGAATTAGCAAGCCTACCAGATGACTTCAGTTTTGTTCTGAATACATTGATTGGCATGTCATTTTGCCCTTAAAATAATAATGGGATGCTGGAAAGGATCTTCAACTTTAAACATCAAAGAATTACTCAATTCACCTCATTAGTCTTCAACCTTTCAAATACAATTGCAGAATACATTAAAGATTATTTTGGTACTAGATGATCATCTAGCTGAAAATATTATTTTCATGGCTATTCAGCGTATTAATTATTTACTATTGTCTTTACTTATGTTATTAGTAAATTCAAAGCTGAGGAAAGTGCTATATTACACGGTAAGTTAATCAGAGCGACCAGATTTCATATCAATTCATACCTCTTTCAGTTGCCCTCAGTCTGGAAATGGATAGCGTGAAAAGTCTTCTGATTTTTTTTTTTCTTTATTCACCAGATTTTACTGAGTGAAGTAGCAGATAGGAGGCATTATGATATCTGCCCTGATTTTTGTTAGGAGGCACCCAATTTACTTCCCAGGGCCTAATGAGTTCTCCCAGCTCTGATTTGTCCTTTCCCTTCTCCTAGGAACAGTATTAAAGCATGACATTCCCCCTCTTCTCTTTGAGCTGCCCCATGGTATTGTGCTTTCATGTGGAATATTCTTGTTATCTATATAATACATTTCTAAGGAGGTTTTTATTATCTACATAAATACCAAATGCTTTTGGCTCATGCATAACTGTTTTACCTCCCTCTGCTTTTCCCTCTTTTCTCCTCTACTTGGACCCATGTGCTTAATGTTAGCTTCTTTACACTGAATTACCTTGTTTTAAGAATATCTTGTGTTAGCATCATTGTCCTTTGTATTAGTTTAAAAAGATGAAAATCTTGGAAGTACAAACAGAATCACATTCCTTTACCATGGTTCTCCTCTGTATCTGCCTCTGTTCCCCTTGGTATGATTTTGGGTTTTATGGAATTAGTAATTTCAAATGCCTCAGTTTTCTCAGTTTTATCTTTTCCACATTTGGAACAAACCTGTTTCTTTTAATAATATAAGTAACCAGAAATATAGACAGTGGTTGAAATTAATTTTCATGCCACTGTGTTGGATTAATTTCTTTTGGGTTACAGTAATCAAAACGTACTCACAGGTTGCACTGGTATAAAATCTGATTTTTTTGCTGACACTCATGCTGCTCACTAAAGGCAACAGACTAGGTTTATGCTAGACTAAAAGGAAGCAGCACATATCATAATGCCTCTATTGAAAAAAAAAAAACACCAAAAAACCTTAACTTTCAGTTTTCTTATTTTGTATTCTCTCCCTATTTCATTATTTTGTTATGTTTAATTGCTTGACTCGCTTAACTCCACAATTCTATTAGTCTGACCAGGTCATTCTGAGTTTTCGTTTTCCCCACTTCTATTTACTACTCCTTCTTTTTACTTACGTCACTCCTGGCCTCCCATTATTTTAAAGTCATTAAAATTTTCATTTCCTTTCTTCACATCAGCCAAAACTAGTGAGCTATACTTAACCCCAACATGCTCTAGCAGTCAAATCAGCCTCTGTGCCACTGAGTCCAGTCACCTTTATCCACAAGATGAGATTTTATAACTGGTTTTTATTCTGCCATACCCAAACTTCCTTAGGTCTGATGATCTTCCTCACATGGAAGCAGGCCAATGGCAGAAGAGCCATGGATGACCAAGGATGTGCCTTTCATTAATTTTGTGGTGATGCTCTGGAAGTAATTCTCACATTCCCAGAAGCTCGCATTGCTCTTCTTCCCCCATCTCTGCATGTTGATTCTGCAGAAGAAAAGCCACAAAAATGATGACCAGTGTTGCCAGCTCCATCATCGCTAATGCAGCACACTGGGCAGGTGGCAGTCCTAAATGTAGGTTTTATTAGAAAATTCTCAATTGTATCTGCCAGGTATCATTGTGCCCAAGAGGCAGGCCTTTCCCATGACCTATTGCTATATGGCCAGGAAACTGCCTCTGTGGCACACTAATGGTTAGGAAATGCCCACTGCACTTGAGTTATACAATAACCTTATGGCAGACACTTGTGCTCCATTTTTCTGTACAGCAAGGACAAGATTATAACTATGAAGTTCAGGTTTTATTTAATCTTTTAACAGAATGGCATATGTTTTATTTGGAAAAGCACGAATAACATAAAATGTTTTCCTTAGGGAGGTGATAGCTGGTGACAGACTGTCAGGATCAGGGCTGTGTTCTGTGGCTTAGTATTGCTCTGACAAAATGAATGGGATAATGCTGATTTTTACCAGTTGAAGGTTGGTCCCACCGCTTGCTTCTGCTGCATGGGTGGAGTAGATGCAAAGTGTGAAGTTTTGTGGCAGTCAGAGAATAGTTGAGGTGCTTCACAAGCACAACTCCCTCAATGTCAAGCATTGCTGCAATGGTTTAGCACGTCTCCAGCTGGGGCCTCCAGAGTTAATCTGGTCATCCATTGCAAGTGGGCCTCTCTGCTGGCAAATTTGGGCTTGGAGGAAGGGAGAAGTTTGCTCCTTGTGTCAAGCCTAGCTTTAGCTGGCTCAGCTTTCCTGGGATACTCCAGCCAACCTGGCAGTTGATCACTCTCCTATCCCATAAGCTGGTGTGTAGGTCTCCCCACAACTGGACTTTGGCAGGTTACTACAGAATGGGGTTACTCTAGCATGCACTCAACCTCTATAATAAGGGTCTGTTCACTGACGGCAGTATTTTCAGCCTGGTGTAAAATTCCAGAATAAGAAAAATCTCATCTTTAAGAATTTTCAGGCTCATCAACTGAAAGAGAAGAAGCATGAAAGCTGCCATGAGAGTGGATAGAAGCTCTCTCTTCCACAGGCTTTGTTGATTAACACATAGTGGACACTGCAGGTAAAACAAACAAGCAAAGATTGACAGTGATAAGAGGGAGCCTATTTTGTGAATCCAGGTAAGGAAGGCTGCCAGGAGGTCTGCGTGGGATGCAGGAATAGAGATGGAAGAGTACAAAATGAATACAGCATTCAACACAGCATCGATACTGGTTTGGGGTTTGTTCTTCGATCTTACCTCTACTCTTTTTTTTTTTTTCTTAAGGATGATATAAATAATCTGCCATGAAATGTAAATACAGTCCCCTAAACCTGGCTCCAAGCCCCCTTTTTTAGTCACTAAAAGTGTATGAAAAATGCAAATCACTGAACTCAAAAACTTACAGGCTCAGTAACTGAGGTAACGGGTTTTTGTTTATAAGAATAGCATAGCGCTCTGCAGCATAAACCTTCAATTAATCCTTTGGTGCGACCTACGATGATAGACTGCTTGGCATTATCAGATTCTGCTTTAGCTGTACCATAAACACAGTAAGTTAAAAGTGCTTCAGGCAGATAAAATGACACATTTGAAATTTTGTGTTGTTTTTTTATTCATTCAATTGTGCTAACGGGAAAAAGGTGAGGGGGAGAGAAGATCAGAGGAAACCCACACAAGTTTTAAAATAGATTTTGAAAGGCAATGTACTTTATGTATTTCACTGTGTTTTTTCCACTGTGTACACATCTAATCCCTTCAATCTCTGCCTCTTTACGTGGGTGTAGGTGCGGATCTTTACCTAGGGTGGGCGAAAGGGTGTCAGTGGGAGTGGTGTGGCGCTACTCTAGATACAGATTAGACATAAAGTCTAAGTTTTGGCTGCCAAAGTTTTTGTTGCTTACCCTAGATTCATGTTAAGTGTGTAGGATGTGTCTGTAGGCCAGGAATAAACCAGGTTGCATCCCTGCTTGTTCAGGCAAGACCAGGGCAGGCACCACCTTCTCTTCCCCTGTGTCCTGGTATATTGATACATGGGTGGGAAACCAATATACGTCACCAAACAGGTCTTCTTATCTGGATAGCGAGGATGACCAGGTGTGCCATGCATTGCCTAATATCTCCATTTGCCTTTGGGTTGCAGCCATACCTGACTTAGGTTTCCCTGATAATCCCTAGGTGTCTGCAGAGCTTAATCATACTCTGAGCAAGCCAATGTCATTCCTTTGATTATGAAGGAAGCCAGAACCAAATATATTTCCAACATGGACTATTCAAGGTAATGTCTAAAGTTAGGTGGGAAGAAACTACTGAAAAGCTTTGTCTATTGAAAAAGAATATGTATACAGAAAATGATCTAAAACGTACCTTTCTTTGTCCTCATGCCTACTGTGCAGGGTGAGGCTGAACCCTGCTAACGTTGAATGGATGTTTGGCATAAGGATGTACTCAGTGCATCTCAAGCACGATGGGGTTATTCCTTCATCCTGTTTTTACTAATCTAACAAGAAAAAGAAGTGTGTTTCTTCAGTTAATTTGTATATCCTATATTTTCCAGCCAGGATTTCCATTCCCACCTTCCTCAACAGCTTTTATTGCTCTGTATTCTTCTCTGTCTTTAGAGTCTTCCTACTCTTCTTCATCAGACATAGAGGCACATGTACATTTTCTGTGTGCTGCAATGCAATCTACTGATTTACCCTAACTTGCATACAAGAGTATAAGGGTTCTTCAAAATTTATTTTATTCTGAAAGAAACATGAAGGCCCTGAAGAACCTGTATTAGATGTTTTTCATTTTGCTACTTTAAAACAGTGCTGGTAATTAAATGCCCTGTACGGATGACTTTAGAGAGACAAGTAGTTGGTGTTGCAATACAATGATGGCAGTGCCTGTGACACTTTGAGCACATTATTGCTGCTGTGTTACATTCTGGAAGATGGCAACAGAAAGAGTGGTTGTGGGCTTTTTGATCAGTATTGTTGGAGGGTAGTGGTTATGATTTCTGCAATGTGGTCTTCTTTCAAGCTATTCTGTGAATGATAGTACCTTGGAGGAAGTACCATCATTATCCTAGAGAAAATGAACTAACAGACCCACAACCAGCTTCCTTGGAGTGTTATTTCTGGCAAAAAATGTTCTCCCTTGGATAGCTCTAACATTGCTTGCAGACCCAGCAGGCATTGAAGGGCTGAGGCATATTTGGTTTTCAGGCACCTGTAAGGATAATTTGGTTGTGAAGTTTGTTTTTTGAGGTAAGTGCCCCTAGGGTCAGGAGATCAAAAATTAGTCCTCTGATTTGTTAGATGTTTTCTGTGCAGCTAAAACAGATTTTAAAAACTGCTGAAGTGTCTTCCAGTGAGAAAAAAATTGCATACAAAAATCATTTCCTGATTAACTCTCAGATTCCGTTTGTGTGGGTTTTTTTCCCCAAACTGTTGCAGTATGCTCCAAGGCATTTCATTTCACTTTTAGTATTTAGCATTTCTGCACGTGTGATTTCAGGAAGGTTTTACTTGCTTTCAGCTTTTTGTGTCTCTGTTAAGCTGGGCTACTCAAAGGTGTGGATTCACTGCTGTCTTTCTCCCCAAGTAGCAGCAGACAGAGTACTACACACATCCCGCCTGCAGTCACGACTGCAGCTAGGCGAACACTCCTCCCTCTCTTCTCTCTCAAAAGTGATAATTCTTTTCTCCCACCCTTTATCTTATCTCCTCAGATTATTAACACAGTGGGGCAACAATATTTCTTTGCATTTTGTTTTTGCTGCACCTAGAGTAAAGGGATGTTGATCTGTCTCATAGTTTCTGGGAAAAATTGAACTGTAATAAGCTATGTGTATTGCAAGAAAAGAATATGATTCCAGCTAGCAGGAAAACTACTAGACAGACATTATTTTGTCCATTCAAGGAATGGAAAGAAAAGACTTGTGTTGTTCAAAAGGCTTTATCTTTCTTCTATATTACTTTTTTTTTTGCTATTATGAGTTGTTGAAGTGCTGCCTAAAGCAGCTTCTAGATTTCTAATATAATGACCATGTTGTTAAAGGTCTTTTTCTAAGCCCCAGGCTATGTTCTCATTCTCTTATTCCCATTCATTTTTTCTCCTTTTTCTGTTCCCTTCCTCAGTGTGAGTGGCACTGATGGAGCTACCAGGATATTCCTGTCCCTAATAATCTAACCAGTTTGATAACCATCAGGGAGCTCATTAGACT
This sequence comes from Gallinago jamesoni, assembly GCA_025769975.1. NCBI lineage: Eukaryota > Metazoa > Chordata > Aves > Charadriiformes > Scolopacidae > Gallinago > Gallinago jamesoni. Next base: position 38,843,621 of record JAOQGH010000012.1, read on the forward strand.
CCTAGTCATTAGAATGCTAGCTGTCGAGTACCGTTTGTGTTTGGTGCTGTGGCATATACAGATTGTTTTATTTTAAAAAATACCTTTGTTCTCTGAGAAATATTGTCAAATAACAGGCATGGTCCTCTGGGTTTCTCCTCCAAGGGTTTAGTACATAAATCCTACTGTTATAAGGCAGAAAGGGCTGGCAAGTTGTAGCCTGGGGTAGCTCCTGGACCTGCAGTCCTCGGCAAGCTGGAATCCTTCGTGTCCCCCTGAATATGAGAAAGAGAGAAAATGTTAACCAGAGCTTTTTGTCCTCACTATCTGACCAGTTAGAGGGAGAAGGGGAAACCAGCGGTAGGGTGGGCACCTCCCTCCTTGCAGACTCCTTCGCTCTCCCCAGGCTATGTGGCAGGGGGAGGACAGTAAGACAGCAGGAGAGCTGGACTGGATAGCAGTCCTCTCCCTCACACGTGCTCACACCCTTTTCCTATGAGAAGGGAATATTTCTATTGATAAATCACATTTTTCCTTCCTATAAAGTATTCCCACAGCATTGCCCACAGTGGAAGACCTATTCACTGCTGAATGGGTGTCATCAATCCCATACCGTATGCAGCCTTTTAAGCTTCAGAAGAAAAAAATGAGTTCTTTTGCTGCTACTCAGGCAGGGGTAGATAAAAGCAATAGAAATAGAATCAATGGAGTTGGCGTGTAATGACATTAGATTCCTTTGAAAAGAGCCAAGGCATGCAGTCTCACTGGTATTTGAATTTTATGGGAAATCCTTCCAGGGGAGTCAGGTGTCGGCCACACACTTCAATATTGTTGTTTATCATTTTTTTCCACTTGTTCAGTCTGCATACGTAGTTTCATGGGCTTTTTATATGAATATTTGAATTTTTAACTTGAGATCACTGAAAAGGAGATGTAGTGAAGCCGGAGTGGGTGCTGCTGCATACATTTTCTTTCTTTTCCATGAAGAAAAGTAGTAAACATGATATTTAAAAATAACCAGAGGTCTTGAATGTCACTTTTGCAAGAATCATTGAGTCCTACAGATGAAGTCTTTGATCTCTGAGAGGCTCCTTCAACTATGCTTTAATGAATGTTACCTAACTGTCCTTCAAGGAAGGCTGTGATTATTACTTTGTTGTATAACATTTGACAAACTGAAATGATGAAATTCTTCACCAGAAACGTTTGTTCTGTTAGGCTTCTGGCTTTGATTTGTAATGAAGTAGCATCTTCCGCATTGCAGGAATAGAATTTAATTAAATGTTTTGGGATGACCAGTGTATACAGTTGGGCTCCCTTTCAGTGTGACAGATTTGTCTGAAGATCAGAAAATGCAGCAGCTCACCAGTCAACCTGGCTGAATCCAACAAGTCCCTGATCTAGATGCCCAAGCTGTGGTTTTGGAAATTCTCAAACATGAACTGTCTGATGACCTGTTTTCCCCTGGTAGTTTCTGGGTGGAGTGAGATGGATATTGGCAAGAAGAATGTGGTGCTGACCCTCGGCAGAAGCACAGGAGATCTGTGAAGCTCTCCTAAAGCAAACATTGCTTCCAGTCAGGCTTTCAGGGCTCCCGGACAAGGCAGCTCTGGAGCAATGCAGTGGTGCCACGCAGCATGGAGAAATCTGTGAAATTCATAATCCCTGTGGTGCCTGTGCCAAGCCTTGAGCACCACCCATGTAACCTAATGGGAACTAAGAAAACCTGCCCACCAGAGACAAAGTTCATCAAAATTGGGTGGTTCTATAAAACCTTTCTGGTTTGGGGGAATAGCTTACAAATAAACATACAAAAGTATGCTTTATGAGGCAATTTCTGGTTAGCTCTACTCATAACCATAGGCCTTAATTCTTGACACTGCCTTTCTATAGGTAGAAATCTCCATATATGCTCTTCGCAGTCCATTAGCTTCACTTTTGGCTTACGGTCAGCATGCTTAGGACAAAAAAGCTTTTCTCATGTGCTTTACACTAAACATAACAAAAGCTTTTTGTTAGTTTTGTTTGTGTTTTTTTTTAAAAAAAAAGTTTGGTGGAGCTTGGATGTTTGGGTTTGGTATTTTTTTTAGTTTTCCACTATATTTCCACTAATTTCCACCATAGTGTGTCATACTTAGTGCTTTCCAAAATGCTTTAAAAATTGATTTTAAAGGATCTCCGACTTCAGGGCAAATCAGGGAATGCAAAAGTCAGGCTACTTATGAGATTTACATTCCAGTTTGCCGCCAGCCAGATGGATTGGTGACTTGCAGGTGAGAGAGATTAGAAGTGAAGCAATGAATCACAGGGGCAGCCCCCATTAGAAATGCCTCCAAAAGCTCAAATGAGTAGTTTTCTTAACAGCCATCTATTTGGACCTCAGCCTGCAGCACCCACTCTGCACAGCTTACTTCATCTTACTTGCTCATGAGGAACAAAACACTTGGCTTAGCAGATTTGTCAGCAGCGCTGCACTGCTCACAGCTAACCTCCATTTTCTTTCAAGTAGGAATAAATCCTAAAAGAGAGCAACAAAATGTTCTCACACATCATATGGCAAATGATGGCCCAAAGTCAGGGTGTGATATTTACTCAGCAGAAGGGAAACGTGTATGCGTGCACACCCGTGCACAGAGAAGAAAAACTTACTATATTATTTGTCTTTCCTTAGTAATTAAAGACTAAAATCCTGATCCTGATCTGGCACCTCCTGCACCTCTGTGTAGCCCATCCTCTGCAGATTTCAGCTGTCTCAGGAGCACACACTACTGCTTGACTGAGGTTTTAATGCTGCAATCAGTAGAAAAACAAGACTTCGTCCTAAAAACTGCATTTGGATTATAATTCTGATTTTAAAAACAGCTGTCTCTGTCATAGCCATGAGATCTTGATGTGTTACCCATCTGTGAAGTCTCAGAGAGTCTGCCTTCTTACGTCTTTGAGTGTGTACGTGATGCTGTTACGCACGTTACTGGGGGGACAGTGTGGGACTGGTAGCACGTCTTTGGTGCCACTGCGGGAGGGGAGCAGAGACCTCCTCTGCCTCCCACTGTGGTGTCCTCATGCAGGAATGCCTTCTCGTCAGACGGCTCACTTTAAATGTCAAGGAGATGTCAGTGAGATCATTTCCTTTTAAGACAAAAAAACCCTCTCAGCATGCTATTTTACTATGGGAAATGCCAGGGAGAATTATAGGACTTAAAATAATAAAATAGGTAGCAAAGGATAAAAATAAATATTGAAAGTGTCATGAGGCTTTTGGTTACAGACCAGTGTCTCTACAGGGTGAGAAAGTGATGCCTGTTTTGATGATCCTGGATCATATTTCCATTTTACTCTATGGACTTTGTGACTTTTTTAGTTCCTCATCTTTATCTGCCTTGATTGTGGCCTCTGTTACTTGCTTCTCCCTGATAGCCCATGCCACCTACAAAATATTGTCTTATCCAACCAAAACTGAGGTAACCTTTCTCTATTTTTTCAGTAGTCAGGGTTTCTTGTGTCATTCCTGGTTGCAGCAACTACTAGTTACTGGTGATAAGATAATGGTGCAGATGGAGCACTGGGCTTTGATTGGTTATAGCAATTCCTTCATTCTTGCTTTGTATGGCTTGTAACTGCTGTAGTATTTGAAGTCAGTTAGAAATGAAAAAATCATAGCTAATATACCCATAATAAGGTTGTGTTATCTAAATAAAAATCCCCCATGTGCTTAAAAAAATGTTAGTCCATTGAAGCTGAAATTAACCTGGAGTTAGTTCCAGTAGTGAATCTGAATTGAACTGGTAGAAGGTTGAGATTTCAACATGTAATTGTCTGTATTCATGACTTTCTCTTGATTTTGCACTTCATGTACAAGATGATTCATAGCTTTGTACTCCATTGTATAAAATGAATATTTGTTGTACTGGAAACACTGACTGTGAAAGTATCTGACAGCCTGTTTCTCTGCCATGATGTTCTTGCTTGATGATAAACTCCTTCTACAAGGGAGTTCTGTGAGTTTTCTTGGAATACACCTGTTTTAGAACTCAGATTTTGATTCCATGATAATATAAAATCCTGCTGTCCTTATTCAATCAAAACTATCATGGATTTCAGCAAAAGCATTGTCCATGTAGGGCGTGAAGATCAGGAAGGAAAATCTAGCACTTTTCCACCAAAATATTTAAGAAATGACAGGCATCTGTGTTATTACTTTCTGTTCATAACATTTGTGGAGCAGACTTTAAAAAATATTGGCATTGCCCTGGGTATCTCAGCTGGAAATGTGTTGTGTTAAGGGGTCCCGTTTCTCACTTCATTGACAACCACATAACAGACATGTACCCTTGGTGACCCTGTAGGCAACACAAGTCACAAAACACTGTCCAATATTGTATCATAAATTTAAGACCTTCCATACGGGAAGTAAAACCCACAAAATCAATAATGGGCCAAAGGAAGAGTGTAGACATGGTCCAGAGCTATCATCAATGTCTTAGGTTTTGGCAATGACTGCTGAAATTTTGTCAGTGTTATTGCTTGCTGCAGTGGGTATATTTATGACACCCAAAATGTTTCTTCAGTCCACACCCTGAATGGTTTTATGGAGAACGTTTGAACACTAACTCACCTCCATCACTTAAAATTCTTGAAGGATAAAGCTATACCTTCATGCCCAGGTTGCAGATCTTCAGCCACTGGTTTTGCTAAATTTCAAGGCAATATCCACCTTACCGGCAAAACTGGAAGTGTCAATGATATCTAGATCTGTTGCTTTCCTATAAATATTTAAGAATTTTATTATTGCAATTATTCAGTAAGATGGCCTTACAGATATGAGATGCTTACAAATGCATTTAGAATGGGAACTTTAGCAGGTTGTAGGAGGACAGCTTAAGGTTACTGTCCAATTTTAATTCATTTATTCCTTGCAGTGTGCTCAGGTTAGCCCACTTCACTCATGATAGGGTATCTGAGACACTTGTTCAATTGATATAAGCAACCAGAATTCTGAAAGAACACATGCTTATATTTTTTTTGATAAACTGGTAAGTACATTAGTCAATTTTGCCATTTTCCCTTTTTGGGGGTTATTTTTTTGGGAGGGGTGTGTGTGTGTGTGTTAGGTTTCTACCTTCAGAAGGAGTTAGAGTAAGCAAACTAGTTGGACAGCTGAAACACTTCAGTTTAGCGCCAACAGAACTTTTCTAGCCAAATTGCCTAACCAATCCAAATCCCTTGCTGCTTTACCTAGGAGAGGCATAGCTTTTGGGGAAGTACTCTCTAATCTAGAAAACAGACACGAGCTGATCCTGCTCAAAAGAGAAGCAGAGACTCCAATAACTCACTGTTTCCAAGTGAAGAATGTAAGTGAGAAAACTCACTTTTTCTGGCATCACCAAAGAAAGATTTTGTCTTTAAAGCAGATCTGACAGTGATAATGCAGCACGAAACTGCTTCAGTTTTGAAACGTTTCCCCATCTAATGTGTGTACAGATTGCTTCTGAGGCACTCCTGTGAAACGCATTTGTTTGAACAGCAGGCTAGACTGCGGTGCTTTAAAGGGCACAGACAAACAAATCCTTAATAAGCAGTACACCCTACACTCTCTCTTTCAGCAATAGTGTTACAAAAAAAGCTAGTAGTGAAGATCATCTTGGAACTTTCTGGTGACTGAAGATGTCGTGCATGCCCAGCACTGCTGGGGTCAGTCCAGTCCTGGCTCATGGTACGGGCTTTCCAGCCACACAGTGCCATTCTGTTTGCACGTGCTGTCTTCAGCCAGGAATCTTTTTCAGACTACTCTTTCTGAATTTTGCCAGTGGCAATAGAACAGGGGCTTCTCATGAACCGCGGTGCGGTGCCTTATGAAGGCTTCTTTATTTTTACAGGCCACTGAGTCTTCCACTTTCAAAAATATGAATTTTTAAGGGCTGGTCAAAATATGAACAAGAAAAAAATAGGAGAGGAAGGATCTACCTTTTGCTATTGCATTGCTAGTTGGAGTCTTTAATGATTTACACAAAGGAGCTTGTATCTTCATTAGCTTCCTTTAATGAAAAACTACAGGAAGGAAAATTAACAACATTAGGCAAAAGGTCATTGTCAAATTAGGCTGAAATCTAACCATGAGTAGTGGCCACAGGTTCACGCCAATTAGTAATGGCTTGGTTTTGTTTCCATTAGTAAAACACTCTGTAGAAGTCTTGCTCCTCTGAAACCCTGTTGGAAAGAAGAGCAAATGGGCTGTGATGTCTCCTCCTAACAGAGGCCAGGTGTGTGATGACAGGTAGGATAACCTGAGCATCTGTACAACTCCAGATGCAAATCTGTAGTTGGGTTATTTCATTACAAGCAAACTGAGAACAAGTGAACATGTTATTTGGTGTCTTGCTGTATTAAGCTTTTTTTCTAAGACTGAAAAATAGAAGTTCTTATGCCTCTCCTGCTGTTACGCCTGGTACCCATCTATTAACCTGGCCCAGGTCCAAGCTGGTGTTTATTAAATCATAGCTGCAACAATGATTCTCTCCTGTAAGCATGCAGAAAATTAAAATAAGAATAGATTTTCCTTTTCAGTAGCGTAAGCTGCAGCTAAAGGAGGACTGATACAGTACAGCGAGGAGCACAGCAGTAAATTATTCCTCTCTGATATTGAGCTGTCCAAATAATCAACATCCTGGATAAGCAAACTTGAAAGGAAACTGTGGCACAGTCACAGTCCATCACTGTGGCTCTAGTGCTGAGCTGTCAGCTGTGGTGTGGGGATGGGAAAAAGAGAACAAACTCTTCTTCTGACCACTGTAATAGCTATTCGTCTATTAATGTTATGTGCACGGATGCAATGTTTGAAGGGGGCTGGCATCTGCCCATTTGCTGGTATTTCAGCACAGATGTTGGTCGTTTTTGTGGAGGGAGAAGAGGATAAGTGAGCAGAATGCTGGACCTCTTTTCCACAGGAACTTCAGAATGCCCAGCCTGAGCACTGCATGTACCTGTGTATACTTGAACTAGGGCTTGTGGATTTGGCACCCCTCTGTGCTGTCTACCTCTTATAGATGTGCTAGTAATAGATATTAACTCTCTAGAAAACGTGCTTTGCTTACATCCTTTGACCATCATGGCTGCAGCAAAACTACTATTATGACTTTGATCCATAAAAACAATCTCACCCCCACGCATGTACAGTTCATTTTTACAGATCATATTTGTAAAATCATTTGCTCAAGTCTTTTCTGGGGCTTACAACCATTACCAGGTACGTATCAAATTATAATAATGAAAAATAGTGATGAAAACCCTAAGTCAAATTTAAATAGAAGAGAACTTGGTCACTGTTCAGTACTCATGTACAAACAGACCCTGAAAATGTAAAAGGATATTATTTTTTTTTACTTTGAAAACACTGAGGGGTACAACAGAAATCAGATCCTTACTGTACCAATCAATAAGAAACAATTTGCAGAGTTGGGAGTCTGTGTGGAGGAAAGAGAGGAAAAGTGAAAGAAAGAAACTATTCCTCCCCTCAATTTTTGCTGAAGAACAGAAACACTGAGCTATTAATTGGCTTGCCCAGTGTCATGCAGGATTTGTGTGACTGATCAAAGAACAGAAATCAGGTCTCTAAAGTCCTGCTACTCAGCCTCAACCACAAGATAATCCTTCATTTTAAATGCCTGCCAATCAGCGCTCCTTGTTATAATGCTGGCTGAAGTGTTATCACTGCAGTATGAAAATGCAACTACTCAGTGTTCATGAAAGCCAGATGAAGAAATGAAAACTCCCATTTCCCTTGCCTCAGGACTTTAGGTACCATCTCTCTTAATATTTATGACAAAATTAAATGGGGTGAAATCTGGGAAACTAGATAATCCAATGAGCCCTCCTTGCAAAACTGGACAATCTGAATAAAACAAATTTGCCATGGCCAAGGGGGCAGCCTACATTTATATTACTCCTTCAAACTTAATTTCATATTCAACAGTGACCGTAGATTTCTGTTGATTCAGTTTTTGATAAGCACAAAGTGAAGCAGTCTAGGTTTGCTCCCTCTGCTGTGGTATGTTTGTTCCCCGTGTCAGAAGGACATGGTGTAAAGGAGGGCTCTCTGAGCTGCCATCTAGCACCAGCGCTTCTTTACTTCTTCATACTCAGCGCCGTGGATGGAGATGCTCATGTTATGGTCTGTATCACAGGACGAGGGAGCAAAAACTGTTCATGAGAAGATACGGGCTGCTCTCCTGTGTGCTGTGGCCAGGTCTTCTTGAGTGATTTCATCCCTGTAGAGCCTTGATAACCCTTTTTGGGGAGAAGCAGAGGAGTTTTGTGCATAAGCAGTGTGTTCATGGAGCTGAAAAGATGCATTGACATTATGTCTGTAGGGCGGAATTACGATTGACAAGAGAATCTTAGCCCGGTTTCCCAGGGCTCTAACACGCTGTGTCCTCCTCTCTGGCGGTCAGGGCCAGATGCACTTGCCATCTGCCCGTAGTGCTAGCCAGCCCCTGCCAGCTCCCCTTCGAGGAAAGCTGAGGGCACTCCCCCCATGGGGGAAACCTCTGCTAATCGTTTCCTGGAAGTAACCTGTCTAACCGTAACTTGAACACAAGTACTGTGCAACTCTATGGAGACAGGAGTGATTTAGAAAGCGAGATGTAGGACTTTAAAAATGGTTTCAATGATTGGTGTTGGAGTTTTACCTTTAAAAATATGGCCTAAGCCCTGAGGATTCAAAAATCCGGCCTTAAACTCCAAATCCTCAAAGGTCTTTAGACAGCCAATTCCCAGTGGCATAAATCGCTTTTGAAAATGTATTTCACACATCTGGGACACACAACTATTTTGTAAAAGGGCTCATAGAAAGCAGCATTGCTACTGTTCATAATGGAGTTTCTGCATGTCTGCATTTCAATGAAATTATCTTTCTGGACAGGAAAAAAAAAGCCACAATGTTTTTGCCTTATTTATCTATTTATGGTGTTTATTGAAAAGTAAGTCTCAGTCTAGGCCTACAGTATTTATCTGATTACACACATAACAGCTGTAGGATGCTGTCCCCAAATTATAGGCTTTGGTCTTCTCACCGAAGTCTAATTATGATAAATTTGGCTAGCTTACCTGGAAACATTTTATTTGAATTCTGGACTCATTTCATACAGCTGCATGCTTTTCTTCCTCTGGGTACCATTCACTAATAGGTAGCTTTGAACTGAAAAATAAAATTTTGCTTTCTGTGACCAAAGTTAATTTTGAAACTGTTTTCTTCTTTTTTGCAAGTCTCCTCCTCTGAGAGATAAATTGTATTTTATGTTAAAAAGAGGAAACAAGAATCAATTTACAGCAGCTTGGTGGCTATGAGGGTATGATTTGTCATGAGATTTGGCAGCACTGCAGCTGCCTAGACTTCCCTTTCTAAAGCTGCTGCACAAAGAGAGTCACTGAAGAAGGGGGAATATCTGGTCTGCAGGGCTTACAGGAAAAATGATGCTAAACTGGGGCGTGCTGCCCTACATAGGCTTGTGTTCAGGAGTTGTGAATGGTGCTGCTGTCCACTGCTGTTGTTTCCAGCAGCTCAGCCCTTCTGCCATGTCATGGATTCAGCTGGGCTGGAGTTAACTTTCTGGCTAGCAGCTGGGACAGTGCTCTGTTTTGGATTTGGGATGGGAATAGTGTGGTAATGCGCTGGTGGTTTTGATTCTTGTTAAGTAATGAAGGCTTTTTGTGCTCCTCATAACCACCCACCAGAGAGGAGGATGGGGGTGCACAAGAAGTTGGGAGGAGACACAGCTCACCCCAACTGACCAAGGAAATATTCCATGCCATATGCCATCATGCTCAGTGTGTGAAACTGGGGAAAGAAGGAAGGATGAGGATGTTTGGAGTTATGGCATTTGTCTTCTTCTCAAGTAATTATTACACATGCTTTTCTTAAAGGAGAAGAAAGCCCTGCTTTCCTGGAGGTGGCTGAACACCTGCCTGCTGATGGGTGTTTTGCTTTGCTTACCTATTAAGCTGTCCTTATCCCAATCCATGAGTTTTCTCACTTCTACTCTTCCGATTCCCTCCCTATTCTACCCTGGGGGGAGTGAGCGAGCAGCTGCATGGTCCAAGCTGCTGGCTGGGGTGAAACCACGATGTGCCAACAGGACAGTGCTTCAGTCTTGAGCAAACTGTAGAGCAAATATGTTGTTTGTTGCCTCTGTGGTCTAACACAGTTATGTGTTAGTTATGTTTCCCAATATGCTATTGGGAAACACTAAAGGGGCACATGGATGCAACTAATTTCCTTTGCTGAGGTAGCTGGGAGGGCAGCAAACTGTACACTGATGGTTTTGCTTTTGTGGATAAAGCCATGATGTATTTTCCCTACTAGATCAAGCTGACTTGTAAACCCTGGGAAGCTCAGTGAGGCATTACAGATACTGCTTGTACTGTCGTTCCTTGATTCACGATCTCTAAAACAGACACTCACTTTGGCGTGCTGAAATCTTGATCCCAGCTGCTGTATCTGGCATGAATTAGTGCTGTTTCACTGATCTGGGTTTAGATGCAGTTAGGCACCGGAGCTAATAGGAATCTTTTCACTGTACTGTTATCTTTTCTACCTATGCAGTACTAGAGGTCACAGAGAAAAAATACATATTAATAGTAACATCTGGACTTTCTTTTGTACCAAATACTTAAAATTATGTTAGATAGCCAAATAGGTGCCTCTCACTTCATTGAAAGGGTAATTTGTCTCAGAGCTGACCTTGAAGACTAGGTTATGGTCTTTTTAGCTCCAGCCAGTGTGTTTTCTCATTGCCATGCCACATTACCTCTTTGCACACGTTAGCTGCAAATGGATGTGGAGGATTAACTCTGATTGATAAAGAAGTTGCTTTAAAGTAACTTCACCTGTTGAATTATTTTATTACCTGAACAAATCCAATGTCTTAAGAAACACACTACACACACAAGATAGGAAAGAAAATTTCAAATTGTAGAGTCTTTGTTTTACCATATGTCAAAAGATTATGTTGGCTCCTCAGATAAAGTGAAAAGTGCTACTTATTTTCTATGTCCCCCCCTCTAGCTAGCTTAAATTTATGGTAGAATTTCACAGTGCATGGTGCATTTTATTAATTGATGTTGCCATTTTGAGATTTCATTGATAATGAGCCTGTTCGGGTCGTGCTGGTATTTCACTCCATGCCTTAATTGCACTGTTACACGGTTCCCCTAGAGAGTGGCAAGACTCAGCTACCAATAATTGTTCCTCTTTTGTCTTCATAAAACACCTATAGGTACCAACCTACACTTGAGCTGAAAATTTCACTGAATTTTCACTGAATTTTTTTAGAGTTGGAAGGGACCATAGAGATCATCTAGTCCAACTCCCCTGCTG
>JAOQGH010000012.1:38855070-38954491 GCA_025769975.1 Gallinago jamesoni
GGATTGCCTAGAGCTAGAGCATGTTACTCAGGACTGCATCCAGGCGGGTCTTGAAAATCTCCAAAGGGGACTCCACAGCCTCCCTGAAATCGCTTGAGTCTCTGGGTTCTTCATTTTTCTGTGTCAAATTTCTGTATAAAAACAAAATGAAGATCATTCTAGAGATAATTATTGCCCAATAAAATATACTGATGAGTATTATTTAGGCTTAAAAAGCATATCAGACCTATTTACATGTCTTCCCTTTCTATCTCACCCCCCAAAAGATTCCATAATTTCTAGTGAAAGGCTCCAGTGATGGAGATCCATCATATCTCTTCTGGTGTCCCGTCATCCTTAGTGACATAGAATAGTTCCTAATTTTACCTCTGAATCTTCTTTGTTGCTATTGAGGCCCATTATGTCTTATCTAAACAAACAATAACAAGTTGTTCCCTTCCCCTTTGCAATTGCATGGTATGTATTTTAAGGCTTCCTTTGGAAAAAGCACAAATTAGCTCAATCATTATTGACTGGTGATGGTTCTTAGATTTCTGATATTCTAGTATTCTTTTTCATACTGTCCAGCTGCTACAGATCATTCTTGAAGTGTTTTGCCCAAAACTTAACATACCACTCCAACTGAGGTCTTACCAGAAGAGTCTTTCAGGTTTTACTCCTTTTTTTTATAATCCAGGGTAGTGTTTTTCTGTCCCAATAGCATTGCCTCCTGCAAACATTATCATTCATTGCAATTATTAGATGTTATTCCAGAACTTACCATCCAGCTCGGTATACTCATTTGTCTAGTTGTCTGGATGTAGCGCACTGCACTCATCCCTGCTGAGAACTATTTTGATTTTTTTTCCAGGAACTTTCTCCAATTTATCAAGAACAGTTTGTGTTCCAATCCCACTCAACCACTAAACACTTGCCAAATATTTATTTACCTGACTCGGGCTCAGCTTAACAACTTAAATGCCTGTTTAAAAATATCTACATATTAAAAATTGAAGTGGAGCTACAAGTTTACATTATCAGAGTGTGCTGATAAGCAGGATGTATGAAGTAGCATAGCTATATACCCTTTTTCCTTCTGGCTTGGAAGTTTTTCTCAATTTTGTTCTCCAAACCATACGTTGGAAAGAAGGACAGTCAGAAAGTATTTCCTAAAGTCACCCTGCCTTGACCTCTAGACTTAAAGGCAAGTTTATAACTGCTTCTACCATCAGCAGAACTGCCCAATGCATAACTCAGAGTGAGCATCTCTAGAGTGGCCATGGGTCAGAGGGCACTGGGTAGCAGTGGGAAGGGGAACATGCATAGATTTCCCTTCAGAGATGTTCTCAAGATTCTGCCACCCATGCTTCAAGGCTAGGTCCATATGGAGAGCCAAAGACTTTGTGCTGGAGGGCAGTTGCAGGGCACTGAAAGCTGCTGTGAAGATTTGAGCTGTCCTAGCTCTGTGCCACAGTGCAGCCTGCCATGAGAACACACCCTCGGTTTCTGGGCTTGAGGATCAACACAGACCATTTTCCACTTAACCAGGACACCCTCATCAGGCACTGTCTTGCCCTACAGTACCCCTGGAGACATTTCACTGACTCCAGTGGTATTATTCTTTTCCACAGAAGACTCCTGCATTCTTTATACCTGAATTCCTGGCAGAGTCATATTTAGCAGTGACATGGGTACTGGGGAAGAGTCATCCTGATACTCAGTCCTATTCCTGTCATGGAACATGGATCATATACTGCATCAGCTGCTGTTAACTGCAGTACTCTTCTCCCTCCTCCTTTACTCTTTGACATCTTACTCTACCTTCTCCCTTGTTTCCTATATCCTGATCTCTGTTTATTTCGGTAAATCCACTCCCAGATAAAGCCTGGCAAGGAAAAAAGGCTGAATAATGAGAAGCCACAAGCATTTCTGGATGAGCTCTCGGGCTTGTCTCCCCTTCCTCCTACCTGTTCAGCACGATGTTTAGATTACTGCTTTTTACATCAATTCTGTCATCTTACTACAGACTAAAGAATTTGAATCTGCTGAAAAGGTGTCATAAGCAAAGCAGAAGTAGAGCTTTATGGGTGATGTTCAGAAGCTTCTCTTAGACATTTCACAGCTCCCTCCTTCCCTGCCTTGGCACACTGTGAAAGAGAGCTGTGTTTATGAGCCATTCACCCAAACATTTTTCCTGTTTGCATTCATGGCATAGAGGAGTCTGGGGACAGTGAATGCTCCCCCAGCTACTGTGCAAATAGCAGCTAATATCCAAGTCTGCCAGGATGTGGGGGTATATTGCAGATTTGAAGTTGCTTGATGGGTTGGTTTGTATCTTCACATTTTTATATGCATATTTATTGCCTGAAAGACTACATAGTCACTTTACTGAGGAATCCGGAAGAGAAATGTTAAAATGGCACAATCTCAGCATGTCCCCATGGCAACCCTTACACGTGATGAGTTCAGAGCTAGTGGATTAGAGTTGTTTCTCTGATGAAACACCACATGTGGCAAGGAGGACTTTGACCCAGCCAAGAGGCTCTCCTCTTTCTGGATGTTGGTCTTACTCATGCCCTAGATAATCCTAAGAAGGTGTTTATATAGAGAGGCCATTCAAGGCTGGTTTGCTTTCCAGCCTGAAGATGTTCTAATTTGCATCCTGATCCAGCAGTTCCTCTGGACTTACAGCAGCAAAGGGCTGCCCCACCTACTCTCTCTGACAATTCTCCTGGCCTGGTTTGTTTCCTGTGAAGAGTATATGGCAATAAGCACTATATAGGACTCCTTAATTCACTGCTTTCACTAGTATTTCTGAAGATTATTTTGCACTGTGTTGGAGCAGAAGGGCTGGGGAGCAGTGGGAAGCGTTACTTCCTATGACTGCACGTTTGGTAGTTGAATTTCATTACTAAAACTTCTTATTAATAGAGGACCACTCTCTTCTGTGCACAAAATCCTCTGCCAGCAGCTGGCTCAGAACCGATGACCAGTAATGACTGTCAAATACAGAGATTTCTTGCCAGAATTGTACAAAGTGGCTAAGTTGTGTTAAAAGCCCAGGCTTTGAAAAGAATAGCAAGAAAGCGTAGGGTGCCAAAGGAAATTATACATTACAACTGCACCCTCTATATTCTCCTGCTGTCCTTGCCATTGCAACAGCTGTAGCCAGCAGCAGTACCTGCGGTGGAGCATTTTGAAACGCAAAAGCGTGGGCATCTGGTGCTGTTTTCCTGCAGGTCTTAAAGAAATTGTCCTCCTCTTCAGGAGATGAGCACAGGGCACACACAATTCATGAGGAGAGCAGCAGCGGGTAGGGTTGAAATGGGGAACATGTACAAGACTGATTTCACTATTGGGTTGTTTGATCTGATTGGAACTGGCATTTCTGTCAAAGAAGTATCTTAAAGGACAGTTAACAGTACCTGGAATCCTCGTCAGGTACTTTAAAAAACCTAGGAAATAAATATATAAATAACAGCAGGACAAAGGAACACTTTAACATATATAAGAAATCTGGTCCATTGAAACCCTTTATATAAACCCAAATAGAATCCATGGGAAAATAGCACAATAGCCTGTCAGAATCAAAGGACAATTGTAACTGCTGTGAGATAAAAAAAAACCAAGATGACAAAGTCTCAGAGCACAACAGACACAATCTGACTTTTGTTCTAGCTGTAAACATGGTACTTTGAAACTCATAGCCTTCTTCTTCTTTCCTGGAGTTTTCCTTTTATTCTGAAAGCTTATTATGGTTGCTGTGAGCCAGGTCTTTGGTTACTGTTATGGACTTGCTTACAGAGAACAGCTGTACCATACCCTGGGCTTTTGAGCTAATCAGATGGAGCAGTTAAGTAGACCTTTATGTCATGATAAAATGTCCCAGGAAACTCCTGCTCACCAGGCATCCTGGCAGCAATGGAGCTGTGGGTCTCAGGAGGGTACACCTGAGGGTAATGTCAAAGGCAATGTTTTGGGAATTGCTCTCCAGAATGGTTGTGTAAGGAGGAAAACAGAACAGATAAAACAAAAGAGTGAGAATCTCTGTCAGAGGAAATGGAAGCAGTGATATTTAGCACGATCCCCTTTTGGGCAGGCAGACTTAGGGATCTCTGAACGTGGTGATTGATTCTGTTTTGCTTCTGCTGCTTTCATGGAAACAGCACTCCTCCATCCAGTCTTTGCAAAAAAAGAGGAGGGCACCAAAGAAAGTACTTGACTAGCATAATCTGTTTCTCTTTGACATGAAAACAAGAGATTTATATCCAAAATATTGGCTATGCCCTCAGGCAAAAGGATGACAAAAACACATGTGCAATTATATTCCTCACTTTGGGCTTTGCTATTATCAGAGGGCATATGACTCTCTCTCCCTCCCTCCAAGACCTTTCTGAGATAAAGACAGAGATTATGTATCACCAGCACTCATAGTAAACAGCCTTCTCATCAGACAGTTGGCATTTATGAAGGAAATGGAAAAGCTCAACAACAGCAACACTGCTGAAGAATAAGAAGTCAATGTTCAAGCATAAAAGGCTTGTTGTTTTCATAGGAGTTCATTTTCACACGATTTCCCAATTTAGTATTTTTTTAAAACCTTTAACACTTCCTAGGTCTTCTTGGTAGGTAAGCACTGTACAAACGTTATCTAATTCATAGTTATTAAGTAAGTAGTTATTAATATTTTCATTTGGGTGACAGAATGGAGACAGGAGCAATACGTTTCTTAATGTCATGGATCGGGTCATTTGCTTAGCAGCACTCAGGCATGGCTGGCTAGGAAGGAAGGGTTAAAGGTTGGGTTATGCCATGGATTAAACAACCCAATCTTAGTCTTTCTGAAGAGTATCACAGGAGCAGAGAGAACATTGGTCTCAAAATGGGAAGAACAGAAATGAATCAAACCTGACCACCACTCTCCACCTTGCTTTCTAAAATACTTGTTACAGTCTGGGCTATTGAGGTAACATCGCAGTGATATAAGCCAGCTAGCAAGTCTAGTCCCAGGGAGGAGCAAAGGAGGAACTCGCTAACAGGGCCTTTCAGAGGCTCTTCTTGGTTGGTACTTTTTGGGTACATTGTCTTGGTCCTGAACACTGCCTGATTCTTGAGGCAGCCCCTAAGCTAATTGACCTAAGTCATAAAGCAATGTACCAGTAGGGCTGTAATACGGCAGATGTGTAGCATCTGGGAACTCCTAGGTTAGATGCCTAGTGTTAATTCATTAAATGAGTATATTCTCACAGAAATATGTACCTGTCTTTCTGGTGGATGGTGTAACAAGACCAGGCACCTCCACAGAAAATATTCAGTGCTCCCAGGGAGTGAAGAATGAGGTGGTTGCTCAGCCAAAGAGAAACAGCAAGACAGGTGAATATCTTAATGGACATTTAAATTGGGCCTTCACATTAAATACATCCATCCTTAAATCCATCCTTTCAGTACTGAGTTTATACCAGAAAGCAGCTATCTGATGGAAGAGGAAGAGAAAGCAATAGCCTGTGGGGCTCATCTGGGAAGTGCAGGCTCTCCTTGGCCCGGGAGCTTCCACCCAACAGCTCCCCTTCTCTTTTAAGCTGTGATTCTTTCCCACCAGTCTGCAGGCTAGGCTGAAATGGAGCTTCTTGCCGTTTCTGTGCAGATGGGCCACCATGCAGGAAAGCAAGATCAAGCAATGAGGAAGGTCCTACAGCTGCGCAGGGCCAGGTGGGAGGCAGTCTAGAGAACAGCAAGGAGAGTCTCATTACAATAGTAATTTTCTTGACCTACTTTATTCAACCATGGCACTTTGCAAGCAGGGACCCTAGCAGCAGCGCTGCAGCTGTGAGGCATCATGATGGAGACTTGGTGTTTGGTTGTTTTCAGCTGCTGTTCCTCATCCTGAGCATGGCAATTTGCCAGCAGCTTAACAAGGATGTTGCCAAAGAACCTGCCTCTCTCATTTGTGCTTTCTCGCTCATTCACGAATTCTGTGCAGAAATGTGGAGGAGAGCAACTTTATAGTGTTACAGTAACCATGTCTGGGATGAAAAATCAAACAAAACTGTGTGCCGCATGGCAAAATTACTGAGCAAAAGAAAGCTGTAGGCTACTTGTGCTAATGCTAGAGTGGCTCTCTGCTTCTGAGCTCGTGATCCTGCGGTTAGATACAGATAATGAGTCAGAGCTGAACGCTTCCTGGAGACTTACATTTTCCACAGCTCAACGACACGCTGCTGGGGTGGTTTTAACAAGGTAAGCACACACAGGCATATACCAAGTCTTAGGGGAATAAGGGGCCTAAGAGCAGTTAATGTATTGAGAGTCTGTTTCAGTAATGGCACTTGCCTAGCAAAAAAATCCATAAATACCACTTGGATTCCCTTCATTCAGATGTTGGCTTCCTAGTTTCATTTTATCTTTTCAGGAACTCAGAAAATAAAACATCACAGAAATTTTTACTTTTTAGGCCCCTGCTGACCAACTCATGTAACCAGATGTGATGTCCACATTGTGTTGGTCATGTGAAACGAGTTAGTGTCTTCAATTCAACCTGTGATAGACTGGAGTAATGCTGAATTAGGGGATAGAGCCCCTCATTGCCATCAGGCAATGCACCCTGGCAATTCAGCTGCAGAAAAAACCTGTCGTCCCCATATGTAGATACATCTTTGTCCTCTAGCCAGAGACCCAGAGCAGGATTTGTACCTCTCGCTCATCCTGCAGCCTCTAATGTGTCTCTGCAAGTAACAGGATAAGCATCTCAGGCCAAGTCTTTAGGGAACTGGTCCCAGACCTTCCCTCTATTATAAACTCAAACAATTACTGTTAAATTTTCCTCTCTGTTAAACCATGCCTCTGAAGCCATTAATTTAACAGCCATTTAGTATCACAAATGCCTTTTGTACTTCAGTTCTTATAGCTATAATAGCAGATCCAGAGGCAGTTTTAGAAAGAGGACTCTTTCCAAGACTATCTTGATCTTCCTGAGATATTTACATTGGCATCTTACACACTGGTAAAAGACCCCACTTTTGGGACAACAGCAAATCTTATTAAAGCTGGAGAGCAGCCTGAAGTACTTATTGCTGCTGCTGAACCCAAACACGTTGTGGGTAGAATGAAAGATCAGCAGTATTACCTGCCATGTACTACATTTGCTAAAATGTCCATCTCAGCACACAAGCAAACCTTACCCTTAAATACCCATGTTTTGTGGTCCTACATAACGTGTCTCTGCCCGTAACTTTGATTTGAAGTGGTAAATCGAGGCTTTGCAATAAAAGGTACAAATGCAAGTGTTAAAACTCCCTTTTCCAGAAATACACCACTAAAACATTTCGTATGGTCCAGGTTAGGTTTTTTTCATAGTTGTTAATCATTCATTTACATGGATCCAAGTCAGATACCAGGGACACTGGGCTCGGTGCCTTCTGTGTTGTGTCAGACCCGGGGTCAGTGAGTACACAGCTGGGACACGGCACAGCAGACTGTCATGCACTGTCAGCTCTTTATGGGGCCCTGTGTTACCTCCTGGATTAGCATCCAACTCGCTTTGCTAATCCTCTGAGCAGAAGGAAGGGAAGGAACCATTGCCTGAGGCGTGCGAGCAGAAGCAGCTGTGCGTGAGTGAGGACAGAAAGGTGGAGGTGGCAGCCAAGATGCGGTCACAGAGGGAGGCCAGTGCTATAGTCACCTCCAAGCTGGGGCTGGAGGCTTGAGGACTGTGTGTACACGCATCCTGGTAGGGCGCCAGCAGTAGCTACAAGCTGAAGGCCAGAGAGAGGACTGAGGGAGTTACATCATTCTATTGCTTTTAACCATGTATATTGAGCTGCCTTTGGATGCTGTTTTAGAGACAGGTGGCATTTGATCCTTGCTGTGATCACTCATCAAAACAGAGAAATTAAGGAATGCAACATCATGAAAGGGAGTCAGGATTTCATCCATTGCTGCCAGGATACTGCACTCCCTGCCTGCAGCAGCCCTGTGGTATCTCTTCCAGGACACTGTGGTTGTGCTTGTGGGAATCCCCCAGAAGATGGGCAGAAGATGTTTACCCATCCTGCTGGGTGCCCTGCACCACCCTGGTCTCACCACACAGCTACTGAAGCTACAGCAAAGCCTTAGCAGGGCCTGAAGCCATCCCTCTGAATACAGGTAATTACAAAGTAACACCCTGTTCAAAACATACTTTGAAGAATATGTATATTGAGTTAGTTCCTCTACATGCATATGTGTGACTCCTATTAGTTTCATATAGAAGCAAAAAGGACCTTGACTTTTTTAGTGAGACAGATCTCAGCTACCAGTTGGTAAAAAGGATCCACTGGCTGCTTCATATGGGCCGAAGATTTGAAAGGCCATGGCTGGCTTTGCTTGTGCATAAGGGAAACTTTGGATGCCCTTCCCAGCTGGCTTTTTTTTTTTTTTTTTAAGGAGAGGAATTATAGCCTTTTATTTTTTTTTTTTAACAGAAAAACAGCTTCTTTGAATCTGTGTCTTACCTTCCAGAATTAATTTCTTCCAACTGTGCCACTGAGAATGCTTTGTTATAAATCATGCAACAGCTGGGCTGATACAGGTTGTGCTGCTTTATGCTAGTGCTGCTGCTACGGCATGAACTGTGGTTTTCGTCTTGTGTATTCAGAGCAGGTGGGTTTTTGCATGTCCTGAGATATCTCACCCTGTCTTTTTAGAAGTCTGTGGCAGAACTGTGATTGATTTGAAGGTGCAGAGGATTGCAGGATAACGAAAAATTACCTGAGGTTTGTGCTGAGCTCAAAGGTCTATGAGCAATAACATACTCATCGTTATTCATAAACTGTGAGATACTGCATGCTCTTTTTCAAAGCTTTAATTGCAGTTGGCATTGCAAACTTATTGCTGGTGGCAGACATCTTGCTGAAATGTGGTTTTTCTGGGGCTACTTGCAGAACAAAAACCTCACAGGAATAATTGTCAGAGAGTTCCCTGAAGGCTGGAAAAAAGATATCTGCAGTTAGAAGCAAATTTTGTCTTTTGCTTCTATAGATGCATTTAAACTAGAATGTTAAATTTGAGCCTAGCTTCTGTAAGGACTAACTTCTGTGGTTCTGGTGGCTGCCACTGATGCACTGAGAGCTGAGTGGTGTCTCGACACATGAGCTTGAGTCTGGGCAGGTCCACACACAGAGGTATGTGGAAGTTTTAACCCAATGTGCAGAAGATCCTCATGTCATATTATCAGCCCTCATGAAGGGGTGTTTTCCCAACATGTTTCACTTCAGCCAATGCTATTTTTCCTTGTTTTCTCCTTCCTTCTGTCCATCTCCTTTGACCATTACTTGTTCAACAGTTTGCCCAGGTTTGCTCATTGTTTTGAAAACATACCCAAACCTAAAAGTTACCTAGTGTCACCTAGTTTGAACGTAGAGCTCCCTGGTGTTGCTTTGATGATCTTGAGGGGTAGCATAACCAATCGCAAAGTTTGGCATGATTTTCATTCCTTCTTCTGCTGGCAGGAGTCCTTCATGAACATGATGATTTAAATTGGCTGGATCAGGCAAGTATGAGAAGCAAATGCAGAATAATAGCTCCACATACAAGGCCTGGTTGGCAGAGAGATGCAGTCCCTGGTGAATCTTTGGGGAAGCATGAATATTTCCAATAAACAAATGGGAAATGGTCTTTGAGAGTAGGCAGAGGAGGTAGGAAAGTGCTATCAGCCATAGTGATGTTCAATTAGTGGCTGTAAAAGTGACGTTTGCTCTGCATATTCTTTTAGGATCAGCACTGAGAATACAGCTCATCTATTAACACATCTGACAAGCCACAGTTTTTAACCCACTTTCTCAGGATCTTGCCCAGGAGAATAGGTCAGTCTGTTTTCTGAGATATTTTGCAGCATGTTTTTCTAACACTACTGAGAAAATGGTCATATTTCAGTGAGGCCCATTAGTTTTTTTCGAGAGGCGATTCCCTGTGAATATGCTGAGCACTGCCCAGCACATTAGCCATGAACGGGTGGTTCACTCATCGGCCAGCGTGGGACAGCACCTGCTTGTGCCACAGCCATGTAGTAACTCCTAATGGGTAGAAAGGAGAGGCTTTCCTCTTAGTTAGATGCTCATTCATAAGAAGGAGATATAATTGAATAAGAAATCTCTTCTGTCCTTTAGAAAGTCCGTTGCCACATAAACAGTTAAGATGACTGTCTTGTACAGGTGTTCTGAAGTTTTCATCCAGCTTATATTATACATGAGCTTTCTTGGAAAAGACGTTATTGCTGCAGAATTTTTGTGTTTAGCTGGATGAGAAATAAAAATATTGTCTGAGCTGTTTGGAAAACTGTATTTGGAATTTCCAGCAGATGGAAGGGAGGAATAGGTGAACCGAGTAGGGATGTGATATGAAGGCAACGGGAGAATGGAAAGTTGCTGTGTCATGACAACAGTAGCAAAAGTATTTTAAGAGTGTGATCACTGCTAATTGCCTTGAGCCCTTTGCTTGTATCTGGTGTCCCTTACCAATGTTTCAACAAGATCTTTCCTATTTTGGATTGTGTTCTGCAGGGAGAGCTTTGTGTCTTCGTGTTGTTTGGAAAGCCCATGCCTGGGACAGGGCAGCCAATAGTGAGTAAATAACTCGCGTGCTTTGGAGCCTGTAACGGGAGCTGTACTCGGAGAGCTTCTGTACGCAGCGCGTGGTTCCCTGGCTAATGTGACCGTCGGTGACTCTGCAGATTGTGCAGAGTGAACTGTACAAAGCCAGAAGTGAACTGCTGGGAAACAAGCAAGCCTTTCACACAAAGCAGATCTGAGAGGATCTTGTTCCCCCTGCAGGCACCGGAGATTCCCCTCCCACCCCCAAAGCTGCTGTGCTCTGCTTCTCTGTCCCTGTTTTCAGCACTTGCTGCAATAGCACATCCTCCTGACACCAGGTCTTCAGGTATCCCTGCTCTTCCCTGCTGTGTCAGGATCAGCAGCTCCTCCATGACAAGGGTTATAAACATGCTATTTCTTCCTCCCTTACATCATGTCTGGACAGTGGTCTCCCAGTCTCCTCTCGGGGTCTCTTTTTCCTGTGCCCTGTTTCCTCTTCCTCCCACTCTGGAACTCTGACCCACCATCCACACAGCCAGCCTGAGGAAGACCATTAAGATGGATGTAAGATCCCATCAGCTAAGCCAAAGATCTCCTAACAAAGTTTACCTAACAGAATGGGCTGTGCCTCCAACCTCCTGCTGCCAAAGTTAGAATTTCTTTACTTTCAGCAAAGTGAGGATGCTGAAGCTAAACGTATAAACTAGGTCACTTTGTTACTATCACATTTGAAAATTGAAAGCTGTGGGAGGCAGTGCTTCAAATTCCAGCTCAGTACCTGGGGAAGGCAGCAGGTACCTTTGTCATACTGGGCTGTAAGAAGAGCTTTCCCTTATTCAGAATCTTGCCTTCAAACTGGAAAGGTTTTCATTATTTATTTTTTTTTTAATTTTGAATTTAAAAGTAATTCTTACCAATTTGAGAAACATAATGGCACAATCCCAAAATTGCATGCTGCATTAGTTCAATATGTATGTTAAAAAACTTCCTTTTATAGAGGGCTGGAAAGTTAGGAATGAAGTCTGCAAAGGAAAGACTAAGTGTGAGATTGCTTAATGTGTTTAAAATAAGGCTAACTGTCCAGTACCATGCACTGGGAAGGACTGGTGAAGAGCAGAGGGAAGCAGACTTTCTAATCTGGGCTGTATCAAAAAAAGCGTGGCCAGCAGATTGAAGGAGGAGATTCTCCCCCTTTACTACATTCTCATGAGATCTCACCTGGAGTACTGCGTCCAGCTCCGGGGTCCCCAACATCAGAAAGACATGAGTTGGAGTGAGTCCAGAGGAGGGCCACAAAGATTGGAGCACCTCTCCTATGAAGACAGGCTGAAAGAGTTGGGGTTGTTAGGCCTGGAGAAGATAAGACTCCAGGGAGACCTTATAGCAGCTCTCCATTACCTACAGGGGGCCTACAGGAGAGATGGTGAGGGGCTTTTTAATAGGGATAGTAGTGATAGGAGGAGGGGTAACGGTTTTAAATTGAAAGACGGTAGATTTAGACTAGATATTAGGAAGAGTTTCTTTCCTGTGAGGGTGGTGAGACACTGGAACAGGCTGCCCAGGATGTGCCTTCCCTGGAAGTGTTCAAGACCAGGTTGGATGGGACCTTGAGCAATTTGGTAAAGTGGGAGGTGTCCCAGCCCATGGCAGGGGGGTTGGAACTAGATGGTCTTTAAGGTCTCTTCCAACCTCAACCATTCTATGATTCTATGACCTGTTCACTTTTTTGCACCTTCTGCTTCTTGAAGTCCATAAGGAAAATTCATGTATAATACATGCTTTCCTTGGGATGTATTCTGCTTCTAACGCATTGCCTACAATTGTCCTAATCCTGAAGGCCTTAATCCCAGTTTAGTTACTTTGGAGAAGGCCTCTGATGTCAAACGGTGACAAGTCCTCTAGTGCAAAAGGCACAGTGCTGCTGACACATTTGTAGTTATGATCTGGCCACACATTTTTTTTTTTTTCCCCCTGGTCTGCTACACAAGTGCTGTCTGCTGGCTGTTTGCTGCTGGCATTAAGACTGCAGTTATAGTATCCTTTCCCAGAGCCCAGCTTTACTAGGTTCCCAGCAAAAGGAATCCAGGCCATCTACGGTCCTTTAATCCTTGTACTCTGCTTTTCCCACATCATCCACTGATGTCCTTCCTCTGCCTTCACTAGAGAGATCTGCAGGAAAAAAAGCAGTGATCTTCCAGCCACCTTAGATATTCAGTCATATTTTGGTGTATTCATGCCAGTGCTTACAAGAATCTTGCTGAAGTTTTAGAAAATCTTCCTGTTCCTTTTCAACTTTTTGATGCTGTTTCTGAACTTATGCAACTAAAGCAGAGTTTGACCTATGGCACAATCTTTAAATAGAAACTTGCCTATTTATTTTGGTTTGTTAGATGCAATAAAAAAATCTTTTCTGGCAATTTCCATGCAGTGAAGTATTTGCAGGATGAGACCAAAGTTAATTATGCTATGTAAGGCAGCCACTGTACATAGTGGTCTTACAAAAACAAGAAATCATCATCAGATTAAGGCACTGAGCTCATTTAGAGTTATTGCAGTCAGAGAATTCAATTCAACAGAGTCATTTCTCATGCAGCCCAACCATATGCTTTCTGAAAATATAAATCATAACAAATGAACTGGGAAAGGCACGGCACTCGTACACATGCAATTTCAGAACAAAAGAAACCTCTCTTGGTTTTATTTGTTTGATTAAAAATCCTGGAAGGCAAAGATTTGTTTACCTCATTGCATAGGGACATGGCAAGTTTCACCTGTCAGGTCTTTGCACTCAGGGCTGTTTCACGTGCTTGGTCATGGCATGCTAACCTGTTAGGCACACTAGCATTTCCTGTAAATACTTACAACCTACTGTTGTAGTTGAGTAAGACTAACATACAGTGAACTCAGCAGTGATTGACTTATAAGGTAAATACCTTGTGGGACAATCTGAAAAATGTCTGTTCCCATCAGCAGCTGACTCAGGGGCTTTAGAGGGGGATATTGTAGCTTCTAAAGAAGTCTTGCAGTGTAGATTTTAAAGCTTTGCTCGGTTCAAGTGACAGTAGTTAGTAGTTCAAAACATGGCTCAAGGCAGCAATTTCATTTCTCTGGATTTCAGCAGGAGAAAAATGTAATAGTTCACATAGTTGTACTCAGCTTGCGATGAAAAAGGAGCTCATGTGCTATAAATATATTTCAAATGCCAAGACAAATCAGATGTGTTCTTATAAACACTCTTGTAAAGGTAGGTAATCTGTTGTCTGTTAGTTATATATTACACCCTTCTGGCCTCCTAACTCATGAGATATGCTTAGATAATAATTTCAAATGTGAAAATTCAGAACTTATATAGCAGATATTTAATTAGATGTTGGGACATCTAATTTTTTTTTTTTTTACATATTCATTTCCTTTATCCGTTAATAGAAAATTACAACTTTCTCTTTCTTTTTTCTTAATCCATGAGGCAGATTTTAACGTAATTCCAGAAAAAAGGCCAACAGTAAAAACTCTGAAGCCTGTTTGGCACCTAACACTGCACAGAAGCACCCAATAGGATTTCCAAAGCACCAGGTCTATTTAACGTCTAATACCCATAACTTCTCAAAGGGAATTAGCCCCAGATCCTGTGTAGGCTTTCTTGCAAATCCTAGTTGATGTCTATCTGCCACAGTATTTAAATGCGTTTGCAAATCTGGATTCAAACTCTTAAATACTATCTCAGAACTAAGTAAAAATGCTAAGGAGAGTTTTGCCTAAGAAACCATTTCAGTGTACAGCCCTGGAATGAATTGGGTACAAACCAGGAAAGGCTGGGTTCTAGATAATCCTTCAAAAAATTAGTATCTAAACTTTATCTGTCCATATACTTTATAGTCCCATAAACTCTAATACAAAAAGTCAAGGATATACCGTTCATCTCTCCAGCATCTCAGTTGGTTTTACTTTAAATAAGGGGCAATAGACAAATGTCAGTCTAAGTCAACTGAAAATCTAGTGTCAGAATCTGCTTAATTGGACCAAAGTTCCTGGCAAGATCTAACTATAAACATAGTTAAAAGAGAAATAATTTTATACTACATTTTCTTTCTGATACTTAAGCCTAAGTTTAATGTAGAAACCTTGCACTGCCATCCAATTTGCAAGAATGTACTTTGGAAAGATACTTGCTTCTTAGGATTCTTTTTCTTTGCTCTAAGAAGCACTTGAAACCTAACACTTCTCAAATGTAAACCAGAAGAAATGTAATCTTAGTTCTCTAAGTGAGGAAAAAGATCAGAGTTCTTCCTGTTTATCCGGCTTCCCTCAACATATGTACTTCTCTAGTTGGTATCAGAAAGGCAGGTGAAAGGAATACTGCAATACGTTAAGACAATAACAACTCCATACCTTCTTGTCTTTCCAAATGCTATATTTTCAACTATGCATAGATTTCAACATGGATTAAAAAAAGAAAGTGCCACATGCACACACACCGATGCACACACACACCTATGCCTTTATGACCTCTTGGTGATTTCTACAGAAACAAATAAAGATCAGAATTTTCTTTTGATTTGTAAGTTATGGAAGAAGTGGCAGACAGGTAGCCTGTATATAGTATTTGCTATATTCAATGACAGAGATATCTAAAATTAGCCATATTGCTCTTCCCTTCAAAACCCTACATACTTTCTTCCTGTCTGTGATACTTACTGCACTGCGCACTCCAGGATCTTTCAGTGGTGCTAATAAATACCAGGAGCCCAAGAACAGAAATAGAGAATAAATGAATAGGTCTAATCATGGTTGTGGTGGTGATAACCTCTAAGTAAAACTGATTAATAACCTAATTTTACCAGCTCCCAAAAGAACAGGTACAAAAATGAGCATCCTCCAAGAAGGCAGCATCCTGTACTTGATTGAATTTGCATGGTCATAGTGGGCAACAGGCAGTTACAATACCACATGTGTTATTTCTACGTACCTTCATGTTTTGTAGCAAACTCATTTGTGAAACTATGGATTTAATTTTTTTCTGTGAATTTAGCTAAGGAATATTTTGATAGTATACTTAGTGTGCAGTGTGTGCAACTGACGTCATGTAAATAGCTGGTTGCATTTATTAAGTCCACTTGTAGACCAACTCTTCTCACAGATGTAAATCTATATATCACAAACAAATTCCGTTGACAGTCAGCCAAGACTATCTAATTATACATGCCTACAGGCTGGCTCCTTGCATGAGTGGCTCTCCCCAATGCACCAATGAAATCGATGAACAACAGACCCTTGATAGGAGAATCCAAACATCATCAACTCAGTTGTGCTGAATATGAATTCATGTAAAGGTGAAAGCATACAGACTTCTGATGAAAGATGTGCTTTCAATATCTCATCAGTCATCACAGGAAAAATTTCTAATGCTTTATCTCCTCTTTGCATGGCATTACTCTTGCAGAAATGGTACTCCTGCAGGGGCATTTAATAGGAAATCAAAAATTCCGCAGGTTAAATAAAGCTTTTCTATTTACTGGACCAAAGTCAGAGGCATTTACAGTGTGTAGGATAAAATCAGAGCAGCCTGGAAGCTGATCTGTGAGAAATTTGAGGAATAAACTAAAAATGCAAGTTGACCAGCAGCTGCTTGTCATGATGGGAAGAGAATTTTGGCCATTGTGACATCAATTTAATCAAAACTAGAGAACTACTTATAGCAATGATAAAATGTGAAAGTGGTTGTTACTTAACTAGTTGTCTACCAGTATAAAGAAGCATAGTTTTTCCTCCCCTTGTGGGTAACATCCTTTTTCCTTTGTTTTTTTCTTTTCTATTTCAGGCTTTCATAAGACGTAATATTCCATATTAAAATATAAAAATCTTGTTTGTTTCACCCACTATTAATGATCTCGTTTTTGATCTTGTTTGCTAATAGACTAGAACTTCCTGCTTGTACCACAACAGAGAGAATCTTCTTTATTCTTTGTGAAATGAGCAACATTAATTCTGATCACTTTCTGAATTAGCAGAGCTTTTCACAGGAGCATTATTTTTAAGTGCTGTTACCGGAATTACTCAAGAGAGCTTAGAGATTTAAATTAGTGTTGTTTAAATTAATTAAAGAGAATGGCCTGTGAATTTTCCCACCTGACTTAAGATTCGAGATCTTATTTGGGGGGGGGGGTTGTGTGTGTATGTTTCCAGCAACAGCAAATTTGAAGAAAATCTGATTTAAATATTGTTTGTTGCATAGGAGATTATATTAACATTTCAATTAAAAATTACATGCATTGTTCATTTATCCTGAGGTTCCATATATCTCAGTCTTGGGTAACTCAACATAGACCAGCTGCGATCAGAGACACTGCAGTAACTTGCATGGGCAAGATCCTAGCCCAGATCTATTTGGTAGTGAGAAAAGGGCATGGGAAGTCTGGACACCTACTTTCTTTTCTGAGTACTGCCCTCATGGCACTGTGCCTCTGTGGAATAGGGCAGTAGTAGATACACTTCATGGAGCAAATGCATGAGTGATGAGTCATTTGAAAGCGCATGAGCTAATTCAGCTTCCATTGACACGAGCTGGATGGACTAAATGTAAGGATGTAAAGTACTGCATCTATTTTGAAACATTAATTCATTTGTCTAAAGTTGTCTGCCCTGTCTGGGTACAATAGACATAAGTGTTTTTTCAGTTTCTAGCTGGTGAAGGACTTCTAGCTTGACAGTGGACAAAGAGTGTCCACTGCAGCCTTGTTGCTGGGTAACAAACCCAGTACCAACTGCTTCTTGTCCTCTTTCTATGTTAAGAGAAAATTCTGGTTCCAACAAGAATAGCTACGTAGTCCTCCTCCCAGAGACTGGGATTTGAGAGCAGGCATAATCCCACCAAGCCCTGTTACCCCTTTCCTTTCTTTCCTTGCCCAGCCCTGGCTTGGAGCAGCCACACTCTGCCTAACTCAGGATATTTCCTGGCAGACTGGACTAAAGCATGCTCTTGCCAGCTTGGGCCATGGTGTCCAGGCAGCCAGGCACACATAGGCCCTTCTCCAAAGAATGCTGTGGTTTGGGCTGAGCTTGTGTCAGAGGGAATTTAGGCTGTGGATGCTGCACGAAAGAAGTTTTCAGCTCAGAGACAGACTCCTCTGGATCAGAGCCAGGCTTGCCCAAATCCCTGCCTACAGACCATGGCAGGTTACTACTAAACTGTTGGAAAAGCAAAGTCAGGAGCTTAAAACACATCTCAGATAAATTGTCTTCCAAAAGCAGTAACTCATCAGGAGCTTAGACTGAGCCCCATGCCATGCCCTTTCATAGTAGCATTTATTTACATTGCTGGACGGGCAGGGGATCAAAGGACTTTCAGACAGGAGCAGCTAAGGAGGGATATGACAACAGATGAAATGTGGATGGTGAAGGATAACACAGAAAATGTTATGGAAGTCTTTTCAAACATGAGTTCATTAAATTAGGTTCTGAAATTTGCAAAGTAGCCTTCTGAAAAGAATCATCCCTGCGGTGTAGGTCAAGTCAGCTGGAGTTGACATTTATTTAAATGGCACGAGTTTAAAGAGTTATCCCTTTTCTCTCTCCTTTCTTTTTTTTTTTTTTTTTCCTTTCCCTAAATAACCAAATACCTTTGAGAGCAACAGAGAGGGTTAAAAACTTTACTTTGGGGAAATTGGTTGGATTGACAGAGCCTACCCACTAAAACTAATTTAATAGAGATCCCAAAGGCTTTCCTGAACAAAACCAATTACAAGCTCTTCCTGAGGAAAGGTGTTGAACCCCTGGGATGGATGTATATGTATTAAACATTTTCAGTTCATAAGAAACCATTCCTCTGAAGACGTTGGTTTTTGCTTGCTGACTGTGACATAATCATCTTTATTAACGTAGGTGGTGCAAACACCTAGAAAATAATATAGTAATGTTGAAGATGTTTGGATAGGATGATGAACTAGAAATGGAGTGATCCTATTTTATGCAATCCCACTGCTCCATTGCAAAGCAATTAGATTTCTGATTGCAACTGTTTTTCTGTCAGTTTTCAAGTTCAGTTTTTGTGCCCTCTCTCCCTCTCAGATAAGAAAACCGCAGTGAAGATGACTTGCTTTATATAAAATATTATCTGTAGAAGCAAAAGAACCCAACCCTAACCACTACAGATGTGCTTATTCCTCAGAAATTACTTTCAGGGGCTTGGCACCTTTGATGAATAGGAAAGGCAATTTCAACAGATATCTCCACCTTTAATTCCGCAGTGCATCCATTTTAGCACCACTCATTACAATGGGGTTGACACGTCTATGGGCCTGAGAGGCGTTGTCAGTGTCCAGGGGAACGAGCACACAAGATGAAGTCAGAGCATTTGTTCCTTGACAGCTCAGGTGTGGTGGCTGCCAGGTAGGGCTGGATAAAAAGAGAAGGCACTATAGTCCCTCCTCACCGATCTGAAGCCTGCAAACAGGTATCATTTCAGACATAAATACTCTGAGCAGCATGGTTTCCTGGGAAGCTGTTGCAAGAATGAAGTTTACTGAAACCTTCTCTGAAGGTTTGTGTTTCATGGCCTCTTTTTGGTGACTGATCATTTCTAACAGTCACTCTGCAAAGATTCTCACTCAGAGAACCTATTTATATTGTGAATAAGGGGGTTTTTTGGGCGTTCAAACTGCAATTTATCTCTCTATTCTTACAGCTTGCAAAAAGTAAAGTTTAATGCCTGAACTGCTACTGAATCATTACATTTTACATACATCAAGCAAGATAAAACCCATTTGATATGCTTACTTTTTCAGGTTATTAACACATTTTACTTCATCTTCTGAATATATCTGAAAATATGCCCAATGTTTTATAAAACTAGTACAGGCTTAGCATCAGCCCATAAATTCTGATTATCCTGAGAATGTAAGTATTGAGGCCTTTTCTCCTCCAGTTATTATAATAGCTGTATGGAAGAAGAAAAAGCATGTGATAATTTAAGCAGCCCTGAAAAAAGTCCCCAAATTCTCAGTCTCATGTACAGTTAAGATAGCACATTGAATTTTATTTCAGAGCTTTCAGCATATATTATAAAATATATTCTATATTTGAGTACATATTAAAAATATATTGTTAAAACAATTAATTGTCCTCAAATGACCTCTTTTAAAATTGTTTCATGCAATAACTTACTGAACATAGAGTGAATATTCAGAATGGAGCTGGCAGCCACCGACATAAGGGATGAATATACTTCTCTTACAGCTTGGCTATAAGGCAACTCGCCTTATATCAGAGTTAAAAAGTTGACAGTAATGTCACCATTGGAAAATAGTGATCTTGAAAATTCAATATTGGAAGCCCCATAATTTCTTCCCTCACCTTTTTTTTTTTTTTCTAGAAATGCAAGGTAAGTGAATTTAAATGTTGTAAATATGCAAGCTGTAATGTGTTTATGGTATTGTATGCAGCTATTTTAACGTTATGCACAGAGAGGCATCCATCCTCAGCTGCCTTCTAAGCAGCATTTCCAAGGAAGGCTTGAGCTATAGTATGCCATGGTTAGTCTTTGGAGACGTCCCAATATTCTGTGACCCAAAAAAATCAAAATCTTCTTCCTTCTCTTTTATAAACCTAAAATGGTTGTTCAGGACTCTCCTTATGTAGCTAGTATCCCAGTATCTGTTCTACTTATGGTGATATTTATAAGCAGTAGTAGTGTCTTACAGAACTCTACCCACAAAATAACAAAAAGTTGTTGTGTAGAAAGAGTGAGGAAAAGTGCAAAGATGATCCCAGGCCTCCTGCATCTGCCTAATTCAGCCAGAACATGTCTTTGCCTGTGAAGAGACATACACAATAGGACAGTGACCCAGCCAAAAATGGAGAGTTGTGCCTCTGTCATGAGCATATGGTACAACGTTGACTAAGGTTGGTTGTTGCTGGACCATGGGCTACCAGTTTGTTCGAAATTTGGGGGCGAGCTGTTCCTTCCACCCCTGGGTTGAGGCTGTTTGGTGGATGCAGTTGTTAGCAGTGGCAGACCAATGCCTGGATACCCAGCACCTTGCTGTACAGCTCTACCTGCCCACGCAGTGCTACGCAGCCCAGGTCTCCTGCCAGGCTGTTCAGATTGGGTCAGTGAAGCCAGAGACAAGGCGTTTACTAAACAGCAGCTGGGTTTTTTTTACCGTCTCAGTCCTCATTCTTTCTCCTTTTTTATTATTTAGTTTCACAGCTTCAAAATGCGCCTCTATGTGACCAGTTCCAAAAATAGGTGAAAGCACCTATCCCAACATTAGTAAAAAAAGCATCACAGAGTAAGCACAGAAGAAAGCCGCCCATAAACGGACATCCCGCACCCCACTCTGCCTTAACTGTGAGGGGGAAAGTGAGGGCAGAGAAGGATTCCTCAAACAGTAGCAAAGCTCGTGGCTGAGAGCAACCTACTCAGTAACCTACTACTGAGGATTTCAGCCAGCACTTGCCTTTACAAAGAGGGTGCACTGAATCTCTGCTCATCTCCCCAGTGTGGAAGTGAAGTGAAGGGCATTTCTCAATCCCCAACCATTCAGGGTATACTTTAGTCCCACCAGGAAGCTTATCAGAAACCGACACTGGTTTTGGAGCATTGGCATAATGCATTTTCAGTTGCTATTCTATGTAAGAAAGGGGCTAAGTGTTGCTCCAACTACACTGGCAACCTCTGGCCCTGGTGGTGAGGGGTGGTGCTAATGACTAATAATAAATGGCTACTCTAATTGCTATAAGATTAAGAAAAAGAGTCTTTTTGAATAATTTTATACTCTGGTCTGCTTTTTAATACCTACTCCTATGATTGGAATGTGATTAGCTAGTATTCCCAGGCAGTGTATTTAACATTCATTTACTCCCAGACTGGCATAACATAATCATAATAAAAATAGATTTATTGGTTTGTTTCTCCTTCTAGCCCAATTAGGTAAAGCTCAGAATTTTATAGGATATTGAGGACACTGAAGCAGACACTAAATAATAACAGCTAATCTCTGTTCATTGTGATATGTCCCAGAACAGCTGCAAATGATGGCCAAGTTCTGTTATCATCCTGGTTAGCATGAAAATTAAGGATTTCTTCCAAGTGCGTCCTCTGCATTACAGACCTATTTTCATTTCCTTGTTAGTCCTTTTCTCTTATATGATC
The DNA here is from genome assembly GCA_025769975.1 of Gallinago jamesoni. Taxonomy (NCBI): domain Eukaryota; kingdom Metazoa; phylum Chordata; class Aves; order Charadriiformes; family Scolopacidae; genus Gallinago; species Gallinago jamesoni. The sequence goes on from JAOQGH010000012.1 coordinate 38,876,764, forward strand.
AAAATCCCATGATTTTTCACAGTTGCAGAACAGCTCTTCCTCATCCTTTTTTCACTTAGACGGAAAGACTGTTTGGACTATCCCAATATACATTTCAAGAGGGCCAAAGAAGACTGAGGTTGCCACAGGTAATTCCAAGTTTTCTTTTGCTTGTGTTGTTTATACTTAAATGTAGGTTTTGAAAATATTGTATACAAAATGGTAAAACAATATTAATGATCAGCCTACAAGCACTTTTGATGGTACCTATGAAACTGTGTTCATAATTACCAGGAAGGCCACAGACAGGACAACACATTGTGTGTTAGTTATGGGGATCTCCATCCCTATAGGTGAAATAATCAAAACACAATGATCATTGTTAAACTGTGGTGCAATGTCACACTCTTTCAGCAATCCTTTTGGGCTTCATGTCAGGTTAGACATTACAGCACAATGTATTGCTTCCCAGGTCGTACATTTGCCCCAGGAAAGTGTATCACAGAGCTAATATTTCTCATATATTTCATCTTCTGTCTAACCATGTGTTTTTTCTTGTCCCACCATTTCCTGGTTTCCCATTCCCAAGAAACTGAAATAAATATAGTTTGAGTGACTAAATATCACTACAGTCATTACCTGGAAAAAGCTCAAGAATGACACTACCCATCTTACAAGCAGGAAAGTAGTACCACACGGCAACTAAAATTTTGTTCTTTAAAGAAATTGACACATTGTAGTCCTGGGTTTTTTTGCATTCCTTGCTGGTTTTGACTGTGTTAGACAACTCTAAAAATAGGTATGAGTGTAATTGCCAGGCATTTGTAAAGGAGCCTGATTGTGAATGCCAACAAGATCTGAAGGTAAGTACATTTTTAAAATATTGGGCTGGAATAGTTCCTTCTCTTCCATCCCCGGTGCTGCTGGGGGGTGCCGAGAGCAGAGAGCGTGTCCGTGGTGGTGCAGTACAGCCCCCCCAGCGATCTACAGCACAAGGGAACACAAGGTACGCAGCCAGCAGAAAGGGTGCTGTCTCATAAAACACATGCCGCCTTTTCCAATACAGAATTTTCCTCTGAAATGCAAATGCAGTGGTTTCATGTGTGTGTGTTCCAATGTTTATGAAAGCTAGCCATTGCAGATACTAGTATAAACTCGCATAGCTTTCCTGAAGCCAGTGGAACTAAGTTAGTTTTATAGCTCTCTATTTGTTCCAAAGAAGAGGAAGAAAACAGGCAGTCCTGCTGTCTTATTTTGCTCCAACGTGACCCTGATCTTGACACATCACCATTGGGTTGCAGAAAGACAACCAAACCACTTCCCTTGTCTCTCTGTGTCTGCTGTCCCTGTGGACCAGCAGCTCCTGATGACCTGGGGGCAGGAAACAGGACACACCAGACCCTGGGCATTAGCGAGAGCATGGGGTTGTTCACAGCGGCTGTAGCTTGTGTAGACAGAGCCACTTTGGCTTTAAAATAGCTCTCCTGGGCACTGCTGACAGAATGGGAGCCACGACAGCTGTAGTGGAACGTTCCCAGGAATACTTCAGTAGTTAGCACATGCATATCTTGTAGTAGCCACAAATGATGCAATTTGAAGGGTTGCATAAATGAGTAATGGGTAAGCATGACTTATGGGAGGGTTACTCAGTGTCCTTCACTACTCTGCTTTTGGTGAGGCTGTGAAAATGAATCGTCCAATAGTCCCAAGCTGTGACTGCTCATTTTCAGTGTGGAGATGTGACCGCTTAGAGCCCAGACCAGTGATTCCCCAGCAAGGCCTGTTTGGTCATCTGGGACCCAGACTGACTCTGAACAGTCTTGTGATTAAGGGGTATTAGCCAATTACCAGTTTCCCAAGTCAACCATTCATTTGATTCAAAGCTCCTAAGTTAAAATTTTCAGTTGCAAGGCTTCTAGCATTGCAACTCCCAATATACTTCATTCTCAGTTCTGAAAATGTAGGGAGTAAGTGGCAGAGGAAAAAAAAAAAGGGGGGGGGAAATGCATTTCCAATCAAGTGTGTGCAGTGTATTATGTTTCTTACATATATATCACAACAGTTTTCAAACTTCTCTTTCTTGAAATAATTTTAAGCTTAGTTAGTACTTCAGAAGGTTTGTTCTTTGAAGATCTGTAGTGACCAAAAAATGTTTGTTACTGAATTACATCTTTCTTAATCAATAACAATTACACATACTTAGGTGTGAGGCATGAGTTCTGCGTCACATCTCAAACACCTTAGGAAGGAGCACAGTTCATCATCCTACCCCGCCATGCCAGATGACTCACATTATTGTAATTCAATCATCAACACATATTTAAAACCAAATTCCATGGAATTTCAATTGTTTACTGTGCTATCTCTGAACATTATTTTTACCCATTAGTATGTCAGCCAATATTGTAACACTTTTTTAGCCTTATTTGGCAAGGCAATTACCTCAAATTACAAACTCTCTGCCTTTTGTGTAGCTAGTTTTTAAAGGCAAAGATGCCTTGTATGATCTGAATACGGTTTGTAAAATCTGAAAACCTCCACGTGTCTTTTTACTTGTCTTTGAGCCTGGCAACAGTTGAGATATTGAATTTTATTAAACTGTCCAAGTAAACCATTATTGTTGTACAGCTGATGTTGTGTGCCAAATAGTAGCCTGAAGCAGAGCTCCTTGGCTCTGTTAAAACCCTGAACTAATAGGTTCATAATGAAAGCAACAATTCAAACTAAACCCTAAGAAGCATGGAAGTGCCTATGAATTTCTCATAAAAATGAATACATTGTTTCTTTACTGTTCTGTGGTAACAGAAGCCACGTTTGTACTCGCCCTCAAAAGCGTGCACAGTATTTGCACCAGGAGATTCCTCGGCACACCTGGAAGCGCTGCCCAACCCCTTCTTGCACGTGAATATAAGGGACAAGGTAAAAAGGAATAGGATTAAAATCACTCCTTGACTTTAGGGTGAAGAAAGGATCAAGATCACACTTCAGTTTTCTCTTGAAGGCTTAAATTGAAGAAAATTGCACAGGCCCGTGCCAGCCCTCTGCATCTCTATGCTCCTCCAAAATGCAGTGCAGTTTTGTATACCCGACAGGGAACAGTGGTACGCTGCTTAAAAAATCTGCTTCTTTGTAGGTCAGATACAGGTACATGTCTTGCCTCAGCGATGACTAATAAGAACTTCAAATTCAATTCTTTTTTCTTTTTTTCTTTAGTATACAGTCCCAGATGAACTAAGGGATTTCTTTCCACCCTGTTTTTTCTTGAATCATATTATTTCTAACATCATGATCTTCTAAACTCATATGTATACAGAGATCTTACCAACCAAATGTTTTCAACCACTCATCTCCCTCAAATTTATTTTTACACTTATTTTGATAATGCCACTAGATGACCTAGAGATTTATATTTGTCCTAAAATGGAAAATGGAAGCACTGGCTTCCGTTATCTGTTCTCCTTAGCTTTTGAAATGAATCTGTCCTTCGTTTTAGGCAAATATTGTTATTTCAGAAATGTCTCATTAGTATAAATAATGACGTAGTTGATGTTTTTCTCCTGACGCTGTATCACCCACTTAAAAGATCAGTTGTTACTGTGCTCATGCTGCAATTTTGTAAGCACAAACAAGGCATCATCACTGGACAATAATTTTGCCAGATCAAGGCTGTGACTTTGCCCTCTGAGGGTTGTCTGTAAGCAGATAATACTGTTGAACTAGACAGAAGGATTTACAAGGAACCTCTTTTTAATTATCATGTGTAACTCTAGGGAGCTTTTCAAAACGGTCCCTCTTTGAGGAATTTTAATATGTTTCTAAAAGATTTAAAGTGATATGGATCCAGAGGCAGAATAATATGTATGGCTATTTTTAAATGCTAGTGTAAAACTCCAGCTGCACACCCTTCTCTGCATTCATATTTTATTAATCCGTCCATTTTAATGTCCTCACTTTTTTCTCTCTCATTCCCTTCCTCTAAATCCCTGCTCAGCTGCTTCCCAGAGACCATTTTAAAATTAATTCTAAAGATTTTAGGCACTTTTAGTATGATTATCATCACAGGACTGTTCTCTTAGTGAACCAAGTCATTAGCTGGCAGCAGAATTATTTGGGGACCTCCTCTCATTGTTTCCTCCAAGCTGACAAATCAGGCCAAATCCTTGGTCTAATCTCGTTTACTTATTTACAATTTAAATTAATTTAAATGAATATTTAATTGGCTCCCTTAAAATACAATAAAGAGGGTCTAAGCTCCAGCTTCTTTTCAGAGAGGGAGGCAACCTGGATCATTTGGTCCTTCCAGTGACCAACCCTGTGACCAGGCTCATTCCCTGCAACCAGAAAGATCCTGCACCCACCATGAATTTGCTCCGTCTGTTGGGCATCTGGGGCTCTTACTCCCCTCCAGCTGGTGATCAGTTTTGACTGTTTCAGATACTCTACTGAGCCTGAAAGAGTTCTTGGCAAACCACTGATTTTAAGTGAGTTTAATGTTTATTCAGGTTACAGACTGTCTGAATGACAGCCATTAATGCCTTTGAGCACAACAGTTAAGAACCCTAGTCAGAATTTGTTCACTTGACTAGTTGAACAAGAGCAAAAAAGTCTGATTTTATTGACTTCCAGAAGAAAGGAGGCAATTATGCTTCAAATGTTTCTGCTTACTTGATCCTCCTCTTTTGTTTTACAGTTGTTCTTGTGGATCACACTGTATCTATCAAGAGCCTGTAACCAGTTTTGGCAATTTGCCTAAGATCAGTGCCTTGTGACAAAAAATCCCTTAGTGGCTTTCTTTGCAGAAGGTCAGGCTTGTCCTACTTTGTAGAAACCACAACAGTGCTCATGCTTCTCATCTTCCCAGGACCTCTGGTTCTTTCACAGTGGTTCTCCATCCAGTTTGCACTGGCAAACCTTAATCAACAGGGGGTTCACATTGCATTGTCTTCTGTGGAATTTTCCTGAAATGGAGAATGTTGAAGAACAGTTATGAGAATCCCAGAGTAAGTTACATCTTCTCTTCAGAACTTAGTATTAGGGAGGGAGGTGGAAATGCACATCTTAGTGTTTCAATCTTGGTCCTTCCTGATGTCCAGCACCGAACAACAGTAATAACAAGGGATGTCTGATATCTGCTATATGTCAAGAGAAGGAAATTTTCCCACATAGGAAATATATATCTAGATATGGTACTACAGATCCTATAATCTTCCCCGTAATATCTGTTATGATACCATAATATATTTGTCCATAACATACCTGTTATTACACCATAATATAATTGTCTGGCAAGGCAATTTCATGGAATATGAAAGTACATTTTTTTAACAAACCGACTGCAGGGAAAGAACAGCAATTTTATAGAAATAACAGCTTTATATAGCACTTTTCATCTTGTGAGCAAGATTTACTTTGTAAGTATATTGCATGTACCTTCCCATTTTATCTGGGTGGAAACTAAGTGTCTAAGCATGAGGGATCATTTAACCTATACATTTTGTTCTCCTGGTGCATCCATAGGAACTGTTAGAAGTATCAGTCAGCAGAAGACTTAAGCACATAGTTGACTTTAAATCCTTTGTATTGGTGTATAATATTGAGTAGATGTATAATCTACTCCTGCATAAGATCCTGCAGGACAAGAATCTTATGTTGGCACCTCCTCTGGGACACATCATAGTGTTGGTTTGGGGTTTTTTTAATGTAAGATACTATGTCAATTTGTGGCAAAATATGCATGTTCAGTAGATACGCATAATATCCCAATGAATTTGGCTAATGGTTTCTACAGAACAAAAAGAGACATGATTAAAACAATTCAATCTAAAACCTAATCAATTACATCGATTATTTTGAAAAACTCAAGACAACAGATCCTGGGTACAATATGAGTTCTTCCAGAGCAATCAAGTTTTTCTAAGTCCTCACAATATTGTGCATAAAGTAAGAAATATCTTTAATATCCTCTTAACAGTGTCGCAGATGTCTGAGCCTCAGATGTCTGGCATGAATACCTTTTATGTTATTGTTAGTTGTTGCTGGATGACTTTTGTAAAATCTGTTTTTCTTCTGTTTCAGTAACATAATAAATCCACCAAAGTTTCTCATTTTCTGTCAAGACACCCTGCAAACTGCTTGTGGGACAGTGCTGGTTGCTTCTTATGTGTCCCATCATAAACAATGATTCTTTATGCTAAGGTTTTTTTCCAACTAGCTATTAAAAATTACAGCAAGAATTATGCAACAGAGGATTTGTTTGGAAAACCTCATTTGCAGTCTGTACACACAGTCAATGAGTCAACCCCATTTCTTAAATAAAGCTGTAGTTTAAGGGAAACCTGTGATAAATTTAAAAAGAGAAGAGTATCTCGATGAGCTGAAGCTATAACGTATCCTTTCTTCCCACCCTCCAGCAACAAAAAGTATCCACAGTTTTGTAATGATAAGCTTTATATGAAGCTATACCTACTGTGCTCTGGGAGGCTGCCAGATGCAAACATTTTGGGGATCTATAATACCATGGTTTATTCATTTTGCTTATGGATGATTTGCACTGTCACACTATTCATTGCACTTATTAGTGATTAATACAACAGTCACATGTAATAAGTTTATTATTCAGAGGAAACGAGTCATGGAGTTGCACATTGGTACTGGTATGATACAGGTACATATTTTTTTTGTGTCTTGCTTCGCCAGTCTGAGCTGGTTTTCTTTCATTTCTTTCCATGACTCTCTGCATAAGAGGTTAAGAATAAGTTATTACTAATTATGTTAGTCTACATAGAGGAATAGCTAATCTATGTTTATTCAATAATGGTTTTCCACATGGAGCCACTTGTGCCTTGCAACCACAGTAAAACACCGTGGTGCCTTTGTGAACACTTTGCCAAAAGTTAAGCATCTGAGTTCTGGTGCAGGGATGCTGAGCACTCTCATCTGTCACAAAGATGAAATATCTCATAGCTTAGGGCTGGAATTCTTCAGAAGCCTGCTCTGAGCAGGGCTTCTCCATGGCCGAGCTGTCTGGCTGTCCTGCACTCCTGTCCTATCAGTGTAGTCAGGGAGGGACTATGGATGGTGGAAGCTGTGAAGCCAGGTCTCCTACTAAAGGCAGGTTCCGCCTTCCCACTTGTACAAGGCAGAAACCTGCAAGGAAATGGCAACATTTTGTGTTGGTGCCTTTTTTTACTTTTTAAATTTTGGTGGGAGTTGCTCTGTTTCTGAATTCTCCAGGAGTTTGTTTCTCCCTGACAGTGGTACTGGAGGCTGTTTGGTGCTTGTGACTCATGGTGTAACCACCTGCATTCCTGGAAGCCCTGGAAAAGTAGAGGCCATTATTATGTTATGTTCAAGCTTTCCATTTCCTCACAATTTAAGGCCAAGAGATATCATCAGATTGTCTGATTTCCTATATGTTTATGGCTATTAAATGTTGTACATATACTTCAAGCCTGAGACAACTACTTTCATTAGCCCGTTGTATTTGAGTCCTTGAGAAACCAAACTGTTATGTATCTAAAGCAGCACCTGAGGTCCCTGCAATACTTGAGAACTGATTAGCCATGACATCCTCAGACAATCAGAGAAATGATCCAGAGAAAAAATCTGCCATCCTTGCCAATCTGAGCTTGAAAAATCTCTACTGCTCCTGGCCTTGGCTTAATTCAGATCCAAGCATCAGATGTCTAAAATAATTTTCTGCATTGGTTTACTCTCTTCCTGGCAAAATGAATAATACATGTTTCAAGGGAAGGCAAAAACTTCTACTGCAGAATATATGAGGCCAAATATCCTCTGGGAGGAATGGAGAAGGGATTCTTTCTCCCTGCTAAAGGCAGCCAACTGGAGTTCTCAAGTGTAGGATTTGATTATAATCGTTACCTTAATGCCAACTGCAAACAACTGAGGGGGCAGGGTGTAATTCAAGCCATCTTGTTTCAGCCATAATGGAAGAAGTCGCACAGACACATCATTCTAATGGATGTAGGGCTAGAGGGATCACCAGGGGATCTCGACTGACATGACCCTCCTTCCCTCCCTGTTTGAGGCTGCTCTGTCCATTAAAAGTTCTCCCAGAAGCCAAACTAAAGGCTATATTTGAAAAAGCCATTTTTTAGGACAAGTTCAAGAAATGGTGAGTGCACCACCTCCTTTTGTAAGCTTTTACAGAGTTTAATTACCTTTACTGCTAGGAAATTGCATCTAATTTCAAGGTTGATTACATCTAACCTTAAAATTCCAGTCACTGGATTTAGTTGTGCTTTTGTCAGCAAGAGTGAAAACACTCACTGCTGTTATCTCTTCCCTGTATCCTCTCAACCTTTTCTTGAGTAAGTGGAATATGTCCAGCTCCTTAAGCCTCCCATCTCAAGACTTGTGCTTGACTAGCAAAATATTTGGATTTTCTCCAATATTTTCTCATCTGCAGGGACCAAAACTGCACTTGATATTTTGGAAACATGCAAGGACTGTGCTGAGTCCTTTCCACAGCATTGCACCGAGATCTCATGTTAGGAGTGATTATCTATGGTAATCACTTTATATCATTCCCTGAGACTCTCCTTTCTGAGACAGTGTCCATTCCTACAAGCTTTTGGTTCCCAGAGGTATTAATTTACATTTCACTGTAGTAAAATGAATTTAGTGTGCTGCTTGTTGGGCAGTGATCATTTACCCAAATCAAATCACTGCAGAAGTAATCTATCTTCTTTATTTACTGTGCTAAAATACATTGTGTCGTATGCAAGCCTTTAAAGCAAAGATTTTATCTCATGGCCTGGACTGCTGAAAACAATATAAAATAGCATTAGGTGAAGACTGTTTCTTATTCTGCTGGGAAAGCTCCCCACATTGAACAAAGCGTCCCCATTAAAAGACCACATTTTGAAATTTGTCAGTGAGACACTTCTTAATCCTCGTAATGGGTGACCTGTTAATTCCATGTAATGCAAGACTTGAAATCAAAATGTCATGTGGTATTAAGCCAACTGCCTCGCAGAAATCCAAGTACATCCTACCAATACCACTGCTTTTCTCATGCACACCTGTAATTTTTTTATAGAAATCTTCTAAATTGCCAAATACTCCACAAGTGTGTCTGAAAAGAACCTAACTTCCACTAACTTGTTTTGACTAGCATTAAATATATTTATTGTCCAGTTCTTTTTCTAATATTTAAGTATCCTAGAAATGCATGCTATTTTGTGCACAGCCCGAACCACCAATTTCAAGTAATGGATGGCACATAGCAGAAAAATATACTTCCCTACTTATATTTTTCTCTAAATCAGAGCTAGGTGGAGTATGAGCTGAACTAGTTGAGCTTATTTACAACTGCTGTTTCTCTTTCAGAGCTAATGAATTATTGACAGTCTAAGGATTTTCTGTTATTTAAAACAGAAATTCTCTTCTGTAATACAGTGCAGCTCCTCGCTAAGTAGAAGAGGGAGTATGTGCAAAACTAGCGAGATCTTTCAAAATGACAGAACCTGCCAAATACAAGAAAACAAAAACTACTGGTACTTCTTGAAGAGATGGTTTAAGGCCCAGTCCTCAAATCCCTGTGAGAGTAGCAGTGCTTAGAAGTCGAGATGGTTTCCGGAACTCTGCCCATTGCCAGCACGGGGATTAAGTGAGATTAAAGGACACAGAAGATTTCTACCAACGCTCTGCAAAGTTGTTTTTTCTCCATTATTAATCTTCATGGAGCAAAACGTCAGCACCTATAAATGCAGTGGCAGTGCCCATGGGGTGAGAGGAGCATGAAGACTCTTGGCATCATCAGCCTAGACAGAAAGCAGGAGCGGGTATCCAGTTTAGGAATACAGCTACAGTGGAGACACTATAGTTTGTGGTGCTTTTAGTATTCCCAGCTTGCAACATTTTGTGCTTTTTGCTGGTCTTGTGGCTCAATGCAGACTACTACTCTGGGCCCTGTGTGTGTCCTCCCTTTGAGAATGGAGTAATCCCAAGCAGAATGTGCTGCCGACAAGTCTTTGCACCCTCCTTTAAAAAAAATCATTCTAGTCCGTGAACAGGTGAAACACTCCCACTAAACTCCTAACATGCTGCTAGAGGTAATTGCTGTGAGATTTAGTTCTTTAATTTATCTACATGTGGAATACAGATTTCATACCATTGTTGGCTATGAAAAAAATTAATCCTCTAGTAAAAGGAATATTAGTTAATGGATAAGGAGAAGAGCACTCAATTTATCTCAGCACTGGAAGAAGCAGTATTCTTTGCTGATTTTTCTACAAAGTTATGAATATCTGGGGAGCTTAAAGGAAAAGATGGCACTGGGTGAATTTTTAATTTAGTCATTGAAGTATTTTGTTAGTGTTTATAAATTTTTAAGGACCCAGTCCTTTAAAGTCTTATTTGTATGAACAACTCTTACTCAAAAACAGTCTCACTGAATTATGTAGTGGGGTTTTTGTATTAGGAAAAGCAATTTGTGTAAAGGTTGGTAGTACTGGGCCCTTAAATACTTATAAACACTTATCAAAATAATTTTATGAGATAAGCCTAAGAACCATATGATACCACCTATTATTTTACGCTCCTAATTTTCGTAACTGTGTAGAAGTCAGCAAGTATTAGCAGTTCCTTTCTTACCTGAGAGCAGCCAAATGACCTTCTCCTTTAAACTTATACTGCTTCCTAGCAGAGGACTAATCCTTTCACTTCTACTTATCATGTAAAATGGACATGCAATGCCAATAAGCTAATGAGCAAATCTGCTAGCGGGTTTGTTCAGGGAGCGAAGAAGTTTCTTCCACCTATAATAATAATAATATATTCTTTCTATTGCACACACGGCCAACTGAGGGAGGGCCTTATTACATCAGCATTATTACAGTTCTTAAGAACCTGTGACATTTTTAACAGCAAGTATCTGTGCATCCCTTCACAGCAATTTGCCCCAGAAAAATTACTTTCTTCTTTTTTTCAAAGATATACTAAACACCCCTTAATTTCAACTGAAGTTATAAATGCTCAGCTGCTCTCAGGAGCGAGTCTTTGAATACAAACCTGCAAAACAGCTACTCATGTGCAGCTGGTCAAAAAACTTTTTATAAGCTGCAATTTCAACAACAAAAATAGGTATTTCTGCCATCGGTGAGGTTCCTTTCTCCTTAACACAAACAATCACACTTAAATCAATAGGATAAATAACATCACAGGTAATGTGGTAAGTGAAGTTACGCAAGCTAAGATCGGTCTTGCCTTATATTGTTTCGATATTTAACTATGCAAATAGGTCATTCCACACAGTACAACTAGAGGTTCCGTTTTAAAGGGAAATCACTGCATGGAAGACATCCATCTTTACCTAATCAAATAAACTTTTTTATTTTTATTGTTGAGCCAAATGAAAAGCGTATGTGCTAATCTTTTAAATTAAAAAAATATATATATTTAACAGCAGCAAGTCACTCCAAGGAGGTTTGCAATGCTTGTCATCTGAATATTAGTATTGTGGGTATAAGCAACCAAGTGCATCCATCCTGGGTTCTGTACCCAGTTGTCAGATGACCATATACTGAACATTGAAAATATAAACACAAGCTGAATTTGAAGAAATGGCTCCTGCGCGTTGCATTTTGGGTTCTCGGCAGTGATTAATATTTTTCTACTGCCTTAAAATGAATCTGAACAGGTTCCAGTTAAAGGAATAAAACTCACAAAGGCTGAAAATAATTTTCCATTGCAAATAATACAGGGCTGTCAGTCCAGTCATGGCATCTTCTGGTCACTGACTTTGTGACATGATCCAACACATTGTAAACAGGAAAGCATGCTCATGTACTAAGGTTTTATTTTTTAACTGATTATGTCTTCAAAGCTGGGTTGAGTCAGGCACTGTGAGGAATGGGTAAGAAACTGACGAAAGTGATTTTTATCAAGATTCTTCATATTTGCTATTTCCTCTTACACTAATAAGAATGCGAAATGACAGGCAGACATTAAAGCATTCATGAGCCAATTTGCAAATGTTCTTAGGAGCAAAAAAGCAAGTTTTGATATAATTTAAAGGCCTGGTATATATATCATATCTTGCTAATATGATTCAGACAGATTACTCAGGAAGGTAAGTATTTACTTGGGTACAGACTCCCAGGACTGAGTTTTAATGATGGAGAATAGCATTTAGCAGTGTATTTGTTGTATGTTTTCCCTTCTTGCCCTCCCCACCAAAACACCACCTATCTGTGGCCACAGCAGTGGTCCTTCTGACCCAGCAGTTTCTTTTTAACAACAGCCTATATGGAGAGAACAGTTTTCTGTAGTTAAAGGCAAAAAAAACCCCGAGGAAACCCAAACCAATTCATTTTCTGTTCCGTGTAGCATCTTAGGCAGCTTTCACCTCAAAGCAAACCAGCTACCAAGCAACGATGAATCTTTCTAAACCCCTTCCACACGGGTGCTCTCAACTGGAGACAGGCAACAGAATACTTTACGGCACGAGGCAAATAGAAAGTTTATTTTGCGGAGCCCGAGTACAAAAGTGCACAAGAGGGAACGCATGTTTGAGTGAGAGAGGCAACCAACTGGTGATGTTCCTCAAGCCTGCATGTTGACAGCTCATGCAACTGCTGACACGTTTCACATAAGCACCTCTCAGAGAAGCAAGTCGCCCTGGCAAGAATCGCGGTAACCCCAAAGCAGGGCTCTACCCAGGACCAGTTGAAAGGGTGGGTTAGGTTGGGTGCAGAGTTAGTTCACCTGCTTTAACAAAAACCGTGCAGCGGCAAGTTTACCACATCAAGGACTATCTGCTGGCAATAACAGCCTGGCAAAACAATTAGCCTTATTCATGTTTTGCCGGGGAACCTGGAAGGCAGAGGGGAGAGGGAGCCTCTGACCGCGCTCCGGCGGGGCTCCCGGCAGGCAGGGCTCTCCCTCCGACCCTACGGCCGGGGCGGGGAGACCCAAAACCGGTCCCGGGGAGGGCCGGGCAGCATCTCCCCTCCTGGGGCGGGGAGGAGGAGGGGGGGGCAGCTCCCCGCCGTGCTGTGGGAGCTAAAGGGGAGTCTCCTCCTTCCCTCCCCCTCCCCGCCCCGCTCTCTCCTCCCCTCCTTCTCTCCCTGCCTGCCTGCAGCCGCAGCGCAGGGGCAGGAAGGGAGCGGCGGCGCGGCAGGCAGAGCCGCCCGGCGGAGGCAGGAGGGCTGGCGGGCGGTGTGGCTGCGAACGGGCCCCCGCCGCCCCGGCCCCGGCCGCGCCGCCGGCAGGCTCCGCCCGTCGGCTCCTATGGCGCGGCGGCCCGGCGCCAGGTGAGGCTGCGCTGCCTGTTGCGCCGCTGGGGCGCAAAGCGGGGAGGGGAGGGGGGGGTGTCGGTCCGAACCGCGCCGAGCCCAGCCCAGCCGAGCCGCCGCGAAGTTTTGCGGGAAGGCGCCGCTCCGCTATGTGAGTTGCGGGGCTCGGCGGCCGCGCTTTGGGGCGGGGGTAGGGGGGGACGGGCAGGGGGGCGGTAGCGCCGGGAGGGAACCTCGACGGGGAGGGAGGCGAGCAGCGCTGCCGCCCAGCTCCTGACACCTTGCCCAGCGCTGATCGGGAGATGCTCCCTCCCCCGGCCCGCGTTGGCGAGCCCCCGCGACCCGTCAGTGCTGGGGGAAGGGAATAGAGGGAGGCTGCGGGAAGGGGGCTGCCACCACCCCCCCGGCTTGGGAGCGAGCGAGGGATTTGAGCCCCGCAACCCCCTCCATCCCGTACCGAAGCAGCGTCAGAAAAAGGGAAAAAAAAAAAAAAAAAAAAAAGCACCCCCCCAGATGTGTGGGTTTCCGAGGCGGCTGGTGGCTGCGGTGCCCGGCCCGGCCGTGTGCGGGGCGGGCTGCCGGAGGTCGCGCTGATCAGCATGCAGCCGGGGCGCGGAGCGGGGCCGGCGGGGAGAGAGGGGAGGCGGCGGGGAGCGGTGTGAAGAAGCCGCCGCGTGTGCGTTTCCGTGGGGGTTTTTCCCCTTTAAAGACCGAGCAGGACCAGTCGCTACGGAGGCGGGCGGCGGCGGGGAGGGAGAGGGCAAGCTCCCTTCCGAACGCCAGCAACAAATGGCAGCGGGCGGGCTGCGGGGGCAGGAGGCGCCCAGGTGAGCTGCGCCGCCCCGGGCCGCCCCTGCTGGGCGGTGGGGCAGCGGGCGGGACCGTAGCGGGGGCTCCCCGGGCGGCAGGTGCAGCCCCCGGGGCGAGGCGGGCGGGGGGCTCCGCGGTAGCCCGGCGAGCCGAAGGGGGCACGGCCGCCACCCTGGAGCCCGCGGGGAAGAGTCGTGATGGCTTGCAGGGAGCGGGTGGTGGGTACTCGGGGTGTGCGTGTTTGTGATTTGCCGGTCTGGCAATCGACAGGTCCAGAATTCCCCTCTCCAAAAATGTGGAAAATGTCTCAGATGTGCCAGCGGGAATTTTTTCTTTCCTCCTTGGCTTCTGCCTTAAGAAATTGGAGGATTTTTGGAGTATCTGCTAGAAAATCGCGAAGGGATTCAGGCTGCAGCTTATCATCCAGTCTTTCTGAGTGTCCCTAGACAGCAGAAATGGTGTGCTTACAGAATAAAACAGCCAAATAACTTGGAAAGCATGAATAAACTACTTAAAGAGTCAGAATGGGAACCAGGCAAACAACATTTAGTGCTCTTTTCAAGGAAGTGAGCACAGAGGTATTTACCTATATATGAAAATGACAGAATAAGCTAATGCTTTTGAGATGATTGTAATTTTTTTTAAAAAAATAACCATGAGAAAATGCTACAGATTTGGCAAGGAAAGGAAAATGAGTACTTTTAGAGCCGAAAGCTCCGACTAGGATAGCCTTTTCTGAATGCTGAAAAATAGCTGGTGACAATTTCTTCTTGTGGTAATCTGTCTAATAATTTGTACATTTAAATTGCAAGGTGTGCGTCACGCCCTACTGAAAGCAGTAGCTTGAAGGCTTTGATATAGAGCACCACAGTGTTCATATGGCTTGCCCGTTGATATTATTCTTAGTAATTTAATTAAAAAGGACAGGCACACCATGGGCTTCTAGTTTGATTTAGAGGGGGAAAAAAAGTCTTTAAGCTGTAGAATGGAGTAATTTGCAAAACCTTTGCTATGTTCAGAGTCTTAATTTTCTAGTTTAAATAGTAAAATTGCTTTGAATTAATTATAACAGTGTGATTGCTTAGCTGATCCTGCAGCCCTTCCTTGCACAAGTTGACGTCGGTTTCTGTGGGATTACTCCTACAGGTAATATTCTGACAACTCAAAATAGCAGGATCGGGCCCATTTTCAGATAGTTCCATCATATGGCACTATGTGGGGTTGTGCCTGTTGGCACAAAGTCTTTGACTCTGATAGAAGAAGAACTTGGGGTTAAGTCCAGAGCTCCTATGTTTGTTCAGCCATTGCTGGTTGGGTCACTTGAGCCCTGATCTTGCTTTCCCCAAGATCTGCTGTAAAATTTGCACCGACATCAGTCCAACTAAGATGAGCTCCTCTGGGTGATTGTGGTTTTCCATTGCCTTAGGGTGTGTTGAAGCTGCTCAGTATGGTGGAGATCAGAGCCTCAGTGAATGAGAAGGAGGGTTGTATCTGCAACTACCAAGAGTCAATGTGTTTTGCCGCAAATGAGCGATTAATTGAAAAAGGAGTGCCATTTAATGGGGATATATGTTCATGCTCTGTATCCAGCCCTGTATGATTAAAGTCCATGAAAGCTTTGCCACAGAAAAACAGGATACAAATACTTTTAAGGCTACATTTATCATTTGTCTCTGCCATGTACTTTACAGGGTCCATATTTCAAATCTTTTGGGAGGCAGGAATCTTTTCCCACTGACACTGAAGCTGCATTAGAGTAACTTCAGAGCAAAGACATAATCCCTCAGCTCAAGAAATAACCTCCAAGCAGCAGAACTGAAATTTATAAAATTCAGCCTTACACAGAACTGCAGACCTGGGTGTCAAAACCCAGAGAAAATTTATTGCTTTATTACAAAATCACATTTAGGTGTTCAGTTTAATAATAGGGCACTTCTGAATTTTGCTTTTAAGGATATTTCCTGTCACTTCACTAGAAATATTTATGAGAGTAACACATGGGATATGTGGCTCACTGGCAGGAAGATTTTAAACTTTTGAATGAAATTAATAAGCAAGCAGGGAAATATGTAGAAATATTTGTTGCTCCAATTTCGGTTCATTAGAAGATAGGAGTAAGGAAGGTACTTTTACTCAGCGTAAAATATTGCATCTGCAATCACTTCTAGGATTTATATGTGACTACTGGCTTGTCATCTGCATGTGTGGTCTTTGGACCAGTCCTCACTTGAGAATGCAGATTAAATTAATGTTCTGTGGCCAGCAAAGTAATCTTTATAGTTTTGCCTTCATCTAGTAAAATTTGTTAGTAAATAGAGAGAGAACTCTTATGCAGCTATGAAATTCAGAAACTAATAATGCTAAATAGAACCTTATTTTAAAATGATGGTATTTTGAACCGAGAATAAATTATTTGAGTTCATGGATGATGTATCATTTACCTTGGCTTGCTTGGCCAAGCCTTTTAAAGTATTATTTTATTTTTTAAAAGTAACCTCCTGAAAGTGCAGATTTGGTAGAACACCTCCGTGGTATGAATCAAATGCCAGTATGTCTATAGAAACTACAAGCAATAAAGATACAGGAATTTACCAGTACATTCAGTAAGTATTTTTAAACGGATTACAGCCTGTAAATACGTACACGCATGAAGAAGGTGTGCCTTCTGCTTTTAAATCCAATGTGCTATGGGTGAAGTAGCATCAAATCTAGAGTTGTTCTCATCTGGTGAGCTTAAGTCTCTGCTTCTAGTTTTAATCTAGCGCTTTTCATACAGTAGTGTCTGTGCTTCTGGTGCAGTCTGGCCATCTGGATGTGCAGCGGGAGCATGTGGGTGCAGCCCAGGGACAAAGCAGTCTGATATGGTGTCAGTTTCGCTCCCTGCTTCATCTGAGCTCCTGGTTTAGATGAACAATTGCTAAACCCGCTGTGGAGGACGATCTCCTTATTTCGTGGTTAAAGATGTATGCTCCTGTTTTGTGAAGATTTGTGTGGGTAACTGGTGTCTGTGTCCCTACTTGCCACCAAGGACTTGTGCTGCTCTCCCTTTTTCTCCCACATGGATGTTTAAAGGCTCTATTGAGTACCTTCAGCAAGCAGATTTATTTTTTTTTTAAATTAGCTTCTTTTCTGCACTGACTTCAACACCAGACATGGGAAAAGCCTTTTACTGTGAGGGTCGGCACAGCTCCTGAGTCCTGCTTTCCATCAGCAAGGAAAAGGCAGTGGTCGTTGAATTAAAATGGGTTTTCTCTTTCTGGAAGGTGTGAACTTGTATAGGGATGAAAAAAGAGAGAGAGAGAAATGGAAACGGATGAAGGTGGCCAGATGCCCTCGAGATGGGGGAAAAGTAAAAGATAGCAAGGAGAAGAGTAGTGGCTGAGCTGGGTTGTTTGACTTCTGAAGGACAAAGGGGTCAGTGGGGTTGCACCACAGCCCTCTGACTCAGCTCCCTGCTCTGCCTTGGGCTTGCCATGGGACTTCGGAAAACATGTTTTGGTTGATTTCAGTGGGACTAGAAGCCTCACTGAGGGATTGAACTTGTCTTTTTGTGTCTCAGCTCCACAGATAGAAGGGAGTTAAAAATGCCTCTCAAGTAAACAAGTCTGGTAAAAAAGGCCTTTTCAGAGATAGGTTGAACTGAGTAATTGGAATTTTTACTTAAACAGAGGTGAAAATTAGCACTGTAGATCTTGATGGACTTGATTAAGGTTTGCCTCTGCATTTCAGGGGCAGTTCAGCTAGCTAGTGTGTGTTTTAAACAAATTTTGTCCTACATTAATACCAGTTTTGTAAAACTCCTAACTTGCCCTTTGAGAAGAAGAAAAAAGTTGATCTCTGTCTGACAAATAGTACTATAAAAATATGATGAGAAGAGAAAGTGAAAGGTGATAGAAGTGAGTGATAGCATGTAAATGGGATGCTACTCTGGCTTGAAATCAGGAAAGCAAATGGAGACTATTTTATTATTCAAGGAGCAATAAATGAAAAGTCTGCTTATAAAGTGACAGTAAAAGGAGAGACAAACAGAATAAAAACAAAGTTGGTAAAGGGAAACAATGTTTAGAGAAAGTAGGAGGAGGACAGGAAGGGATCAAATGGGGCAGGGGATGGATTTAAAAATTCTGTGGAGTTTTCAATTGGAAAATATTATCTGTATAAATTTATATATCACAGTGCTTACATAACAACCTGCATTTTACTGAAATTGTGGAAGTTGGGCACAGAATGTTCTCTCGGGGGGTCACTTCATGTTCCTGCTTCATCCTTTGGATGCACAACCTCAGTTATCAGGGCATGTGTTTTTAAAGGTGGCATGCCTTAGTGACAGGCTGTCTTCTGAGGTATATTTTGTGTATGTTTTTAGTTTTAATGGTGTTATTATTTTCTCTTTTGTCAAAGTTCTAGTGAAAGTTACCTCTTCCTCCAACAAATAATAGCATTGATTTTAAAGGGACTGTTTTTTGCAGTTTACCAAAACTGCAAAAATTACATACTTTTGCAAGTGTACTAACCAAAGATATTTGCTATGTAAAGATCATGAACATTCATCATTTCATTGGAGTGCTTCAAGGACTATTTAATATGTTTGAATTGGGAGTTAGTGGGACATGTGCAAAGCATGTGAGGGTTGTTTCCCTCTGTTAGATTACAACATGTATTGTTTCAGCAGAATTTGCTCCATGCAAAGAATTTTTGTAGTACTTACAAAGTACTCATTTTTACGTGCATGTGAATAATTTGCAGCAAAAGAGTGAAGCCTTTGGACATTCACATGAATCTCTGCTGTTTGCTATTGTAAAAGCATTATAATCAAAAAGAAACAAAAGCACTGGGTGTACAGTGTTCAGTTTGTGCATGTACTACTCTTCCTTTAAGAGCAGAGGCAAGTACTTCTTCCTCTGAGAAGAACTACGATAAAAATTTTATATGAACTTGCTTGCTAGGTCATATGTGGTTGAGCAAGTGATGATGATTGTACACCTTATTGATGAAACTTCAGTTTATGAAAATTAAAACCAAAATAAGTTTAGGCTACCAGTGTTTGTAACACTGTCTGACTGTTTGTAAAACAGTCTTGACTGTTTTACACAATTTTATTTTCTGTTGGGTAATGAAAATTGGCACAATCTATTTAGACTTCCATTTAAATTATTTTTATTTTTAATTCTTCATGTGGCAATATTTGTGTATTGTTTTCAATACACACTCACCTTAAAAAAAAAAACAAAACAGCCAAGCAAAAAACCCACCGAAAACCTTTTCATACACTTCTAAACACAGATTCTGTAATGCTTTTTTTAGTCTGAAGTTTTATTTTGAAATGATGATGTTCTGTTATGCTTTCCTGCATGTAGGCAAAAATGGTATTTGCCAAGAATAAAAATTTTGAATCAATATGTGCAAAGGTAGGAGTTCCAGAAGACAGAAAATACTTAAAGGTAGGAGACTGTTCACAAGACTGGTCATCTGTAAATCCAGGGGCCAGTCTCTATAGCAAGGGTGGCTAGGGTTATGGGGGGGTGGGGGGTGTGGTTTGTTTGTTTTCTTTTCCTAGATTTGCTGCAAATGATCTTTAAAATTTATCTTATCTTGATTCTTCTGTATTATTAAACATAATTTATTGTTATTAGTGTCAAAAGAGAGAATGACCCTTAATTCTTTTCTCCTGAAATGAAGTAAACAGAGTATAACTGCCACTGCAACCTTCAAATAAATAGTCTGATAGTGTTTTTAAACGTCCTTTTTGCCCTTGTTTTCAGCTCTGTTGTCACCAAGTCACCGAGATGAGAATTGGTGAGTTTTGAACAGTCTGTTTTTAACAAAGTTTATAATATAGTATTACTGTTAATTAATAGTGTCAGTCCCAATCTGCAGGGCTGACAGGGAAGGCGTATATCTGAGGACAGATGCTTCTAGGTACTCATTTTTGGGTTTTGCTGTTCTCTGGGTGTGGCTGGTCCTATTCTGTAGATAAGAGTATCAATCTTCACTTTGCTGCTGCAAGAATATCTCTTCTTTCTTTAAAGCTGACAGATTCCAAACTGTTTCCAAGGAAATGGTCTACATCACATTATAAAATGGGATATGAATGGGTAGTTGTGGTTTTCTAGGATTTTGAAACTTGGAGTGAAACAACTTCCTGAAACATCAGATCATGGTATTTCTCAGAAACTCACTTGTCACTTCTCACACACTGCAAATAACTGAAGCACATCAGTTCAAGTAGAGTAAGAGCTTTTCAGCATTGACTTAAAAGCAGCACGTGGATGACAGCATGGAAACGGGCAATCCTTTCCCTGTAAGTATGTATTGAGCCTGCAAAGCTGAGATGTTGTGTCTCTGCAGACCAGATTTCTGATCCCATTCTTGGTTTTAAGCAGACTGTTGTCATTGAAGGGTTAATAATTCCTGTTAAGAAAATGTATTGGTCATTTTCTGTTTCCAGAAGGTTTTTGCCCCTTGACAGAATACATTCTATATGTATTCTGTTCATCATTTTCATCAATTACGTGGTATGCTTATTGGCAGTTCTCATGCATAAATGCTTATTTTGCTAGAGTAGGAGATGACAAGATTTAGGCATGTAAGAAACCTAAATCTTTGGCTCAAAAAAAAAAAAATCCTGATGGATACAAATGGTATTTCAATAACTTTTTGATCGAAGAACTTTTCTTGCAAGATGACATGACTGTTCTTCTTGCCAGTCACGGCAGGTGCTCCATCTGTACAAGTACTGCCCAATTTGAACCAGTCAAGCTTAACATTTTTTTTTCCCACTATCCGCCACATTTTCAACAAATTTTCTCAGTTCTTTAAACAAGCGTGAGGCAGCAGTGTGGAACAAAATGGACAGAGGCCAAGCAATTCCTTAATTATAGCAGATTTTTTTTAACACATTGAACAGCAACAGTCAACTGTGCAGTGTCAGTAGCATCGCAACTTCCCTTGGTTGTGAGCAAAAAAAAAAAAACGAAGATATTTGCATGAATCTGTTAAAAATTGAATGCATGCTGTTGTGCTGTTGTATTGGCTAATATCATCGCAGCCCTTCTCATTGTCATGCTGCTTGAACAACTATGAACGCATCAGCTCTGTGCTGTTCTTTTGATCTGGTTTGTGCAGCAGTAATTGATGTACCCTCTTGTATTCAGTCTTTGTTGTCTGAGAATGGCTCTTCTTTCCAAGCTCGCCATGGGGATATTTGCTATTACACCTTCGCTGCTGATTTCAGCTCACAAATGTGTATTTATTTTTAACGTACAAAAAGCAGTTGTGCTGGAGATCTTTCCCAATATGAAACCAGACTGCAGGTCAGAGCCAACAAAATACGTTTTGTTTTAATTTCAGGATTAGTTTGTATAAAAATACCATTCCGATTTGGACTTTTTGTGTGGCTGTATCACTGAACCACAAACATACTTCTGCAGACTCTGTCCCTTCTCCAAAGAAGAGCCTGCCCTTCCCCAAGAGAAACTCGGGGTGTCAGCTCCGTGCACTGTTATCTTAGTATTTTTTTTACTGTGGCATGCATGACTTGGAAAACAATGCTTTGATGATAAGTAAATTGCTTTAAAAAGTTTATGGATGTTTGAGTTAGCTGGGTAATCGTTAGAAAAATCATGAGGTGAGTGAGGTCACTGCACAGGTTCTTTATTTTCCTTTTGGTGTGGAGTTGCAGGGCAGGTGAGCTCTGGCTTTCTGTGGGCTCCCCAAAAGGAGTCCTGTTGACTGGGGTTACTGTGTCTTGGGTTCTTTTTTTTTTTTTTTTTTAAATGAAGCAATTTTAATCCTGTGGGCTAAAACTGCTAGTTTTAAATGCTGGTTCTAGAAGCTGTGGAGTGCAGCTTTGAATCCCGAGTAATCAGTCAGGCTTCTGCAAAAGGAGACTTAAATACTCTCAGGCTCACAGCGTAATGCTTCGTTAATGCAGTGGGGAGTGAGGGGCTGATTCTGTGACCACGTGTTCTCCCGTTCCCTTGGCTGCTCCAAGTAGCCTTCTCAATTTCCTATGCATCCATAGTTTCCTCTGTTTATTTTTTAAAAAAAAAAAGCTGTTACCTTTCTTCCAAAAATATTTAGGTGAGGGGTTAAAAAGACTGTTGAATTTAATAAATATGTGCGTAGTA
Source organism: Gallinago jamesoni (assembly GCA_025769975.1). Classification (NCBI taxonomy): domain Eukaryota; kingdom Metazoa; phylum Chordata; class Aves; order Charadriiformes; family Scolopacidae; genus Gallinago; species Gallinago jamesoni. The sequence continues at coordinate 38,898,941 of JAOQGH010000012.1, forward strand.
GTAGAAATGACATTTTTGGGACTGCAGATGTGGTGTGTGTATGCAGGAGCTAATGGAGCTCTAAAAGCATTCGGTGTAAGCCCTTCTGACGTCGTTTCTTCATTTTGGACTAGTCAGTTGCGGACAAAGGGTAACTTTTTAGTGACTTAAATTCCACAGCTGCAGAGAACGATTTAATTTCTAGGGACCAGCTATCAGGAAAGTGCACTTCATTATTGCCACCTAGGAAAAAATACAAAAGCATGTTTGTTTTTAATTACAGATACCAAGCTTGTTGTGGTCCGTTGATGTGAGTAGTGGTCGGCTGACTGTAGAGATACAAAGTTCGTGGTAGTGAAAATTGGAGATTGGTGAGAGGCTGGCATTGATGCTGTACTCAGGTTCACTGTTTTCACCCGTATACCCAACTGTTCTTGAAGTTACCTAGCAGCATCTTGGAGAGAAGGGTTGCTCCTGGAAACAGCTCCCTTTCGGTCTGAGATACTAGCTATAAACTTTGTCCAATCTCCAGTATAACTTAGACAAGATGATTTCATTTGACAACTTAACAATTGTACCTAAGCTGCCTCTCAAAATATTTTGTGCTTGAATTCTAGTAGTCTTGAATATATTACTTTTTCAAAAGAATTTTTACAGTTCTTACTAGATAAAGAATGAACCTGGAATAAGGAAATCAAAAGTGACTGCTCTGTGTCATCACTTCCAAAACAAATCCAGTATTAAAAAAATGCAATTATGTTGTCTATTCATCATTTTCACACCATAATGGGGGGGGGGGGGGAAAGGGGGGATGCCCATCTGTGTAAACTTTTTGAAATCTGCTTCCTGTGCCATAGCCTGTATTTTTTTAGACTAGAGAGGAATGCTGTATTCCACAGATGAGATAAGGAAAATACTGCTATTCAACAACTGTGATAACAAGCAAAGGAAACACTGGACTGAAAATCAGGTGCCCTGCTGCCCGACAGCGGTGGTGGTGCTGGCATCTCCATGTTGTGAGCCTTGTTGCCGCAAGGGAAGGGTGCACCTAAGACCACGTCAGCTTTGGGGAACACCTCTTTGCTTCCATCTCCTCCAAGACCTGACTGAGAAAAAAGTGCTCGATTCTTTTCCCTTAGTGAGTGGCGTGGTTTTGAGGAGGGTGGGTAGGTGAAGTTTCAATGTTTTCAGCAATGGGGGAGTCCCATGTGGCATTTTGCAGTGTGGTTTTAAAATCTCTAACTTGCCAAATATTTCCTTTTTATTTTTCTTCCTTCCACAGAAATTTTAAAACCTTGTTCTAATTTTTTGCTGAAGCAAAGTGATGTTTAAAGAATAAAGTCCGTTAGAGATGTTGGCGCAACAAAGAAAGAGAGTTACAGAAGATGTGAGTCAGCTTAGGAGGTCTGAAGTGGGAGGTGGATAGGTCTTTCCTTCCTCAAGGGAAAATGGTCATTCTGAGTAAGGAGGTAAGGGGTTCTCAAGTGATAGATTAGAAAAGTCTTCAAGAGGCTTAAACAAATACAGCACCTCTGCATTTCCAGTCAAGGGTGGAGAAATGTTTCATTATAGCATAGCAGTGTAGCAAGTTAATAAAAAGTCAACTTTGTGTCATTTTTCTTGCAAATATTTGGATACTAAGCAGAATGTTTACAGTCCCTAAACTTTTTACACTTTTTTATTTTACCGTGCCTCTTCCCTTTTCATTGCTGCTGCTTTTTGAAAGTTGTTTTCCCTTTCTTTAAAGGTGTGAGCTCCAGAGGACTCTTCCCATGCACCAGCTCCATGCCATGTGTGGGCTGAGGGTTCCGTGGGGCAGGGCAGCAAAAGACTCTCAGTGCAGGTGCCTGGAGCTGGTCCTCCCGTGCCCCTGCTAGAGCTGAGCTGACGGATGGTCTGCTGGGGATGGAGCTGGATTCTTACAAGGAGAAGGAGCCACAGGAGCCTCCAAGGAGAAGGGAATGTGTGTAGGTTCAGGTCTGAGACCAGGGTTGTACCTGAGATGTTCCCATTAGCGAATAGGTTGCTATTTGTTTTGGAAACATCAGTATTGTGGGACTTTTTTGTTGGTTTTTTTTGCTTGAGAATCACTCACATTTAAAGACTTGAGGTAAACCTGCATAAATCTGAGCTCACTGAAGTTGTTTTGATTAAGGTGGGTGTGAGCCATAATAGATTTACGTCTGTAATGTGCATGCTGTCTCAGTTTGTAATAGACTTATGCAAAATCATAATGAAAACACCTTAAGAATGGATTTTATTCATACTGATTTGAACACAGCCTATGTCCAAATGGGAAGTGAAGTATTGTTCCTCACTTGCAATATAAAAATACTTGAAATAACTATTTCTGGGCCTTCAGTATTATCTATTGAATTTGTATCTACCCTTGTCATCTGACAGGGTACTAAAACAAGATTCTGCTCAAAATGATAGAAATGACAGTCATACAATACATTTCATTCCTGCTGAGCGTTGTTACATAGTTAGTTCGAAGAGATTGGGATCTTGCTTCAGTCATTCCAAGGACAGTCCTTTGGAAAGGACTTGCAGAACTTGTAATTGTGCCCATAAATTGCCCACTCCCTCTGCAAGTACGGTGTAATTTCTGCTGCAACCCTAATGTTCTGGGTTAGGAGAACAGCAGTTCTATTCTCATTTTCTGGGGGGCTTGTTCCCTCTCTTTCAACACAGCAAGCGGTTGTGTTGTGCTTGTGGTGAATTCCTGCTGCCGCGGACCCTGCTCCCCTCCCTCTGCCAGGCTGTTCCGTAGAGCTGCTCCTGTGTGCTGCCAGCGTTTGGCCCCTGGCAGCTGGCAGTGAGTAGGAGAAAACATGTACGCGGAGACCCTGCCCTTAGCTAGGCTTGTGGGAACCTCTGGCATTATACAGTTGGCTTGGAAAGACTTCAGAAATCCCGTGAGAGCCGCTCCACTGGAAGTTGCTCTGTAAATGTTAGACAGGGCTGTTGCTTTTGCGCCGGTACATTTTATTTTAAAGCCTTACCCAAACTGCAGTCGATGATCCTGTTCCGTAACGCTGAAGCAGAGGGACAGATGTGGAGTATGAGGTGGGCCGTGCTGTGTTGCTGGAGTTGGCTACTGAGACTGCCTCAGCCAGGCGCTGTAGCACGGACGTGCTCTGAGGGCTTCTGGTTCCTGGCAGCATTCAAACCACTGGTCACGACGCAGCCATCCTCCTCCGTGGCCTGATCTCTTTTAGGAAGGGGCTAGGCCCATCTCCTGGCAGAGGTGGGCACCTGAGGTACCCAGAGTCCCAGACCCACCTTGGTGGACACTGGCCCTGTGGCACGGCGAGTCCCAGGCAGCAGAGGAGGTTGTCCTTCCTGGGCCAAGAAAACTGTGTTTAGGTTTCAAGCATTGCTGGCACCATCCAGTCCGGAGCATTTGTGATGGCGAACATAGTTTATGTGGAGATCTATGTTGCTGTATGGAAAGGCCTCTATAACCTTGACCTTTTTGTTTCACGTTTAATGCAGAACCATAGGAAACAATACTCAGCCCATATAGACAGGTCTTGTACTGACCGCTGTGGCCATGCGAATCTGAGCAGCTGCCACCTTTGACTCATACTGGCTTCTGTGAGTGTGGTCCACTCATGGCTGGTCCACAAATAACTGAAGAGCTTGAATAGCCATAATTCTTCTTTTAAAAAGTTCTGCAAAGATAGACCTGAGCAGATTGAAGTTATGGTCAAAGAGCCCTGCCCCGTATCATTTAGTTTTCTTCTTGGTTTCTTTGTGTTGTGATTCTACTGGGACAAGAAAGCAAATTATGAGACGTGAGGAAGTGAAGCAGAAGATACAGTGTGATGTATTATACATACCTCTAGTACTGTCATTAGACGTTTTTACCTACTTTGCAGAAAGAAGTCTGAATGGACTGTTTTATATGGAGTTTTGCCATTGCTTAATGTAGGAGGCGGAAATATTGAAATGACATGAATTATTTATGTGTCCAATTTGCTGTTGTGAATGGAGAAGCAAGGATGTTAAAAGCTGTTAATTACTATGAATTTTATAGTATTGACTCTGGTTGTAGCTGGAGGCTGCATGGGCTCTGGAGGGTAACCTAGGGCCATGCAGCCCAGGGGCACTTCTGAGAGAGAGGAAGGAAGGAATGTGCCAAAATGCTCACTGCTGAGCTGTAGTTGTAGAGGTTACATCTAGATGTTTTGTCATGTTACTGGAGAGGAGTGGTGTTTTCCCTTCAAGGCCTGAACATGAACAGTTTTATTGATATGTCTTCTGGTGTGTCCAGAACAGAAAAAAAGAATAGAACAAAAGTTACAATGCTGTAGTACAACATCGTCAAATTTTTTTATTCTGTGTTTCCTATATTCATGGGGTTTCCTAGCAAGAATAGAAACATCTGCAATAACAACTCCTATTTATGTTAATCTTTTGCAATCAGTGCACAGTCTGAAATAATTACAATGAATACACCCTCTGCTCCAGACACTCACAACTTGCATTTATTTCAGGATTCTTTGCCTCAGAAGTCTGAGAACATAATCCCTCATTCTGCTCTGCTTCATCTCCTTTGCATGAATTTATCCAACAGTACCTTTTGTACTATTGTAAGCTTCATTAGCAATGGTCACGCCATAATAAATTACATAAATCGAGAAGTTTTAATTAAATAAGTTAACAAAAAAATATCAAAGCATATTATATTTAATTAGGTAACATTTTCCTATCATAAATTTGCACACAAGGTGTGTAATGAAGTAGGTCAGGGTAAAATCTATAATCTGAAGGGTTTTAGCCTTCGTAGCTTTACTAATTTAATCTGCAAAAAGATTTTTCTTTCTCTTTTTCTAAATATTATTTTTTTTAAAATCACATGTCAAACATACCTAATTGTGCAAGGGATTATGCAAATTCAGGAGAAAAACAGTAGGTACTGCTAAAGACATGACTAAGAGTCTCTTCAACCCTGTGAATTCACATCTTCCAGCCTTTCCTCCTCTGTTTCTTCTCGAGCTGCTCGCTGTAGTCAGAACCATTTTCTCCAGCCTGGCAGTGGCCCTTCAGCTCCATTCATTTGTTCGGCACTGAGCAGAATTGGGGGATATTTTGGGTGGAATTGGCCAACATATATGATATAAAGAGCACATTCAGAACCAAGTCACCGAGCATGTGTGCATTCAGCTGGTCTGCTTGCCCAGGCTTGTGGGAAGGAAAAATAAGATGAGTCTTATCCCATGTGTGCAGAGCCATGGAGCTGCTCCTCAGGTCTCGTCAGCAGCTACTGGCACCTGCCTTTGCTTTCTCTTTCCTGAACTTGCATCCAGAAATCATGGGATTGCTATACCATCCCCTGCCTCCTCGCTTCTTACATGGCTCAGCCAGGCTGCTTTCACTTGGGCGATGTTCCCGTTGAAGGGATTTGGTCCAAAAAGGAGAACTTTGGTTTTCCTTTATGTCCAGGATATGCAGCTTCATGGCAGTGAACGATGCTCTTATTTTCAACGATGAGACCATGCAGGGATTGAAAACAAACACAATAGTGGGAGAGGACATGCAGAGGAAACCTTTAAAATCATGAATATTGTCTTGTGGTTTTCCCAGGCATCTCTGCAGAGTGACAGAGAGCAGTGCAAAGGGAGTGTGCTGGTACATTACATGCACTGTTTTGATTTGGTGATGCACAGTGTCAGAATAATGTTTTGTAATTGTCTTTCACAAGTGTGAATGGCTGTGCATTGAAGACTACGAACAGTAATTACCAGTATTTATATCTCTGTGAAGCATCCTTTCCTTTTGATATTATAATTTAGGAATGATTTAGAGAGGCAAGATTGATGTCAGCAACGTCAGTGTAGGCTTTGGGTTGGGTTTCTGTTGGGGGATTTTTGGGTCCACTCCCGTTATTCTGTGCATAATCAAACCCTGAAACCAGGGAGTATGACGTTGGACATTCTGTGAAAAAAACATTGCACCAGGTCATTTGATTTGTGTATATGTGCAGTTGGGGGATGCAGGATGAGAAAAAGATACATGATGGGGGAGATAAAGGGAGGCTAGAGATGCTGGGTCAGACATCTGTGACAGTACTGCTTGTGGTGGCATTGACAGTGCTGTGTTTCTGTCCCCTCCTCGTCAGCTGTCGTCTCATCTTAGGTCACTGCAGGGGTAGCTCAGTGTTAAAGGAAGCAGAAACAAAGGGTCTGTTTGCCAATAATTTTTCTGCTTTCTACAAGATACACGTAATGCTTAACCAGATGAGGTCTGTTGTGAAGATGAAATGGCAACTTATCTGAAATGGTGTATAACTCCTAAAGTTCACCAGAAAGATCACAAACCTATGAGCAGGTAGATCTCTTACACTTCTCCAGCCCACAGCCTACAATTAATTGTCCACCAGAAGACACTATAGAGCATTTCAGTATATCCAGATACCCTACCTCTCTCTGTCCCTGCCTTTTTACAGGGAAGCAGCTCTAATTTTAGAGAAAGGTAGGAGGGCATAAATTTTATATAGCAGTACCCCTATTTTACGGAAAATGCCCCATTTAAGTTTTAGGGATCTACCTGAACAGTTACCAGACAGCACTCCTACAATTGGAGAGCATTGCACAGAATCACTGCTGTAGTCCTGTGCAGTATTTAGGGTTACTTGTAGCATGCACAGTACTCTGGTGGTTAAAAAGAAGAGGAACACACAGGTCCAGAGAACAGAGCCAAGGCAAGAGGAAAGAGTAACGGGAGCACGAGGATAGGGGAAAAACGCTCAGAAAAAGAGGAGGGAAATTAGTCAAGAAAAGATAGGAATTAAAATCCAAAGCGTTAGCTGAGATAAGCAGCTTAGTAATAATCATTTGCTGGGATGCAAATGTAGTACATTCAAGAAGAGACTCAAACAGACCCTTCTCCAGGGGTTTGGGAATCTCCCATGTGAAGGACCTTGGGGTGAGTGGGAAGAAACTCTCCCTCTTAAAGTGATAAAAATTAGATGGCCAAGACAGAGACTTTTTTAAATTGTATCTGGGAAAGAAGATACTAGAAATTAGGGTCTTAATGACAGGAGTGTGTCAAATTAATGCATTATGTATTCTTGGAATTACACGATGTGTCATAAGTCAATTTCATTCCAGGGGAGATGTGACATCTTCTCTCTTATGACTGAGGTTTCCAAAGGGCTGAAATGCAAGGAAAATGTAAAGCAAAAAGTGAAGTTGTCAAATGGAGGAGAAAAGCATCGACTGTGCTATTTAAACTGTGTAAATCAGCGGTGGTGTATCCTACCTCTCAACCCCTTCTGATAGCTCTGTGTGTTTAGGCTGCTAGATCTGTTTTCCGTTTTTGGTCCATTTCAGGGAAATAGGTTTTCCCTTGACCTGTAAAGCTAGTCATATCCTTTTACATAGCAGTGACTTCCCAGAGAGCAGAAACATAAATCTACACTGTTGCCATGAGGTACATGCTGTGCCTCACAGCAGATCTGTTTCTTTACTCACAAGAGCGTGTGGAAGAGGATTTTGCTGGGCTGCTGAAAATATTTGAGCTGCAATTTTATGTACTGAATGTTTTTCTTTTCCCTTTGGCTTCCAGAATTTGAGTAGTTTAGAAAAAAAATGTAGAGTTATCATCTGCAATCAGAAATGGCCTTCCTTTTCAGAAAAATACTGTTTCTGGCACTCCGGTTGGGGAAGAGGAGCTGTCCTTTCTAAGGCATTTGGTATAGGTATGAGAATGTTCAAAGAGCTGACAATAAATGGTTATTATTCACTGCTGCTGCTTTGCTTCTAGTGTAGTGAACATATTTTTTGGAGTAGAATTAAATCCAAGTCTCTGCAGGGCCTATTGGTATTTTGCTAATGCTAAATTAAAGCCTGCCATGTGCTGTGCACTGGGGGTGGTCAGCAGTGGCTTGACAGAATGTAATTGTGTGTGTGGCAGGGGTGCTCAGTGTCACTGCATGGTAGGTGTGATACAGCCCCAATCTGGTGGGAAAGCAAGTTTCACAGCCCCTCGTGTTTTCATGAATAGGAAGGAGACATCCCCTAGCTGCTTCTCCATCCTGCCCACAGGTGAGAGGTGGTCCAGCTCCTGGAGCGGGCATCCTTTGCTCCTTCTGCTCCTCACCTCTCCCTTTGCTTTTTATATTCCCAAGCTTTAAATACTTAAAATGAGAACTAAGTTAATTAGAAGCCACGAAACAGAGATGGAAGCTGAACTACCTTAAAAAATCAGTAACTGAAGAAGCAGGACCAGATTGGAGAAGGGAAGGAGTCTTTATGGCCTTCAAAATTATTGTTCTGTTAAGCTACTGAAACCAAATAGGTTTGGAGGTATTAGTATAAAAATTTAGTAGTATTTGCTTTTGGGGACATGCTGGTACATGTTGGAAGTCCCTAAATTGCATATTGTCCTGTACTGTCCCGTTTTGAGCACTCTTCCTCTTAGTATATCTTTGGTATTATTTTTCTTGCTGAGGTCCTCACCTCTCTCAGCTGCACACTTTGAGCATGTTCACCTGGTGCAGCCAGTGCACAGTACGTTGCAGCACATCTGGGCTAAAATAAAGTGTTTAATAGGAAGAGAACCACCAAAGTTAAACCTGTGAATCTTGTACCCGAGCCAGCAGAGTCGCTGGGTGGGGAAGTCTCCTGAAGAGCTGAGCTGAAGGCCCTATTCCCAGGCTATCCTTCCTGTTCTCTGTCCATCCTCCACTGAGGGCTAAGCTAGGGCAGGCAACCATGTGGTGGCTGTGCATAGGGTTCACAGGAGAGTGGTTACTGCCATGTCTGTAGCATGCAGTAACTAAAGGAGTAACAGGTGGGATGCGATGCTCAAAGAGGTCTTGGTGCAGGTGAAGATTTGGGGAAAAAGTCCCCCTGTTGTGTAAGGCACCCACAGCTTTCCTCGGTGAAGAGTGTGCTGCCTCCGTGGTCCTCAGAAAAGGGCAGGGAGGGAGCAGGAGCTCAGTGCTGCAGCTGGTTAGGTGGTGGCAGGGCATAATAGTTCAGGAGGAGAGCAAGGCATCTGAATATACGTTGGACAAGCATGATGTTTGAGAGACATTATGTGGAATGGTGGCATGTTGTTAATTTATTTAGTGATTTGTGGTGGCAGAAGATGAATACTGAGCAGCTTAAATCTAAGCAACTGCCATTTCATGCTTTGGTGAAGAGGGAGTGGGTGAGTGAAATAGTAGGGGTAAATTGTGAATAGGAGTGAAACCAATATGTGCAGCTTTCTCTGAACCTGCCCACCTCTTTCTTTGTGTAGTGTTGAGCGGCTGGGGCTGTGCTATCTCAGCTTATCATCAGTAATCAGGCTGTAGATCTCTGGGGACATGTTTTGCTTTCAGTTGCTTTGGTAGAAATCTAAACTTATTACTTAGATTATTTTTATTTAGACCAGGAAAACTGCAAGCAGAATTTTTGGCAGTTTGTTTGGTGGGAAGTACTCTCATTTTGTGAGACCCTGCTATCTTTGTTTAGTCAAAGAAGAAACTGGTTGAATACAAAATGAGAAAGCATTTGCACCATTGTCCTTTTTTTTTCCTTCTCTGAGGGAAATTGTACTGATCTCAGTAGGAGTAAAACTAATACAGTTCAGTATAAATTAATTAAAAGTATTTATTTTATTAAAGGATGACATTTTCCTAATCCATAAAATTACACCAACCTGTAAGAACATAGGGCATAAGACTTGACCAAGTTTGTTTCAGAGGTAATTGAATTCCTTCAGCTGTTTCAGACATTTTTTCAGTGGGATTTCCCCCAGCTTGAATTCCATGGAGTTTTTCTCTTAAGTGGCCCGCTGGATATGCTTTTTCATTCTAGGCTAGGTAGGTATGTTTATGAGTTGCCATCCTAGACTGCTTTCTCCAGAGGTGTAATTTAGAAGCTGGTGTTTCATTCATTGCTGTGCTTACCTTGTTCTGAATCTATGATTTTGCCTGTTGTTCAGCTCGCAGACTGATGACTCATTCCTCTGCTTCACCGGATAGCTGCACGTGATCTTATCGCATTCTTAGATGAGCTTTGGGAGAGAGCTAACAAGAAATGTTTACAGCATTTGGGGTGAATCGCGATTCCACAGAACAATTTAATAAAAAAAAAAAAGGCAAAAGGGTGTCTGTAACCAAATCAATTTTTTTTAATCATTTCTCTGTTTTATTATGCCTCTCTTGAGCCTCACAGTATGTGCAAAGGATGTAAAAAGATGCTCTCTGCTCATTTCTAGCACGCATGAGAAAAGTCGGAGTGTGCTGAAGCAGAGTGGTGCTTCCACAGGGTATAGCAAACCCACCAGAGACATCCATCTCGCATCCTGCAGAAATCCATGTAAAGAAAGAAAATCCTAGTGGGGTGTCCACTGTATGTGTAGGAGTTTTCTGTAGAAGAGCAGCTTCCTTTATGCCATGTCCCTAGATGACTTAGCAGCATCCTGTAGGTGTGAATGCCTATCTCTGCAGAGCAGGATGTGCAGAAGATGATGGGTGGTGGAGGGAGCTGTGGTGACTAACTCTTTATTCCTGGAATTGCACCCTCAGCATGGAGGACAGCATTAACTATGTCCCAGGTAGGCTCCTCACACCATGTCATCGCTGGGGATTAGCCATTTTCCCCATGGATCTTGTACTCGGCAGAAAGCTCTGTGGGAAGGGGTATACGAACATTTGCAAAAATCAGTTCTTTATTATCCACCAGTTTCTTCTGTTCTTTAACACGGGTTTTAGATACTGCATATTGTTGATTTTCTCCTTGTGCCATGTGGTCCTAACACATGGTGAAGGAAGGACATTCAGACTTGAATTATTTAATCTCCCAGAATCTTGTCAGTTTTCCAATGGCACTTTTTTTCTTCCTGCTATCTCTTCTGGTATTTTTGCTTATTTTTTTTTAAAACCAGGACATTGAGTTTAGATTGTCACCTTAAAACTGGTTGTTCCTGTTCGTTACTAAAAGACATCTTACTGGAGTGCAACTGAAAGAATTACCAGGGTATAATTTTCCCTTTTTGTGCTGGCTTTGGGGTGGGAGGCAGGATTTGCTGATACTAATCTTTCTGCTTTGCTATGTCTGTGAAGACCACAAGGTTTAATTTGTCTAGGTAATTCTAACTTGTTCGTTTTCCAAGTTTTTATGTGCTTTGAATGGTAAGGGAGAATTTGTGGCAAAGACTTGTCATGGAATTTGAAAAATACGTTTATGCTCAGGGTAAATAAATAGTTTCTTTCCTTATTTAGGTAAAGGTCTCAGCCAGCGCTCTTACTAATGGCGTCCTTTTGAACTAACCTGGATTATTGTACAGCGCAGAGTGCAACAGCCAAGTGATACCAGGCAATATTTCTGTTGGTACCTGCTTATAAGTGATGCCCTTACAGCAGTTAGACACAGCATAAAGAGTTTACACTGGGCATGCTCAACCTGTCTTCCAAGTGCTGTGTCCGTACCCCTTCCCTGCTAGCCACTTGGGACCTGTCTTCACCAATAAACGCTTCTTGTGGACATTTCAAGGGTCTGCGTGACAACAGTCCACAAAACCTTTCTTCAGCCTGGCTGCCAAGCTGTGTTTGGGCAAGTTGGAAGCTGGATGGTGAGGGTCAGAACTGGGGTTTCTCTAAGATCAGTTTATTAGGTTGTTTCAAAGCATAGCAAAAACAGCCTTCCATCCCACTTGCACGTTGGAGTATCACTTAGAAACACTTCCCTTCTCTGTTGTATTTAATAGTCTGGCTGCTGGTGAGCTTTTGCAACTGTGAAGTCAGTTGGATTCTTGCGTACCAGATTCTGCAGAAAAACTTTTGGCCAATGGTGACTGGTGTGAAAGAGGAGCTTGGACTAACTCTGTTTAACAGCTTGTGCAAAATACACGTAGGAGTGTAAGGAAGAAACTGTCACTACCGAATCTCAGAAAAAGTAAATGTAGGAAAAATGTTCAGAATTTAGGGAGAAAAGAGAAAGTGGTGTGGATGGATTGAATGTGAAGCATCAAGTCGCTGTTCAAAAGGGGAAGCTCTCCAAATGCTGTTGGGGACATTTGGGTAGTTTTCAGAGAGTGTTTTCTGTTGTTGCTTCTTGCTGATAACAAGTCTGGAAGTTCCTGGTGTGTATCATGGCTTCACCACATGCCATTATGGCTTGCTGACTCAGGGTGGTGAAATTTGTTTATATGGAGGATGAATATCCCCACAAGACGTGCGCAAAGACGTTGGCCAACATTTTCTTCACCTTTTTGAGAGAACTAAAATGTTTGTTACAAACAACTTGTAAACAGCAAAGAGCCATTTCATCGATAGTGAACACAAACTTCTTGTGACATTTTATATGAAGCAGGCCAAAAAAAGCACAGTAGCTTACAAGCAACAAGTAAAGCAAAGCTTTGAAAAAAAAATGGATTTAGCTTCTATCAATATACAGAAGTATTTACTTAAATGAGTGTGACTTCAACACCAAGTGGAAGGGAAAATATTTTTACACTTCATTTCTTCTCTTTACTATGGTGTTGAATCTTGCTTATTTTATGTAGTCATGCATGAATACACCAAATTAAGTAGTATTTTTATGAGTTACCCAGACATTTGAATTTCTTATGCATGGACCTGTGAATTAAAGAGTGGTTCTTGAAAAAATGGTTTCAGATGAGATTAAATTAAAAGATCAGGATAGCTCATTATTGGCACCATTACATAGATACTTTAATTGTATTTTTTTTCCTTAACATATGTACATATATTCCCTCTCTTATTGCAGCTTTCTAGTAGTATTTCCTCTGGGGGTCTTTTCTGCATTAATTTATTGTGTATACAATTTTTTTCATGGATGAAATGAAAGGAAATTAAAATACTACAAGTGAAATAAACAGAAATAGTTTAATATGTAGAAACATAGTAAACTCATCTAGGAAATAGCTTTTTAAGTGGGTTTAATCCAATTGGTCAAATTAATAAGGCTAACCAGAAAAGAATGGAGTTTTTTGTGGAGAAGAGTGAAAGATGTATTAAGAGAAAGTTGTGAAACCCCAGGTGAAAATATGCAAACAACAACTTTTAAAACAGTCTAGCCCAGAAACCAGAGAGAACTTAAAAAGAAATAAATAAAAAAATTAATTGCTTTCTTGCAATCAGCCCTTTTCCACCATGAGAAAAGCCATAAGCAGCAGTGAGTAAGCTGCGGTTGCCAGCATTCAGAGATAATGACTGTGGGCAAGTTTGTGGTGTGCTGCCTTTTTTAGGCTTCATGCCTAAGGGAAGCTTCTCTTCAGCATAAAACAGAAATAGAAATTAGATTTGTCACCTTGAAATGTAAAACCAAATTGTATAGGACATTTAAAAGGAATTTGTCTGCTATCAGTGCTATCAGTACTTGAGCTTTAAAGATATTTTTGTTACCGTGAACTTGAAGATTGAGATGGTGCTTTATTTCAAGGCGTGAATGACATGATCCTCTGATGTAGCTCCTTTGCTTACATGTGGAGGTTATCTCCATGGTTGACCCCCTCCGTGACTGGAAAAAAAGCTGGTTAGCAGTAGTGCTCCCCTTCTCACCTGCAGATTATCTGGACCTGTAGAAGTGTGGAGCAGAGGTGATGTGCCTTGCTTCTCCAACAGCTTGCAGTGTTTAAACTTCCCTTCAGAGTCCTACCTCTTGGCAGCCTCTGGGATTGCTCGGTTACGCAGACGTGTGGTAGAAAGTTTGACTGATAACCAGGAGATGAAAACAGTTCTACTGGCTCTGCTGGAAGGCAGCAAGAGAATCCCTGAGCGAAACTGGTCAGAAGACACTGAGCAGAAACAGGGGTTCTTGATTTGACAAGCTGAGGCCAGCAGGATAAAAATCTTTTTTCACTTTTAAGGCTACAAAACCCAATAGGAGGCTTCAGGGAAAACCTCGGTGGCTCATTCTTGCAAAGTTCTTCTTTTTCCTTGGCACATATTTCATCCCTGTAGAGGGATGTGAATTGGGCTCGGGTTTTCTAAGACAGGATTGCAACTGAAGGATGGAAAAATGTATTTCCTGTTACAATCCATTGGACTGACTTCTTAAAATTATTAACAAAAGGTGAAATTTTAGAAAGCTTGTTCTACCGTGACTTGGTTCAGCTCCTCCTGAAATCATTAGGAGAAAGTTCAGGCAGTTCATTTTCTTTTTAAGCTTTCTAGCTACACCTTGTGAGATTTCACTCTAATTTGCCCTTCTTTTCTGGCCAGCTTGAGGACCATTTTGGTGCCCAAATGCATTTAAAACAGGCTTGAGCTTTTTTTTTTTTCTTCTTAAGGACTGTGTTCTTAAAACAGCTTGTTTTAAGGCACTCAAGTTAGGGTTTGATGCATGGAAATGAGCTAATCACTTAATGGGTTCATTAGGAACTTAGGAATTTAATTACCAGAAGTTTGGCCATGTGTGACTTGCTGTCATTTAAAAATGTTCTCCTTTCAAGAGTTTCTAAATGAGTTTATGCATGTTTATTGGGGATGTTGTCATTCTGTCAATTCACTAATTCAATTTGTTGACTGAAGTTCAGTGACATAAATTAATAAATATTTGCAGTTTTGATCCTTTGCTTTTAGATGTTGGTATGAGTTAAAAAAGTAGAGCGCTATTTTGGTTTAAAATATAATGTTGCAGAGCAATACAATAATTTTGTGTCTTCAGTGTTTGTTTACTAATATAGCCTTTTCTCAGGATGCACTGTTGTTGTGGAAACTGGCATTATTTTAAATAATGTTTTACACTATGTGCCTTACAATTGACCTTTTAAAAATAGAACATCTGTAATTGGACTTGTTCATCCACCCCAATCATAGTGGAGGTGATGGTGCTCAATGGTAAGATGTTTCATAAACCCTGTCTAAGTGACAGAAAACATCTACAACTGAATTCTGTGTTTGGGATCTGTGTTTAAAACTCCCTGTTGCAAGTAAAGCACCCTATGAAGTGCATCTCTTCTTTACAGACAGCACAGATTGTACAACGATGTGTGACATAAACAGGAAATGAAAATCTGCTTCAGTAGGACTTAAATGTTGTGCTGCAAGGCCTTGGTCTTAATTGATACTGCTTTCAAGTAGTTCTTCTTGAATTGTAGTTCTTGCAGATGTTTTGTTTAACCTTGGAAGTAATCACAGAATGGTGAAGGCTGGAAGGTACCTTCCAGATCACTTAGTCCAACCCCCCTCCTCAGAAGCAGGTTGCTCAGGGCCTTTGTCCAGCAGGTTTTTTAGGTATGTTCAAGGATGGACATACCACAACCTCTAGGCAACTGGTTCTTATCCTTTTTCTAGGACCACTGAGAAGAGTCTGTTTCTGTCTTCGTTATTCCCCTGATAGGTATGAACTTCACTGTTCACTTACTTAGTCTGTACTTCATCAGTCTGTCGATGAGGGTGTTATGGGAGACAGCATCAAAAGCTTTGCTAAAGTCAAGATAAATAACAGACACTTCTCTCTCATCTCAGTGAGATGGGCTGGACGTCTCATTGCAGAAAGCTATCAGGTTGGTCAGATGTGCTTTCTGCCTTCATAAATCCATGCTGACTACTCCCAATCCCCTTCTTTCACTCCATATATTAAGGAAATTGCTCCCAGATTTATTTGCTCATTACCTTCACAGGGTTGGAGGTCAAACTGACCTGCCTGTAGTTTACTGAATTCTTCTTGGAAATTCTTGAAAATCAAGAACCTTCTCTGATCTGCATGACCTTTCAAAAATATTTGAGAGTGGCCTCCTGTTAACATCAGCCAGCTCTCTCAGCACCCTGGATGCATCCCATCAGGATCCACAGGCGTGCATGTCCAGTTCATTTAAATGTTTCTTAACTTTATCCTCTTCTGCTGAGGACAGCTCTTCATTGCTCCAGACTTTCTCACTGCTTACAGGGGCTTGGGATTTCTGACAAAAGAATATTCAAATAAGAAATAGCTTTTAAATTGACCACGTTTTTTTCTGGTAGTAGTCTGTCCCTTGAGCTATCAGAGATATGTTTCATGTGCTTTAAATGTAAACCAGTTGTTTGCAAAATGTGTGTATTAAATAGATCTAAAGTTTGTTGATAGGCGTATATTTAAAGCTGACCTATTAATGTCTTTCCATGATTAAAAAGAAAAATTCTAGTTCATAAAGGAGTATGAATCCATCAAAAACGTGTGGTTTTTTTCTCTGTGCTTTTGTCCTGTGTTGGCCTGGCTGAGTGCTGGCTGCGCAGAGGTGTGTAACGGGAGCGACTACAGGCAGCGCAGGAATTTCAGAGATGGTTTTAATGTGTCAGAACAACAAGGTGGATTAGTCTGAAGTCACGTTCATGTTGCCATCCAGAGCTGTCGTGTGTGCCTGAGCAAGGTTCTTTTAAGCTTGAATGGGTGTTAACAGTCCCCATCTACAAGTGCTTCTGTACAGTCATCAAACGGGGAAAAGGAGAGAAGAAGAAAAAACAGTGAAGATGCTGTTTCCAGCTCAGCAGGAACCTGACAGCTTCTGAGCTCCACAGGAGCAGGACGCTGGGAGCTGCTGCCTCACAGAGTGAAGATGTGGCCATCAGCAAGAGGCAGGTTTCTGGCTCCCAGCTTCTTCTGAGAGCCAAGCCCAGCAGCAGCCTGAGAGTCGCACCGCTTAGGGGAGTGCAAAGCAGGGATTGCCCCTCTCCTGCTGAGCACACGCCACAGGTGGGGAGCATGGTTTAGTCAGCCCTGTCCTCCAAAAAGAAATTGGACATCCCCACGGAGTGTAGTCAGAGCCACCTATCTTTGGCAGCATTCATCTACTCTTCCAGCACAGCTCTGTCAGCTTTAAGTTAATAATTACAACTTTTAAAAAGTCCTTCAGCCTACCATCTTGTGAAGGTCTGCCAGGGTCACTCCTCATCCTGCATGCAGGAAGAGTGGTTCTCGGTGGGAGCAGTGGCACTGACTCGAAACTACTGGGAGTCTGCGAATGTTGCACTAATTATTCCCAGGAGTAGCTGTGCTGTCTTTTGGGCTGCTTTCCGTTGGCATTGTTACACAAAAAAGGTCATTTTATTCTTCCGCAGAGGTTCTTCTGTTGTTAACGGATCTTGTTAATGCAGGGTTGCAATTTGGGTGTCCTGTCCATGGTAGACCATTCGTAACGTAGCCCATATTATGTGTCTCATTTTACAAACATATCATATAGTCTCACCACAACCATCTGAGCTTCTGCTTTAGATTATTATTAAGTTCCTGAGCACAAGACTATCCACATTTTAATGAGTAAAGGTAGAGTGTAGGATTTTGTCTGGGGAATATTTTAATAACTTTAAAAAAATAATTATTAGCATATTATAAATAGGCCATTTTCCTCCCTTCTTGCTTAAAATTGATTCTAAGAGAATCAATCTGTTTTGTTGTAAATAAATGATTGCCATTTTAACAGGCAGCTGTTAAAATCACTGATAGAGAACTAATCACTCATTCCTAACAAAGTTGTTTGTGCAGTCGTAAAAGGAACTTCATAATACGAAATGATGCTCCAGTGGTTAATACTGCAGATGAAGTTAGGAGAAACCTCTGGACTTTCCTGCTTCTCCCTGTTTGCAGAGGTGTTTTCATCTGCCAAGGTACATTTCAGTGGTGCAACTTTAAAGAATTTTAGATTTTTTTAATTATTTATTTTTTGGAAGATGACAGCGGTTTTTTGATGGAAAAAGGAGAAGTTCTATATCACAATGAAAAGGAAAGCAGGTGAAGTGACCCACTGTAATAGCTTTTTAGGACTTGTTGAGACTCGTGCCCCGAGTACCCAGGTGCTTGCCAGCACACAGTCTCCTGGCTTGCCACAGCGCAGTCGTGCTGTGGCCACAGGCACATGCTCTCTGCATCCTCTCTGGTGGCTGTGAAGCTCAGGAGGCTACCTCCATTTATCCCTTCACGCTCAGCGCAGGCACGAGGCTGAAGTCTGCGTCTGTTGATGAGGGCATGCGTCCACAACAGTGACAATATGGGGGGACTGTCAATGCCATGGCTATTCGTGTCTCCCTCCTGTGCTCTGGGGGTCTGCTTTTGAGCACAGAGCCCTGCGAGAGCCCTGGTGGTGCAGAAACACATGGCTATTGCCATGTGAACACTGGCTGCTTCCACATTTAGCTCATCTATCATGGATCAGCTTGAAAATCAGTTGACAGCACTGTGTTGGCTGAGGTTTGATACCGGGCTGTTCCTCAGACTGGCAAAGGCTGCAAGGTTCGAAATGCAGGCTTGCAAGGCTGGGCTCCTCTTTGCAGCTGGAGATGGAAAATCTGACATTTTGTGGTGCAGGCAAACTTTCCCTGAACCAGAACATGAGTGGCACTGAGAGTGTGTGTGGCACTGCTGCACTGTGACAGTTTAGTCCATTTTATGGTCCATTTTATGGTGCGTGAGGTTGTCTGTTCACTGCGTAGTGTACAGCAGGGGACTGGAGGGTCCCTTTGCCTGACTGAAAGCGAGAAGGGAAAGAGTCAGGAGTGCAGGAGATGCTCAGATGTGAGCCAGCTTACAGAGCTGGGTCTAGCATTGCTGCAGCACGGTGCCACTGCATCTGTGGCAACTAAGGGAAGGAGAATGAGCGATGTAATGTTTCCTGTGATGGGATGTGTGAAGAAAAAGATTAGAAATTGCTGCTCTCAAGTGGTATCGTTTGCTTTACTGTTTGTTTTCCCATTCTTCACAGTATGTAGACTGGGACTTAATAATAGTGTTGCATAGCCCATTTGTACTTCAGCTTCGGGTATTCTGGACTGTTGACTTGTGGGATTTCAGTGCATAAAAGAAATGAAGGTGCCTTTGAAATTAACTGATTCTTAAAAAGAAGGAGAGGAGGGGACAATTAGCAGGATGCTTTTCATTACTCTCAGTGAAAATGTGTGGTAGACACAGGGTAAAACTGTATCACTGCATGAGTCCTTTGCTGTGTCAGTGCATCTCTTTCTACCGTATTAGTCAACGGGAAGCTGATGCTGCTGGTGGTGGGCTCGTTCATGGCCTGTTACATAGCTCCCAGAAAGACAGTACAATTAATAGAACTCGCTGATCCTTGGCAATTTCACTGGGCTTGGGGTTGTAAGGGGTTCACCCATCAGCTCGTGGGCCAGCCTGGTCTCTCACATGAAACTCCCATGTCTGGTTTCCTTCACAGTGAGAGCACAGGCCTGACAGCATTTTCTGGTTCTCGTTCTTCTTTCCTCTTCCTGCAATTCCACAGGCTTTTCTGACAGCCCTGAATGTTTCTATAGGTATCGCCACTCTTCTACCCTCTGTCTTTTTGTCCTTGAATTACTAGTCCTGACAGTCAGATAAAGACTTTTCTCTGTAGCTGGGCCATTTCTGTAAAGAGCTCCTAAGTCCAAATGTTTGTGTCCAGAAAAAAAAAAAAAAGCAAGCAGGTGAGTAGCTTTGAATTCGTATGTTTCTATTTGGGGGGCGCGGGGGGGGGGGGCGGGAAGGGTCAAGCAAGTGAAAGAAAAAAAAAGCCAACAGGTTAAAATAAGTCCTAATTTCAGAAGATTTCCCATTTTTTAGTTGCTCTGCCTTTTGTATTTTATTGGTTCTCCATTTCTTCATTTTGAAAGGAATTGTTTCAGGAGAGGATATAGTAGTCTCGTTTTACATACTAACCCCCCAGACTGTTTTGGGGCAGTGTATGGACAGAAGTGACAGATGCTGGCTCACAAAGCCACCGTCACAGTTATGCTCAACACACCTCACTGAGAGTAGCTGCTGTTCCAGGAACCGGAGGAGAAGGAGGACATACGTGTGCCACACACTGGGGACAGATCCCTTTGCTCCAACAGGATTTTTATACATCTTGTTAGAAATGAGTGGGTTAGTGACCGGGCAGGGATCACAGGTGACATGGCAGGGCTTGGCATTCCAAAGAAATCCTGGGGCCACATGGGCTCTTGTACCAAGTGAGAAAATTCAGCTTTATGGCTCTCCTGGCATCCCACTGAAACGAGACTGGTAGTAAACAACTTCTGTGCTAATAGCAGGGTGCCTTAGTGTGCAGGTGGTTTGGAACAGAAGCAAGCGCCTTTAAGCATTGTTTTATGGTGGTGTGCATTTCAGACTGGAAAATGGCCACAAGCTTTATTACTTTAATATTAACGCTTTTTCATTACTCTCTCCCCCCTTCCTGCAAACTGCTGCATACACCCATTATAAAGTGGCTCTTTCTTTTTTCCCCTCGCCTGCCATTCCTCACCACGTGAGGAGGGAGAGGCAGGCAGGTGGCAGGAGGGACAGTTGGGGACATAATGGCACTGCATCTGTTGCCAAACAAAGCCAAATCCTGGGCTGCCGCCGGAGAACCTGTTGTAACCCACAAAGCCCTCCGTGATAAAAGCATCCCTTCTGCTGTGGCTGCCACTTTCTAGTCTCCTGGGAGGGCACCACTCCTCTTACGAGGGCTTCTCCCGTTAGGGTTTTCCATGCTCCCTCCTGCTCCGTGGTGGTGGGGGGGCTCAGGTGTTGGTATCCATCCCTTCCCAGTGCTTGCGATCAGGTATTTCCACTGTGTTTGCCAGTGCGCCAAGATGTTTTAAAATGGGGAAACAAGTAGGAGTGATTTGCAGGACTGAATTTGTCCTGCTTCCCCCTGCAATTGGGAAAAATGGCATACTTTTTTTTTTTTTTTCCAAAGTCCTGTTCTTAGATTCACTTACCCGTTCTAAATATGTCAAGGTAAGTTTATCTTGGTGGCAGTACCAACTCTAACCAGGGTCAAATTAGCCGTCTTGTTAGCACTGCTTGGTTTTCACTTTTCAACAAGCCTTAGTAAAATAAATCCTGTCCCACTTGTCTTTAAATTTCATTATCATGACCTAACTTAATTTGCTATAAATTATTTCTACCTGAGCTTCTTTGGCTGTGAACTTGCAGCCCCCAGTGTCTTGCTCATTGGATCATTGCCCAGCTAATCAAGATATTTTTTTTTTCTTCACAACTCCTGCTTTTTGTATCAGCTAGCTCTGCCAAAGTCAACTTGGCTGTATAACCTCCGTGGAGACACACAAAGAGCTGATATATTCTTGTCTTTAAAAATAAGGGTTTTATTGAACTGAGTTTTCGGTCTCTTCCTGTCGTGCTCTAGTGCTGCTAATAAAGACTTCTTTTCCTTTAGAATAAATGTGACCTCAATGGTTTGTTCTCGTCTTGGAGGCAGCCATTGCAACATTTTCTTTTGGCTCTTCTTTCTTTTCGTTTGGCTCTTCTTTCTTTTCTTTTCTCCATGGGAAGAATGACTGACTGACTGGAAAGTCTCTGCTCACTCAGTATTGAGCAGCTGTGCCTTGTTTTTGTTTTTTAGCACAGCTAGATTTCATGTCTGATAAAGACTGGTGTTTATTTCCACTGAGAAATGCTGATGTTTGTTTTTTTTTTTCTTTAGAGCTGTTTCTATTATTTAGCAATTGTTGATAAACAACTTTTATTTCAGCCCCCTGAACACTGAAGACTCGCCTCTCTCCAAGCTGCTGAGTTGCAAGCAGGCTAAATATTTTTGCTGAGTAAGGGTCAGAGAACCCTTAAAGGAATTTCAGCCTCCTATATCAAGTTGTGGTAACAACTTGCTATGATCGTATGTCCTCAGAAGAGAAACTTATACAGCGAGATTTTTATGACTTTGGAAAAATACTGCATGTTTTTTTAAAAAAAAATAGTTAAAGGATTTTACCTGACTTCCTGGGAAGCCTTGGGGATGCTCCAGAGTAGTCATTTCAAAATGAAAACATGATGATTGTTCCTTAGGTGGTACACGTGTAATTTGCAAAGTCCTTTAATGGCAGCTGAGGACCTGATGTAACTCACCAGCACACTAGTTTTTCCAACTCTCATTTGGAGACAAGTGGTAACGTGCAGCTGTGTATGATGAGCAGTCTAACAATATCTCTCAATATAGCCTTTCTTTTGAAAAACAGACGCTCTTGCTTTGTATCTAGATCCTGGTGGAGCGGGTATCTCTGCTGCAGTAGTTTAACTCTTGTGGTGGATGTTGATGGAATTGAGTTTCCTGGGTGCTTTCAGACTCCGCTGAAGGCATCCTGCTCCCTCCCGTTGTGGGGTGGTACAAGGCCAGAGGGCACAAAAGTTGCTGCCATGGGCACACAGCAGTCTCCTCAGCGCTGACATGCTTCAGTCTGACCTACATTATTGGGCTCAATATAAGGTTTACTGGTAAAACGACACGTCATGGGATAGGCAGGGGGTCAGATTAGATGATCTAATAGCTCCATCTGGCCTTAAACTCTTAATTAGGGAAATGCTGCCAGCACAAGATGGCATTGAAGCTTTTTGCTGCTAGATTTTGCTTGCTTGGGAGATCCTCAGCTGAGGCAGAGCTGCAGAGGTTGTTCTTGGGCTGGTCTTTTCCTCGGCCTCTAATGCTGGTAGCAGCCAGCAGAGCTAAAAGTGAGTCCTGATGGGAAAGTTCTAGTCTTGCTTTCATGGAAGTACAAAAGCCCTGTATCTAACTGTTCCAGACTGTCACATGTTCAGCTTTTAGAGCTATAATGATATCTAAATATAGAAATAAAATCTACTATTAGCTCGGTACTATGGCATTCATTGAAAGAAAAAAGATAAGTTTCTCTGGCAAGCTGATGAAAAAGAAATCACAGTATTTTGAAGCTGCTCATGGACTAAAATATTAAAAGTGGGGATGTGCTTTTAGTGGTGAGTGGTTTGATACCATAGAGGTTTATGACACCTTTGCTTGGCACCTTTGGTGCAGAAATGGGCAGTAGAGATGTGTGTGTGGTGCAGCTGTACTCTTTGCTCTCTCAGCTCTGCACAAGGTGGTGTGCAGGTTGAATGGCCCTTGACCCAGCAAAGCCACATCACTGATCAAACAGTTTCTTTGGTGAGCCCAAAGGGCTTGTCATTAACTCGGGGTGCCACTTGATTCCAGGAGGTCAATTGAATGTCTTCTTAAAGTTGCTTAATTGCTTTTTGATCTCACAATTATTCCATAGGTACTGTCTTTTTCATTATTTTCAGAAATGCATTGATACATCACAATTTTAATTTTTTTTAATATAACATTGTGGTTTTGGGGTGTTGAGTATTCGCTTTTCAGTTTAGAAATTTTAACTGGGAATTTCAAACTTTCTTGGTTTTCTTTATATACAAATGTTACGCATTTTATTTTTTTGCATTTTACTAAATCAGATATTCTACTTCTGCATGCCTTTTAAAGCTTCAGCTAGCATATTTGAAAGCACACGGAGCTGAATTAGTAACTGCTGAGATACTCTATCCTAAAATGCTGTCCCCTGTTGCTAGTTTAGCTTGTGGTATTTCCCCACCCCCACCCCCCCCCTTTCATATTTTTTCATACAGAGTAATTGCTCTGGAAGTATGTTCCTTTTCTTTGTAGTTTTGTTTTGTGGATATTAATCAGATTGTTTCATTTCAGTAGTAGCTTCTACTGCCCCGGCTTCTTTCCTAGCAAATTC
Source organism: Gallinago jamesoni (assembly GCA_025769975.1). Lineage (NCBI taxonomy): Eukaryota > Metazoa > Chordata > Aves > Charadriiformes > Scolopacidae > Gallinago > Gallinago jamesoni. Next base: position 38,922,342 of record JAOQGH010000012.1, read on the forward strand.
CTTGTGCCGTAGATTATTGGTCTGTGTTTGTGTCACGGGGCAGTTGTGCGTGGAGAGACACAGCCTTGGTGTCCTGTGGTGTAACACAACAGGCTCATCTAGATCCCACTTAAGAGTATGTGAAAGTGGATGCTAAATAACCACTACATCACTGCCTCTGCTCATATCTGTATTTCCTTTTGAGGTGTCTAACTCAAGACGTGGTCTCATCTGCAGTGACCCATCGTGGTCCCAGGAAACCTGTCCTGTGGCAGAGGGTGAGCTGGAAGAAGCAGCTTTCAGTCATGCTCTACTTCGTTCTCCTCCTTCCTTCCCTCTCTTACTTTGGAATTTGTAACACATCTTATTTCTTCTAGGGCTCCCTAGTGCCAGGGTATCTGCTGCCAGCAGCTGTCTGGCTGGCTGCTTCATGGAACTGTTGTCAACTTTACAAAGCTGCTAGCATGTTCCTTGCTGAATGGTCCCTCCAGGTTTGCATACTTATTTCTGCCTTGCTGACTTTATTATCAGCACAGCTCCCCTAGCATAATTACAACTTCTCTTTTCCCACTGCCCTACTTACTTGTAGGAACATTTGGATAAACCTCAAATGAGCCTGAAGATAGCAGTGTGCAGAACCAAATAAGCACCTTTAAAAGTGGAAGCAAGGTCTCTAGGTGGCCTGAATCTTGCTTATCTTTGCAAGGTGGTACCTTAAAGGCCTATTAGTTTCTGGTAGCACAGATTTTGTTACTTGTCTTAGATTTACACTTTGCAAAATAAGAATGAGATTTTCAGTTGGACAAGGACTATCTGCAGTCACCAGATGCAGTTATCAAGATTAAATTGCAAGACTTGTCACTGATTATCTTGGTAATCATTGAGGTGATCAGTGTAATTATTTTGAGATCGAGAAGAAATTTTCTCTGATACGGTACTGCAGAATTAAGTTGAAGGAGCATCCATCATTAGCTACTGGATAGAGCTGGGGTGTGGCTCTAACCAAGAACTTCTCTTTTTTGTTTTGATCACATTATTTTATAATATAGGAGAAAGATAGATCAACAAATATTGTGAAACTGACCTTTCATGTTGAAAACATTTTCAATTGGATTCTATCAGATTTATTGAGAACTTACTGCATTGCCTAATCATGAAAGGCTCCTAGGCATTCAGTTCATAGCCAGACTTTAGTCTGGGTCTCTTTACCCCAGAAAGACAAAGTATTTCCCTGTCAGGTTATATTAAGCTTTTATAGTATGTTTTTTTTTTTCTAGTATAGATCGTATGGAGGATTGACTCAGCTGCTACTGGGAAGGGTTTTCTTGCCAAACAGAATGGTTGTTGATGTTGTCTCAGAAAATGTGACTGAGATTCAGTAGAATGTAATCCCAAACTCCAAAAATGTTTATAAAGCATGGTAATAATTAATCTAGAAACAAATTATATGGCTTTGGAGAAATCTTCACAGACAGTCATTTGCCTGTGTTGGAACATTTTCCTTCAGTGTCTGTCATGTGGTTCTTTATGTTCTTATATAGTGGTAAAAAATCCATTTTGCAGATATGATTGCTGAGCGGTAACTGGCATGTTTTCAGCCTTTGTTCATTCTTCTCTAGATTGTCAAGCCAGTTTCTTGCAAATGTAGTGATAAATGATGTTAAAGAGGTTACGGTATTTATCTTACATCTTATGCCTTTCAATTTTAACTTACTTCATTTTGGCACTACATATGCACTGTAACTGTACGTAATGTTTTGTTTCCTCTTTTCAAATGGCATAAATACACATACAAAATGTTGTTTGTATTTCCGAGCAGGGTATATTGCTCGGGGAAGGGATGGGAGTCTTTTGTAGCCTAAGTCATATGAAGAGGATGCAGGAGGTAACTGGGAAAAGTAGGCAGCAGTGAACATCTTTTACAAAACAAGTGACTCAGTTTTTGTTCAGACTTGAAAGGAAGAGGTCTAAGAGCATCCCTGACAGCTGTTTCTTTAAGCATATAAAGCATATAAAATTTCATTCCAAGAAATGTGTTGCCACAGAAGACTTCCAAGAGCAAAGCATGATAGGAAAGATAGGAGATAATTGGTAATATTTCTCTATCATTGATCTGTTATTATATCTGCAAAACTTCACATAATTATCTATCAGCTGAGAGTTATAAAATAGTTCCTGGCTTGAGATGACAAGGGAGAAAAATCAAATATGTTTCTTAATGTGAACCCAACGCATCAGTCTTAAAGTGCTGATTCATTTGCCCACACAGTATAATTAAGCTGTTAATCTGTACTAAAGAGTGATACATCCAGTGATCTTGCAATCAGAAAGTAATTATAGCTTAAAATGTTCATTTGGCTTTCCTCAACCATTCTATTACTCTGTTACTGTTAAGAGAGGGTATTCATAGCCCAAGATGTGTGAACATTTACCTATACAGTTTGCTTCTGCAACTGGAAGTGGTTTGCCATGAGCAGTCTTTAGAAGAATGTCTATACTGGAAGGTTTGGGGGAACAAAATGTCGACTGGCATTCTGAGTCCTGTCTTAGGCAAGAATATTACAGTTTGAGTACATTTGGTGTTTCATTAGATAATGAATCCATTATGTAATTGGAGTTCAGGCTCACACTGATTAATCATGACATTTCAATTATTCATTGAATCAGTGATCTTTTGCACCCCTTTTTTCCCACCTCATTTGCTGTTGGCTTCTATTAATTTCTCTTCTTACCGCTTTAGTATTTCATCGTGCTGTGGTCCGAGATCCTGAAAATCGTCCACTGCTGGAGACTTTCATCTGAGAATTTAAATCACCTGGCACCTCGCAAAGCAGCTCTTGGCATCTGGTTTGGTGCCTCATAGCATTTCACTGCCTACCTTCAAGGTAGCTGTGATGTGAAGCAGCCAGGCAGTGTTTGAGGAGTGCCAGGGAGACATGCGTGAAAGACAGAGGTTGCCAGCACCAGGGATCCCGAGGCTCAGGACCAGATTCTTGGTTCGTCTGCTAAATTGAGTTTCTTGACTGTGTCCTGGAGCTGCAGAGGGGGTCGAGTTGCCCGACTCAGAGTGTGTCTGTGCAGCTCGTGAGATTGCTGCGGCGTGCTGCCGTGCCTTCCCCACTGACAGTACACATTGCTGTTTTAAATGAGCGTGTTTGTCTGGAGGAATTCACTTGGTACCCATGAAATTTGTTGTTCTGTGGTGTGCAGACAGCCCAGCGATCAGACGCAGCTGCTGTGTTCTCCTTTGGGTCCTGCTGTTCCTGCTCAGCTTCAGCTCACAGGTATCCTCGCTTTCCAGCTCAGTACCCATTCTGTCAGCCACGGTGCAGTGATGTAGTTTTATGGTATGTCCATTGGGAAGTGAACAAAAGTACCTTTTAAAAAATTTTATTATTATTATTTTTAATTGTTATTTTGCCACTGTGACTTTTGAGCCATTGTCTCTAAATCCTGGAACAGGTTTAGAGTAGGATGTAGGAGACCCAGCATTTTCACATCAGTCTTGTGTTTTGCAAATAGTTGTTGTCAGATTCAGCCAGAGGAGCCAGGCAGGATTTCATGGAGGTTTTTCCTTCAGTGTGCACAGACTGTTGGTCTCCAGAGGCTCAGCTGCTCTCAAACACAGGACAACCCCGCGTGTAGCTTCCTGGAAGATCTGTACTAACCGGTATGATAAGATTGATTAAGGATACAATGCATGGACATAGCTCTTCCCATGGATATCTTCTGTGTTTTGATTTCTTGTAAATATCCCATCTGTGGTTGTTTGGAAGCAGTGGTGGCAAATCTCTTTCTTTGGTTGAGGTGAAATTGCTCTCTCCTCCGTTCCTTAGCCAACTGGACTTTACAGGTGGGCTAATCACCTGTGAACTTTAGCCTTTAGTCTCCAGCTGTCTTGGACACTCTTATGGCTGTCTTGTCAATAGTAATTACAAGGTAATACTTTTAGAGATAAACTAGTACATGGCATTTTATGGCAATGGCAAAAAAAAAAAAAATAAAGGAGTACAAAGTCATAAAATATAGTTCTTTATGGATGTGGAGAGCAAGTTAGGTCTGTGTGTGCTGTAACAAAGTAGCCCTACAGTGGGTAGTTTGCTAAACCTGATTTAAAGCAAAGTATTCAATGTGGCAAAACTAAGGCCAATTTTAATAGAGAATAGGAGACTAGGTTTATCAATGTGCATCTTTTCTATATAACAACATAGTGAATGTCTTAAAGAAAATAATAATAATAATAATAATAATGTCAGTTTCAAAACTATAGAACATCTCAGTAACTGTCTGGAAGTCAGATAAAACAATGATCTTTTTACAGTGTTCCTTTTTAATGGATTCTTAGTTATAAAATTTTAATATTTATTCAAAGTGGAAGTTTGCTCTAAAGGATGTCTAAAAAAAGAGAGCCGTAGGAGTCTTTATTTCCTGGGCTTTTCTAATTCTGTATCAAACTTCTGCTGTTTGCACTCAAGAAGGTTGTTACTCTCTGAAGGTTAGGCGTTTGCTTAAACTGGGCTTGAAAAGTTGAGCTGACTTTTTAGGGATCTCTTGAAGGCTTATTGCACCCACAGCTGAAGCTGAGCGTTTCATTTGAAGGCAGCAGAGCTGCACACACAAACACGAGCAGTTCACAGATTTCTGTGGTTTGTACGTGAGGAGGACAGGAGATACCTCGATGTGTGCGGTCCCTCTCTGACGTGGAAGGCCAGCAGTTGCTCACAGGGACACCTTTGGTATTACCTGAAAAAAACAGTGGTGTTTGTGGGGGACTCTGTGATCCCAAGGAGTGTGGAGTGCTGCGGAAATGGGGTTTCTCCAGGTGCTGTGCCTAAAGATAGGAGCAAGGTCATTGGAGTTTTCTAGCTGTACATCATCACAAGTGTGGTATGACTGGGCAGGTGAATTCTGCACCAGGGCCCTTTGATCCACATTCTCGGGAAGTTGGGTTGTGCACAATTTTTTTCCAATTTTTCTGGAAAGTCGAAAAGTGACAGACCAGACAGATTGAGTGCAATCGTGATGCAGCCAACACGCCACCCCCCGTGGCTGGTCTGTTTGATTCTTCATTTTGCCTCTTCCTATTCTTGCTTGCTTGTTTGAGCACATGAGCTACAATAGTAACAAGAATTTCCTCTCTAAGCATGGCAACCACATTCAGTAACCACAAACCCAAACTGTGTGTGTGCAGATGCTGAACACTTCTAGTTAGCTGTGACCCCATTGACATAGCTGGAGTAACAGATGCAGCCTTCTACATCAGGGGATCCAGCTCTGAGGAGAAGAGAGATTATTCTAGTACCTTACATTATTGATAGGGAAAATGGAGTTGCTATTTCCCTCACAATGAGACGTGTGCCACACAGCTCTCTTTGCACACAACAAAAGGATGCTGTAGTTGTTCGATGCCTCGAACACCACCAAGGACATAATTTAGCTTATGGAGGCTGCACAGGTGATCATGTATGAGATGGAAATATCACTTGGCATAAGAGATCAGAAGTGAAACCCCCTGTAGCCAGACTTTGTGACCCTAGAAGCCACAGAAAAATCTGTAGGTGACTGATGGCCATACTATGCCCCCAGATTTGACTCCACAAGCTTGCCTTGCTCCTGGGCTCTCTCTGCTTCCTCAAGGATCTCAGTGCTACTGCAGTTGCTCTGAGTATCACTCATATTTTTGGGACATGGCTGCAGTCTCTCTTTGTCTGCTGGGCACCTTGCATACTTCTCCCTTTTGTTTTTTTGCAACTCATTTTGTGCCATGGGTTTGTAGTCCCATGCAATCGCTGAAGCTAACCAGGGGACTGGGACTGTACTCTGCCCCTTGACAGTGCTCTACGCTCCAGTTCTCAGGTTTGGGCTCTGATGGGATAGATGCAGCTGACTGACCTGGTCAGTTGTCTATCAAGTAGCTGTAATCAGCCCATCAGCCCCTAGAGTGGGAAGAGAAAAGAGAGAGAACAGTATGTGTTGGATAGGGGCAGGAACATGATGGAAAGAAGCATGCCTCCTGATGGACCCTCAAAAGGAGACTGTGATGGTGCTCAAAAGGAGACCATGCTTCAGCTGCAGCTTGATGCCGTAGCACCCTTGGTCTTTTTTTCTGGATCTCAAGACATCACATCCCAAAAAAAGAGCATCCCGCAATATTTATGCAATTGTTATTGCTAGAAGAGTGCATTCTGCACAGTACTTGTGCTGATTTCCTGTCCTCCTATATCTTGCTCTGAAGACACAATGGCATAAATTAATAATGCAAGTAGTCTTGTCATGGACTTTCTGTGTGACTTGGCTAAGTCTGCAGGCCCTGTTTGCCAGGTGAGTAGCTGGGGGCACAAATACTTCTTTACATCACTCATGTCTTGTGGGGAGCAGTTATTAATAAAATTCCTAACTTAGTAGTATTGCATTCAGGTGCTAAGATACAGTCAACGCACCTTGCTTGCTGGAAAGGCAAACACCTGCAAGTAGCTGACACCTGAAGCTCAGTAGAAATCTCAGTGTATTAAAAGCAAATGTGTTTTCTGTGAGGATTTCAGGATTTGTACATCTTCATATGGTGGTGGATGTTTGTATTGAGTGAATGGTCTTGAGGGAGCATGAGAAGAGGAAAGCTTGAAAAACAGTTTAAATTGCAAGACTGTAAAGAATTCTTCTCTGCGATCTTCCCTCTGTAGTTTTATTGCCCTGAAATATTTGACTTGTATGTTAGGTTTTCTGTGTTTGTACTTGTACTTTAGCAATGTACACAAAAAGCCTTTTTATACCTTGCTGTCATTTCTCTGTGCCTTCATTTACTTTTAATTTTTATTCTTTCTTTGCAGATTTCTAATTAATTCATATACTTATTTTAATGCTCTCTCTTCCATCCCTTTCTCTATAGACTTTAGTGTTTCTGTCTGGTATATATCTCTTGTCTTTATTACAACTTTGTTACCACCTTCTTTAGTTATTGTGTTCCAAGCAGAGAAAATTAGACAAATGCTCAAAACCCAAAAATCTTCCTTTTTACATTACAAATGTGCAGATCCTGGTTTCCTTTTCTCTTGTTGCACTCACTGGGATGCCTGTGAGTCAAGAGAGCCCTTGCTGTAAGTTTGTTGGTTAAACCCAAACCTCACATATCCCTTGGATCAGATCCTCTGGTTATGGAAGCAAAGAAAGCTGTTTCCCCTGACTGATGCTCAGTCCCACTGGGTTGTTTCCAGTTAATTTACTGAGAATTTGCTGAGCTTTATTCTCATTCTGCTAAATTTTGTTGACTGGGTTGTTAATTATGGGTTTAAGCTTGTATTTGCTCTTTCTAACAACTTAAAACATTGGGAGTTTTTCTCCCTCTTTATCCATTTACTTAGTTATCTCTTTTGAAGAGGCATTGCTTCATTAAACACTTTCCTGCTTAGTCTGTAATGATCCTACTTCGTCCACTCTAAACACATTAATACATTAAAGAAAAAGAGCTTCATTTTTCTTCAGTGGGGTGAAGATGTTCCACATTGGTTTTGGTGTGTGGAGCATCTTTGACACATGATCTCTGGTGGCGTAGCTGCATATAGAAGAGTCAGCAGACTCCACGGTGTAATTCCAGGTTGGCAGGGTTGTTTATGTTTTTAGCCTGTAATGAAGAGAATATGATATTTGTCACACTCTGGTGAGAACAGTGTGATTTTTATACTTCTACAAAATTAAGCATCTCATTCAGGTCTTTGCTTGTTCACCCCAGTCCATTCCTGCGGTAGATCATTGGTGGAGAGCCACTGTATGCAAGTAGTCGGTGATGAGATGCTTATTCTGTGCTGATGAGTTGGACCACTCATCTTCTCTTTTGGTGCAGCACAGCAGTGAGACAGGCAAACATGACAGGAAAAGAAAACGGGTGGCTGTTTTTCCAAGGAATGGGTGGTTCTTACAGCAGCACCCAGGGCTGCTGGAAGGAGGAGCAGATTGCCAGCTCGGAGCTGCCAGGGGGAGCAGCTGCCAGCTCCAGCTTGGCCTCCGAATGGGCTGCACATTTTAGCAAGTACTTAGCACTTTTGGGCAGGCTAGGGAAAAACAACTTCTGTAACTTGTCTCCTTCGGTAGCAGACTTCTATCTGATCTGAAGGCCAAGTACTGCAGGCTCCAAAGAACTGCAAGGAGGAAGGCAAAAATGCAGCCACTACGATGGGCTCCTTTCATGTAAAACCTCCTTCTTCCATAGAAGTCCTGCAGGACTCTGTGTTGATTGTGGAGGTGCTGCCTCAACTCCATTTCCTCATTTCTGTGCTCTGCTTACTTCCTTTCTTAATGATTCACATTTCCAGGATTAACTTCACAATTTCTCATTGCTAACATTTTACTTGCTTTTTAATTTTAAAGTAGAAGATTTCCTTGTTATGGAGTCCAAGTGTGAACTTTCTATTTAGGTTCCTGGGCCATCTCTCTCTTGATCAGTAGATAAGTGGAAGACTAGTGGTGATACACTACTACTCTTCACAGTAGTTGCAGTGAATGTGCTGAGCTTTTGCCATTCCCAAGCCATGGAAATGGAATAATCACACATAATGTACATGTTATACATGTTATCAAGATTATTTTTTTTTTTCTGTGGGGAGTGTTAACATACTAAGCCTCAGAAAAAGGGTTAAATGAAACTTGAGCTATGGGATTGAAATACTGCATGACAATTCTCATCCATATTACTGTGATGTGCCGAAAACTGCAGTTACTATGTGAGTTCTGCAGGCAAAAATGAGTTCAAGGCAGTTTCTTCTTTTTCTTATATGCTCTCCCTGCAGGGGACTACACTGTAAGTTTCGGAAAAAAAAAATCATTTCTATGTAAATACAACCTGAAGGCTGCAAGTATCCAAACTGCTACAAAGATAGGGAGCTTATACATAAAAAAATATGGACCTGTTGTGGTTAGAAAATTCATAGTTTACCATAATAGGGGAGAAAATAAATGATCTTGGCTTTGAAACCTTATGGGTCAGCATTTCAGACTTGTGTATTTGTGCTCCAATTAAGGGAGAAAATGGAAATGCTTCTGGATATTTACTGTTCTTAAGCCAACTCGAGAGAGGAGAAGCAGAAACAACATTTTGCTTATGTTCTATTAGCAAATTACATGCCACGAATGTGATCTTTCTTTTTTTTGGTTGTTTGGATCGTACATAGGTTTGTGTGAGGTTTTGTTGGTTTGGGGGGTGTTTGAAGTCTTTGGCAATTACTACATTTCTTTCTTTTTGTCTATGGTAAATGAAAGGAAAATTTTCAAGAAAACTGGAAGTAGAAATAATTTCTGTGTGTCTCACAAAATGCTCAGAGGTACAGGAGTGGTGTCTTGCATTTGGTTTACTTCATTATTGTTTCTGAATATAGTAAACTTATTTCCTTGTTAAAGTACTTTGATTTGGACTTAAAAAACATAAATGATTTTGAGATGAGTTCACATAAACCACCAGAAATTCCTCACTTACCTGTCACTGTTGCTGGAGATCCAGCTTTTAGCTCCTATTAATATGTCGTCTTCTTTATCAAGGGAAAATTTAATTTAGTTTTGTAGCTTTTTAGAAAAGGCTGATAAAAACAAACCAGTGCCTCCTCTGATAAGTATTAAAGCCCATACCTGTGCAATTTGTAGTACGTGTAGTCTATCCTCTTAAAAATGTACTGGAGATTTATGTACTAAACTCAGGTTAATGCTAATACAAGTTACCTAAAGAAGTCCTTTGGTGCACTGATAGGATAATAGATCATTTATTTAGTGTTGCATTTCAAGTCGACTTTAATTTTTTTTATTTTTTTTTTAATGAAGACAAAATGGGTATTGGAGTTCATGGTTTGTTTTCCTTCCTCTCTGTAGGTGTGCTTTTAAGAAGACTATTGACCATGAGGAAGCCCACGTGTTAGTCAGCGTTTACTAATCCCGCTGAAGAAAATGAAGAAATCAGCTTCGTGGATCCTTTTCCCACCACCGTTGGCTGAACAAGAAATGGGCGTGTGATTATGCTGACACCCCAGCATGCATTTGGTAGACCTGTGGTTAACTCGTTCCCTCTCCATGTGTCTGCTCTTACAAAGTTTTGTCCTCATGATACTGTGCTTTCATTCTGCCAGTATGTGCCCGAAAGGCTGCCTCTGTTCTCACTCCGGAGGTCTGAACGTCAGCTGTAGCAATGCGAACCTCAAGGAGATACCCAGAGATCTTCCTCCAGAAACAGTCTTACTTTACTTGGACTCCAATCAGATAACGTCCATCCCCAATGAAATTTTTAAGGACTTGCACCAACTGAGAGTCCTCAATTTATCAAAAAACGGGATTGAGTTTATAGATGAACATGCCTTTAAAGGGGTGGCGGAAACCTTGCAGACTCTGGATTTGTCCGACAACCGGATTCAAAGTGTGCACAAAAACGCTTTCAACAACTTGAAGGCCAGAGCCAGAATTGCAAACAATCCCTGGCACTGTGACTGCACGCTGCAGCAGGTGTTGAGGAGCATGGCCTCCAACCACGAGACAGCCAACAACGTCATCTGCAAGACCTCTGTGCTGGATGAACACGCGGGGAGACCCTTCCTCAATGCTGCCAACGATGCCGACCTCTGCAACCTTCCTAAAAAGACTACCGATTACGCCATGCTGGTCACCATGTTTGGCTGGTTCACCATGGTGATCTCATACGTGGTTTATTACGTCCGGCAAAATCAGGAGGATGCAAGGAGGCACCTTGAGTACTTGAAATCCCTGCCAAGCAGGCAAAAGAAACCAGATGAAGCCGATGACATTAGCACTGTGGTATAGTATTCTGAATATAACGACTGCCTTTGTGATGGAAACTAGATTTGGATGACACTAAAACCAGAGGTTTACTTCTAATGCTCATTGTAAACATTAAGACTTACAGGGTTTTTCTTCTGTTTAACTGAATTATGCCACTGTTGAGCTTTCTAACAGAAAGTTTTGTCTGGGTGGTATACTTTAATTATTTCTCTGGTGGTATCCTAAAGCAAGTGAATTAATATGTATACGTTAGTTTAGACCCATTCCACTATTTAATAATGAAATTTATTTTTTTAATTTAAAAATCAAATAAAAGCTTAAATTTGAACCATGTAAACCAGAGTAGTTTATTGATCAGAAACCTGCCCAGTGTCAGAGCACACTTGGTTTGGTCACTGCTCGCAAGGTAGAAGAGAGGAACGATGACAAAGTGGGCTGTGGTCCAGGAGTCGAGAGTCTCCGAAGGGCACATCTCTCCCTGGGGTGCATGGTGAAGAGCTGGTGATTGGTGGCCCATTTTGGGTGCTGCTTGCTCTGACGGGAGAGGGACACTGTCAGGAGAGCAGAGTGCCCTGACACTGGGTATAAGGGATCGATGCTTGGGTAAGACCCCGGAGGGCTGGGAGGAGCCAGCATGAAGGAGCTCCATTGCAGGACATGGAAGAGAGGTAAGTGGGGAAATGTGGCGAGTTTTCATCTTACACCCACTTACTGCCTTCCCATGAGCTTTTGGGCAGGTGTCCCCAGCACTGGGCAGGAGAGCAAGAAGGCAAGAGCAAACTTAGTATGCGATTCAAACTAGAGTACCACAGTGATGATTTAAAAAAAATAATTAGTTTGTAACTAAAAGTGGAAATATTTTTTAGGCTGCAGCCTTTTTAAAAAAGCTGAAGGAAAAAAGTGAGTATCTAGGCTGGACATATTTTATTGTGTATTAGAAAATATTTTTATATGATTTTATGGATAAATGCTTAGGAAAATATAAAGCCCGTGTAGTTAAATTCAGCCTTGGATATGAAATAGATATTTTAAAGCTCTGCCGTCTTTAAAAACATGATCATTTTCTCTTTTCATAGATAAAATTTTCAAAGGGAATAAATTCACAGGAATGTATTCTTCTTATCCTTTATTACCATAATAAAATGATACTTGTCTCTGGGTCCCTATAGATCCAGTCCAACTGACAGTGGAATATGGATTGCAGAAGGGTGGATTAAAAAAATGTATAAATTGCTGCTTTGCAAAAACAAGTGTTGAAGGACAGCTTTAAAAAATTTCAAAAACTCCAGACTCATATCTTCCACTATCTTCCATTAGATTATCCATTATTTCTACTACAGTTGTACTCTTTTATATTTTAGAGGGCACAAGCTTGTTTATCTTATTTCTTTTCAGAACATTGTTAAAAGAATATCTAAAATTTGTTTCAAAGCAGGTGAGAGAACAGGAAAAAAATACTTTTTTTTTTAAATGTGCGTAGACTCAAATTTTTATATCATCTTTGAGGATTGAGTCCTACCTTAGTACCTGTTCCTGTGACTGACTTAAATATTTGCATTGTTTTATCTTGGTGAACGGGTTTCGGCATATTAAGAGAATGTTAATGTTTTTAAAGGGCACAGTCTGTCCAAAAAATATCTGCTGTCTGATATTTCTGCCTACCCCCTGTCCCCTCCCACTAAGTAAAAATTGTATTTTCCAAGGAGAGGAGGCTGTTGATTACACATCCTGGTTAGTTTGCCTTTTTTACCTTCCTTTTTTCAAGCTCTGTCTTGCTGAATTTTCCAGCATCACCAAAGTGCCATCCCCAGCTCCTTGAGCTCTGTGTGGCCTCCTGCAGGACCCAAAAGCACTAAGGCGAAATACACACATGAATCTGAAGAAAGCAGATAAAATGTTATATTGTACTGCCAGTGTAACAAGCCCAATTGAACGTGGTGTGTAGTGCCTCTCTGTAAGCTGAGCTAAGTTCATTCCTGATACTATTCTAATTTCCCTAAAATCTCCTTAAGGGTAAAATTTGTCTTGTTTCTGTTGCTGTGTTCCCCAAATGATATTTGGGATCCCAGCTAGTATTCTGCTGTTGGAAAAGCAGGGAAGACCAACTAAAAGAAGGGACTGACCTGGAAATGCTAACTTAATCAAGAATTCAGTGCTGTTTATTCAAAACTAAATGCAGGAATTTCTCCATAAAATTTGGGCAAAAATATTTGAACAGCAACATTTACAAAAACTGGACAGTATTAAAACACTTAAAAGCACTTGTAGGATTTCAAAATTTGCTTTCAAGCAGCGTTGGCTTGTTGTTTTTTTTTTTTTAAATAAAAAAATCTCTCCCCAAAACTGACTGACAAAACTATATATAATTTATCTCTTTTTTTTTCCCATTTTTCCATTTTATAACTTGATCCATAAGACAGTTCTGGAGTTGGTACAGTTTTGTCCCAGCTGAGCTTCTGACTCTACATGTTCAAATCCTGACCAAAACCAATTTACACCAAGTTACGTGGTATTCTGTAGAAAGGCTCTGGAGAGATGGTTTCATATCTACTGGATATGAACATGATCTACAGGTCACTGGAGGTCTTTAACTGGTTCCCTATCAAACATCTCTCCTCACAAAACTTATCCTTTCTTCTTTTAAAGCCAGTACTGAAATCTCCACTTAAAATCTGAGAATCAAGCCAACACTCTGACAACCAATAGATGCAAACTCGTCAAGCTGAATTTACCTGATGAGGAAAATGAATTACATCACTGTTCCTCGGCTTCATCGACTTGACAGTGCTAGTAGTCCTGACAACTCAAATATTTGAGCTACATCTTTCTGTTTCATTGAAAAGAAACGGAAAAAGATAAAGGCCTTTAGCATATGAAGACACTTGTTTTTATCACATTTACTGCATGCCTTTCTATCCAAAGCTACTGTCTACAGAAAAACCTACGTGCTGCCCTTTGAAGTCAGTGGTGCAAACTTTTTAAACTTTGAATGCATAATACTTCAATGAGTTATTTTATTTACCCAAACGGTTTTGATAAAAAAATTGTTAATTTGGTATATTTTAAGCTGTAATACCTTAGCATATAAATACAATGAAATTAAATATTTTTTTTCATATTCACAGGAGATAGCATATGACAGAAAATGAAGAGGGAAATGCATAGCATGGTGGTTCTTAGGTGGGTTTTTTTTCTTCATTAAAATGCTTCAGAAAAAGTAGGACTAGGGCTCAATAGATTAAACATGATTCATTTCACTACCCTGACTTTGTAAGAAAACGTCCTAGTTTTTGGGTCTAAAGGGTAAAAGATAACTCTCAACGTATTTTTTTCGTAAAACTAATACTGATTATTGTCTGCTAATTTTCTAGTGGTGCTGTGTTCTTTGGGTAAGATAAACGATTGTGCATTTGGGCTGTGTGTATAAAGGCTCATACTTTATACTTTTATTCTCTTCCCAGTTTTTTTGTACAGAATTGGATACAGATATCTTCACTATCAATGTACATTATGTCTTCAGGAGAAAGATTTTTGCACCACAATTGCCATAAGAAGGTCATGGACCTGTTGGAACAGGTCCAGAGGAGGGCCTTGAACATGATCAGAGAGCTGGAGCACCTCTGCTATGAGGACAGGCTGAGAGACTTGGGGTTGTTCAGGCTGGAGAAGAAAAGGCTTTGGGGAAACCTTTTAGCTGCCTTCCAGTACCTAAAGGGTGCCTATAGGAAAGATGGGGATGGACTGTATCAGGGAATGGAATGATAGGATGAGAGGTAACAGTTTTAAACTAAAAGAGGGGAGATTCAGATTAGATATTAGGAAGAAATTCTTTACTGTGAGGGTGGTGAGACACTGGAACAGGTTGCCCAGAGAAGCTTTGGATGCCCCATCCCTGGAGGTGTTCAAGGCCAGGCTGGATGGGGATTTGAGCAACCTGCTCTAGTGGGAGGTGTCCAGGGGGGCTGGGGGGCTGGAACTGAATGATCTTTAAGGTCCCTTCCACCTCTTTCCATGATTTTATAACTTTGAGGGGCTGAGTACAAAGAGAAAGTGTGATGCTGCAGGTTCTGGTCTTCCCATAGAGGAAAGAGGAGAATCCCGCTTTACCAAAGAGATGCCATACAGAAAATCCACCAGTGTTTTTTAGTTTGAAAGAGGCAAGTTGTAAGCATTAGGAAGCAAGCAAAAAACAAGTAAGTAAAAAAAGCAGCTGGAGGCTAAAAGGCTTGAAGATATCATGGAGTTTTGCAGCAGTTTAGATGTGCAGTGGGGTCTCAGAGTGAATCTAAATAAATTTTTAAAAGGGTGTCCCTCTACTCCAACACCTGGAAAAAAGCCAGCATTGCTAAACAAGAGTAAATGAGATTTCAGAAGTCTTTAAATTGTGGAAGTGAAATCTCAAGGATGAAAATAGAAGAGGATGTAAATTCTGGTGGGGTTAGATGTAAAGCCATAGTATGGCCAAAACAAATGGGAACCTTTTTTTCTAGGCAAATAATAAACAGGAATCCCACCCTAGCAAGGGCCAGCAGCTAATTATGTACTAAGGGAGCATTGTGGATAGATTGGGCAAATGTTCTGGAAGAAACTAGGCTGGCATGTGAGAAGGGGAAAAATCATCCAACAAATTAGTTACTTGTTAAAAGACAAGGAACAAAAGTCAGAAGAAATTGTCCATTTTCTTGAAGGAGGATGGTTACTGACATTTCTGCGAAGGTGTCCCGAAGATCTCAAAATGGGACCAATGCTGTGCAATGTACTTCTGGGTGATCTGGAAAAGGGAGTTAATAATGAACTGATAACATTTGTAGATGATAAACAGTTATTGAGGGCAGGCCAACCTACAGCTAGCTGTGAAGAAATACAGAAGGTTCTCACATTTCTAAGTTAGCAGATGATAAAATGATAGTTGGATTTGGTGTGAATAATTGCAGAGTACTGCAGATGGTGCATACTTAGCTATGAACACAAGGATATTCTCTAAATTGGCTATAATCAAATGGAAAAAATATCTTGGAGGCACAGTGGTAAGTTCTTTGATGACAAACACCAGAAATTACCAGGAGGGAAATAGACAGCCAAACTGTGGTGAAACAGCTTGGTAAACCACTGAGTAAAATCTGTGATGAACCCACATCTGGTGGGTTTAGTTCAGGCTCTCTTGGTCTCTGAAGAAGTAGATCTGTAGTTGCCAAACTACAGAAGATGTAGAGATAAGATAATCAAGGATATGAATTTGTTTCCATAGGAGAAGACATAAACATCCCCAAGCATGGGTATGAGGTACCAGAAGAAGACATGGTAAAACCTAGAGTAGAACACAAAAGGTAACTTGAGAAGGACTGATCTCTGTTTCTTAGAACAGAAATCAGAGCAATTCTGATTCAAGAATACTGGGCAGCAGGTGTTGGGTTATTTTTTTAAAATATTTTTTCTTAGAGAGCATGCATTTAGGTAAAGTACAGGATACTGTAGAAAAGAAAACACATGTTCAAAGGTAAGACTCCACAAATTCATGCAAATCGAGGTTGCCAGAGGTTATTTAACACTGCTAACATCGACATAGATACAGTTCTCAAGAAGGAAAGCCCCTGTTCATCCCCAGAAGCAGGGATGGTTTCCCTAGGGAAGGCTCACAAGTCTGTGCTTCTTTTACTCTCTCTGAGGTGCTGCTGTCAGTATTTGTTGAAGAAGGGAAGGTGAGCTTGATTTCATGGCATTTAATGCTCTCATGCATCTGGTGAGGTGCAAACTGTGCTGCACTGCCCTCCTTGTGAGGCAGGAGGGGGCATTTGTTGCGTGGAAAAGGAGGCCTCACGTGCATGGAGTTGGAATGAAGCCCAGGAAAAGCAAAATCATATTTAACTGCTGATGTCTCCTCGCTGTGAATTGCAGCGCTAACTGCTGGGCAGGGTTTGGGAGCTCGGTGCAGGGTTGTGCCAAGACTGTGTTAACTAAAGGAGTGACAGCTTCTCACTGGGGACCCGCAGGGAGGTTATTCAGAGATCTTTCCTGACACATTGAGGTGCTTTGATACAACTCTTAGAGCTCACCTTGGGCTCCATCAAAAAGACATGGGGATTTCCCTATAGGTTCTTCATTAAAAGGCTAATGCCTTGTTTTTCACAAAGTCCCTTTGCCATTGTCTATTTCTTAAAGTGAAGACTAGTGTGATGATTTAATGAAAGTATGAGTACTTCACAGTGCCACTTATGGCAAGTGAATACCCTCATCTTTGGTTTGCCAGAGTCGGTTAATTTGAGGAGTGAAGCCAATCAACAAGCATTAAAACCAGAGTGTACATGCTGAACCATGGCAATATATGAAGTAGGTGTTTTCTGCATGCCAATACATAAATGAGTATGGATGTGTGCAGGGCATCCATACATCTCTCAAAATCACTTGTATTTCCCTGCAGTTAGTTGTGTGGGGGGGTGCATCAGATGTGTACACACACATGCACGCGGATTTTTGGATGCTTTCATTTGCCCTACTGAATCATGAAACAGGTTGCTTTGATAACATGATTCACACCACATCTGAGCCAACTACACCTCCATCCTCAGCCTTTCATGGTGCCCTCCCGCTCCCAGCACCAGCTGCACATTACGTGAAACAAAAATGGGGTGACTGGCACAACTCATCCTCCTTCTCTTCCTCAAATCCTTAGTCAAATCCATTGGTTACCATATAAAGCTGTTACAGACCTTTGTAAACAACCTTTTGTTTTCCTTCCCACTCACGGAAAGACATACAATTTTCTAGAAAAAAATGGTTAGGTGGATGATGTAATGCCTTTTAGCTCATAAGAAGCAGTCCTGTTCGTAAAAAAACAGAGAGTGCAAATGTGGCAAGTGTCCCTGGATCTGTTCTTCTCTCTGCACTTGTTAATGAGGTTCTTGGCATTGCAGTGTGTTTGGCTGTGTTTTTCTCCTAGGAGATAGTTATGCCGCGTGGAGGAGATTTCTTGAGATGGTTGTGAGTCCGAGTACAGCTGCTAAATCCAACAAAAGCTCCAGAATGAAAAATGAGATGGTTTTAAGCTTTCCATACTGCAGGGAAACTTGAGAAGCAGTTAAGTATTTGGGAATTCAAACATCTGTATTGTTCTTAATGCTGCTGTGAGGTTTCAAATGCACGTTGTGAGGATCCTGCTGGTTTGGAGGGGTAGTCTGCAAGTGGACTTCATAAAGATGCAACAATCTCCAAAGCCTGTTAGTGGCAGATTAAACTGGGCACTGGGGGAGGGGGGGGGAAGAAAAAAACCAAAGCAAAAAAGTCTATATGTTGAACAGTCTGTTTAGATATCTCTATCCTTCACAATTATTAGTCTCTGCTTCATAATCAAAGAGTTTACGATCACTAGACTTTTTCATAGCTCTGTCTTAATTTGGTAAAATAGGTCGTTATAAACACATCTGCCCTAACACTGGTAGTATCTGATCTGACAGTACTAGTATTTAAAAGGTGATTGAAGTTTAACATATTAGTTAAACCTCTTCTGCACTGAGGTTTGTTTCTATGCTTGTGTGCATATTTGCAAACAAATAATTAGATATATGTTTAAAAATTTTGCTTACATGCTTACATTAAAAAATTTGCTAACATGAGACTATAAGACCATGCTCGTACAGATAATGCTCTGACAGTTTTTAATGTACAAAAACAAGGAAAAATTGGAAAGGAAAAACAAACTCCAGAACTTTCAGGTCCTCTTCATAAATCAAAGCTGGACAAAAAGGAGAAAAAAACCAAGCTCTAGCACTACCTATTCTCATTTCTTCCTTTGAGGATTAGCTTTGTGATCAATGCTGCATTTCATGGTTTACCAATTTTTTATTTCTGTACCTAAGCAAGATTAACATTCACTTTCAGCAAAGTCTCTTATAAATGGAGTTCTCAGCAACAGAGAATACTGAGGCATATCAAGTTGCCTGAAAAAAACTGTAACTGCAACAAATAAGCTCTCTAGACAGTATTTCTATACCCTGTTAATTAAATTTAGCAGTGAAGGAAAAGAGTTGTTGAATTGAGATAATGCTAGAGAGTTTTCAGATTCTCAAATAGATGCTGGCTTTTTTTATTTTCTTAATGTGGCTGTATATGGGACAACTGACACACCTTTTTGCTGCCTTGTTTCACAAGCCATGGGTCTGGTTGGTATTACACGATACCAACCCTCATCTCTTTCTTTGTGCAGTCCCTAAGGAAAGAGCTTTGGGAGCTGCTGTACCTGGGAAGTGCCACCCTGAGAGCAGTTTGCTCAGGGTCCCACCTCAGCACTGGCAGCCACTTGTTTTAGGCCATATGTGAAAGGAGGGAAGCTGCTGTTGGATGACATCTGTGAACCCTCTTGAATTGGCTCGGTTACCCCTAGTCGCAGACACACCACAGCTCAGGATCCCAGACAGCTCATCTCTTAAAACCGTAGGGTGCGCTTATTGGTGTTTTTTTTTTTTTCTAACTGGGCACCCTGACATGTTGATGAAGCTGAATTATGTGGGTAAGCCAATTTCATGGCTAGTCTTCTATAGAATGAGACAAGTTACTCCAAAAGTAAGTACTCTCTGGTACTAGAAACTGAAAAATACTAGCATAGCCAGTTTGATTTTTCAAGAAGGGGGTGGCTAACGACATTGCAGCTACAATAAAAATGTTAGAATTTTTTCTCCTCTGTAGTTTAATATTACCTTTGCAGTTGAATGACCTTTATAGTTCTTCATATTGAATCTTCAGCAAGCTTGTTTTCACTTATCAAAAATTATTTCCTATTGCTGTGAATGGTAGACCTCACTGGGAAAATATACATGGGTGGGCATAGATTTTATCTTTTCTCATGATTTTTACAAGATTTGTGAACTGGTTAATATACTAGGGCGGGGTTTTTTACAAAGAAAATTAGATATGATGTATATACATAAGCTTTTTTTAAAAAAATGCCTGATTAATAAATGAACAAAGTGGAATTTACTGTATTTTATTCTGAAGTTCTGAAGTAGAAGAGAAGCTGTTTGGAAAGGCTGGGTAATGTATAAAGGTATTCTTTCAAAAGACAAGCTCTGCAGTACCTTGAAACTTTATTTCTCTTTCAAAACTGCAGCAACCCTGAAACTGGTTAGAAGCATCATACAAGATGCAAATTGCAATGCTAAAAAGAATTAATTTTTAAATAATAAAAGAAAATCAATCTCTGTCTTGGGTTCTCACATTGTGATGTACCAAAATTCCTGACTGAACTTGAATATGTGCTTTCTTTGTTAGCAGACTTCCTTCCCAAACCCAGGAATACTCTTTGGGCTGTATGCGAAACACAAGTTTTGCTGTTGCCATGGGATCAGCATTTCTGCAATAAATGTCTTATTGATATGGGGTGAACTGACTGACTGTTCTGGCAATTGCTTGTGTTCTGAAGGGGTTAATTTGGGTTTAACCTCTAAATAATAGCATCACACAGCTCTGCAGTGGTGCACACTCAGACTTCTGGAGTGGTGATGGAGAAATAGCCTTTCCTTGTGTTGGTGACAAACAGCAATGACAATTGTCTTAACTTTCTGTTGTTTATACAATAAAAGACAGATGATGTCTTTTTGTATTTGGTTGTACGTAGACCTCTCTGGAATCTGTAAATATCTGTGTACAATTGCAGGCTTCTTCAGTGTGAAAAAAAAAAAAAGTAATTAAGTGCATTGACTGCATGTTATTACTTTCCAGTAATGGGTTACTGTTCAGCCAGCATCACCCAAAAAAGTTACGTTATAGCAAAATTGCTGGAGTCAGCAGGCTTCTGAAAAATAACCACCATGATTGTCTAAATGCTTGTATTCCATTTTTTTCCCCAATTACTGCTGTTCTGCACCATTGTGTCCTCTGTGAGCACCAATGTGGAGGTGAGCAGAAAGTTGTCTTAGAGGGAACAAAGCTCTAAATTTTCAGTCTCTCCTGAGGGGTTGGAGGAAAGGTCTTTCATGGAAACTACCTCAATTAAAAGCACGACAGTACATAATTGTGGACCTGAGGAGACCTGACATAAATTTCCTGCCTGGCCCCTGACTGCCTGAGTAAACAGATGCTGTACTTCACACAGAGAACAAATGGTTTGGGCTGAGAAGGGTGAGTCATTTGGAGCTGAACTGCTTTTCCTGAAAACCCATAGAAATTCAATGATTAAATAGGCTTTGCATTTGGAAAATCCTGCAGGCAAGTCTTTAATCAGTGTTGAAATGCTTTTCCTTCTGACACCAGTAGACTTGTTTTGACACCACATGGCAATGACTATAGGTCATGACAATGACCACGGGTATAGCAGCCACTTTCAGCTGGTAGCATTGGGTGTCTGACGAGTGTGCTGCTTCTGCTGCAGGTGTTGGACTGAGCACAATGGAGAACTAACTCTTCAGTACAAACTGAGAAGATGCTGGCGAAAGACACTGCATGGTCTGGCTAAAGATTTGAAGAGTGAGCAGATGGCATCCCTCACTGCAGGCCTGATGAAGCCTTTTCTGATGAACTTGGTTTGAAACCCCCAGTTCTCATCCCTTGTGGAAAACCACATCGGTTCATGGCACATGGGTTTCAGCTGCCTCAGCCTCCTGTCCCCATGCCTGTGTGTGCACTTGCATGGGCGCAGTAACGTCGGACTCCACTACGTCATGCTGGTAGGAGACCAGGGCACTATGCCGGGCACTGTGGGTTAGAGACCCTACAAATGGTGGGCTTGGGCGGCAGCAGTATCCCTGGGAAGCTATCCATGGGCTTCTTGGAGGGTGCACGAAAGAGGGTCAGAAGGTGTTTGCCATGATCACATGCTATTCCAGTATTGATAGAAAAGGTCCATGATTTTTTTTCCTTCTATTCTCTTGCTGGCCTAATACTGGAAAATGAAGGCACAGTAATTAAATCATTGCTTATCACTGCCATAATGCAGGAGCACTTAATTACTGCATGTTATATGTCACATCAGAGCCTGCCAGGTTGCTTTTGTCTGAGGCCACTTCCCCAGGGCAAGGAGTCAGCCAAGTTCTCAGTGCGTGCCTGCCCGACCACGGGGTGCCTGCCTCTGAGCAAAACACCTTGTTCGCCTGACAGCAACACCTGAGGACTTCTCCGTGTCCTTCAGTGCCAGCGGGGCAGGGCAAGGGCTGGTGGGAACCTGCTCCTTGTACTCCCAGGGAGAAAGGAATAGCTGGGATAGATGAAGGAACACGGGATTTGAAGCAAGGGATTACAGGAATGCCTGGAAAAGCCAGTAAACCCCAGAAACCTGCTAGTCTGTATATGGGAGAAACCCCAAGTTTCCTGCAGAGAGGGAAGCAAAGGGTGGGAGAGGCTGAGGTAAGATGACTACCTGATTCTGTGAGGGAATATTCGTTCATTATTTGGGGAGCTGCTGGGGAAGCAGAAGGGAATGTAGAGGGATTTCCCCTATTCAGTCACCTCAACCCTTGCTGACAACATGATTTGATTTCTACCTTCCATAACGCCATTTCCACCTCTCCCTGCTGCAGAAAGGCTGTTTGGGAGCCAGGCTGAGCTGGGAGAGAAGGGTGTTAGGATGCTTGTTCTCCTGATGAGGAGATCGTTTGCCTAGCTCCACCTGGCCTGTCCAGAGCATTTCTCCCTTGCCACCTGCAGCCTCTGAGACCTTCTTGGAATGGGGACCTGGGTTAGTAGGAGGTATCCCACCACTGGCCCTGCTCCTGTTGCAAGGCTGGTTCCCAACAAGTGGGACGGGGGAGACTCAGCAGTGGGTGCTGAGTTGATCCACCACTGTTACGTTGCCACCCCAGCTGCTCACCTGATGCTTGACATTTTCCTGCCCGGCCCTCATCAACTCTGAAGAGGAAATATATTTTTCTTTTCAGGCAGTGAATTGTAAATAATGTCTGTGCTCTGCTCTGCCGTAGAAGGGTGTTTAAAGCAGCTGTACATGCCTTCCGAAATGCAGGGAAGATGTAGTGAAGAAGGGAGCAGGCTATATAAATCAAGTCATCCCTTGCATGCTTCTCCCTGCTTTGTCTGTCTTTTTTTAAATTCATAAACTGGGAGACCCCCTACGCTGCTGTAATGCCTTCTTGGGTGAAATCCAAAAATGTTGAGGGTCAGATCCTTACCTGCAGTAGTTTAATGTAATGCTATTAAAATCAAAGGAGCTGTTCTCATTTATCACAGTGAAGGTCCTCTTGCAGAAAGCATTTTTAACTGCTAGCATCCTCACTGAGATTGAGGAAAAGAAACCTATGGTAATTTGGGGGGAATATTTAGCCTGTCTAGTTTAAAGGTGCTGCTTGCTCCTATTTCAGTTGTGCCTAGGGATTCCTACCAGAGAAAAATACAAGGGTTTGGGTTGGCACAGTTTATTTCAGCATTGACTTAAGCTGTCAGGGCTAAGTAGATCAAGAAGAATAGCACTCAAATGATGAGAGCTTCAAGGCTTTGTAGATAACAAAGAGAATCTAATTTTAATTATGATCTTCAGTGAATTTTGAAAAGGTCATATTCTTTTTATCAGCGTGTAGAAGGACAAGGAACATCTACTCCTCTCCCACCTTAAAGGTAGCAGCACTCCTGACTTAGCCCAAAGCCTGAGAAGGCAAATATAACTTGTTTTTTTCCTTAGAATCATCTGGTACAATAGTAAAATGCCATTGCTGCGCTGCAATGACAGTAAAGCAGGGCTAAGAAAGAGCAGCTATAATCTAACTACAAAGTACCAGGGACAGGTGAAGACTTGAGTCTCTACACCTTCTTCTTGTAAGAGCATGCCAGTATACCACAAGACATGGAGGCAGAAGAAACAAGAAGCCTGTGAGTGTTCAGAAGGGCCTATAATGACCATGTTACTTTTGCTATTTATTTATCCTCTGGAAAGTTGACAGTGGAGCAATTAGTCCACCCAAATATGTATATATATGTGTGTGTATATATAAAATTGTCTCTGTGTGTGAATACATACACATAGATGGCATGGTGAGCGGTATTCTGTGAGTGCAAAATTGTATGTACTGAACCATATTTTCTGATATTTTTCTCTAAGCTTCTTACCCTCCCACCAGTTCCTAAGCATGTTGCTGTAGCTAAATCTTCCCTGAAATCTTTTCATGTTACATTAATTGTTTGCCATTGAACAGGGTCTGATTGGCAAGTTCCTAAAATGGATCTTGTGAGATGCTGTAGCTTTCATGCTAAAACACAAAAATGCTTCGGTTGACTCAAGACATATCTCCCTACTGACTTGGAGATACCTCCCATGCCCCAGAAGATTTCAAAAATTTAAACAGCATTTAAAATATCAGTCTCAGAAACTGTACTTTTAAACCAGAGGTTAACTAACTCTAGTGGTTTTAACGCTAGTATTATATCCCTTCCCTCTATGAGGAATTTACAGAGGAATAGTTTGCAAGCAGGCGTCCTGCATTTAAAAATAACCTTGCTTTGCAGGCACATATAACTTGTTTTAGATATAGTTGCTGTCTCTACCTAAGATCCTTATCATTGTCAAGGAAATGAGAATTTCTCTGGGGCTCTTATCACTATAATTCCATGAAATATAGTCGAGATCTGTAAATGTAAACCATTGTTACCTGCTGCCAGCCTCTTCTAGGACCCCATCATTCTTAGATGTGAATGTTATGGATGGGGGATCTGTCTGCTGGGGTGCTTGATATCAACACAGGCTGAGAAACTCCAGATGAAATACAGGAGTGTTGCTCAACCTTTAGACAAATGTACCTTGGTAAAGGTCATCTGTGAAGGAAAAGATGTATGGAGGATGTTTGGAAAGTTGTTCAGAAAACAGATGGTTTGGTTTTATCCCCCCCCTAGCCTCCGGCTTGTTTTTCACTTTTGAAAATGAAATTGTACCAGGGCTGCAAAATTTTACAGTGACTGGAGAAATAGCTCATTGCCACAGCCAAATAAGATGATGTTTAATAAGAGATAAGAAAAGGCTTTGTAAGTCAGACTACCTCACACTCTGCTATCACATAATCTTTTTCAGTGGCTAATTAACATCAGATAAAAGAGATCTTGAAGACTTTAATAACAATTTTGCTTCTTCACAGAGATGGAAGAACACAAAATAAACATCCTTGATGCATCCTTTATTAAGGCTTGGAAAGTTTGAAAGACTAAATTCAAGATCTTCCAGATAGGTCAAAAGTAAAAGAAAATTAAGAAGGTTTTAGCTTTATTCTCTTCATCTGTCCTTTACCCAGCAGCTGTAATTTAGCCACTAATAGACAGGGAAGACAAACTCCATACAAAACATATATGTTCTCTCACGTCAACTACAATGAAAGGAATATTTGGTGTACAGGTTTTATCAGCTGCTTTAATTTCTTTTACTTGCACAAATTTTCAAGCTGATCTGTGTTCCAGCTTTAAGCATCTGTATTAGGACTAGATTTACAGAACCTCAAGCAAATGTTTGATTGAGATTTTATAAATCTGGCTCTAATGAGGAGACTTACGGCTGGATTATTTGGATTGTTTTGGAAGTCAGGGTGATTAAAAACTTGTCTTAAAGAACAAGGCTCCTTTAGCATCTTCTTAATGAAGACCCTAAGTTTAGAAATGACTTTTTAGGAAGAAGGTAAAGGACAGAAATCAAAGCATCAGTCTTTAAAATAATAAAAACAATTCTTCATTTCAAAACTGCAGGGCAACCTGGGAGAGTGAAGCCAAGCCCAGGACCCCTTCTTGGTGTGCTGAGCTATGGTGTTCACAGAGGTTGAGTGAAAACCTGTGGGGATGCTGCTACCAGTAGGGTGGGAATCGAGCAGAAGGGAACTGCTCTTTGTAGCTCCAGCTGGGGCAAGGGCAAGGTGTGGCCTGGTTTCTCTCAGCCGCTGTGATGTGTTGTCAACCTGGTTATCAGCAAGAGTGACACTGTTTCTGCCTCCACACCCTGAATGGGGCTGGCATGGTGCTCACTGAGATCTCCCACTTCACCCCTAGGTGTGGGGATGTTTGTGATAAATGTTTCTTCCCTTTTCTTTTTGTTTTGTTTCTTCCTGCCAGCTGCTGAAGGCAAAATTCCATCCTCTAGATCGATACAGAACAATGACAAGCCCTGTTCAGGTCTAAGGGCTGGAAGTTGCTCTGCAGACACATGCAAATCCAAGCTCTGCAAAACAGCCCGTCTTCCCTATTCATAACAGAGCTATAATGAGAGGAAGTGTGTTTGGAAAAAACTTGCATACTTTGTGCCTGTTGTTTTCTAAATGCAATGTGTTAACCATACCTCTTGTGCATGTGGTTAAAGTGGCTCCAGACCTAAAGATCTCCTCTAAATGGCATTCGGCTTGCTGATGTCCACTTGTCATGAGAGGAGACTGCTTCTGTGTAATGTTTTCTAGGACTGTCTCCAGGGGAAAACTTGAGTGACTTACTTGAGTGACTCAAATGAGGATTAAGGGCTCAGAGTATCTGAATGCTCGGCCACTCATTACAGCTAAAGGTCTTGGTGTCAGACATCATATCCTAATGGAGTATGCATTAACCAGCTGATGGGAAGGTCTAGCTTTAGAAATATATGACATGCTGAAGTGCTTCCATTTTGCTTATTGAATTCAGCATAAAGATCAGTTTGTGCATCTGCAAGCTCTTCAAAAGTAGCTGATGAGAGAATGGTTTATTTGCTCAAACTTCTGCAGCTTGTTCCATGGTGTGTGAGTCTCTGAGTTCACATTCCTCTCTTGGTCTTGCAGTTATCCTGGGAAAGAGGTTGGGGAAACAACAGAAAACCTCTCTTAAGAGAGACTAGCATAAAAAACACACTGTGACAGAATTTTAGGATTAAGATAAATTGCATTTTATGTGGGCTTCTAATGTACCCAGCTGTCTGTTTAGAGGGCTTTTTTTCTCTCACCTAAGATTTGTCAATGATGTTGGGAATGTCTGCTGAGGTGTTCCCCTGCTGGTTATGGGGATGCCGTCGAGCAAAGCAAGTGCGAAACTTTATATAAAGGGGAATGCATTATGCTCTTCCTGACCATCTCTATCTACCAAAAACAGCCGCTGAAGTTCACACAAGAATTTCTAGTTGATTGGTTTTGAATTAAATTGTCAAAGATTTTACATTCCTCTAAGTCCTCAAGCACATTTGCGCTTTCTCTCCCCTGTTAGTGTTCCTGTCACAAAAGTGGAAAGGTACTGTCTTGTCTTAGGCTTCTGGATACAGCTGAGGGAAAAAATAAGGGGGAGGGAGGGAACCCAACAGACAAGCTCTTGCAAACTGCAGAAACTGCAAAAAATACTTGCTTGTTTGTTTTTCTCCCAATTATGTCAGTTGGCCTACAAAAGCATGTCAGCTCCTCCCACGTACCATGCCAGGGGCCTTATAATGACAGCTCAAACAATGCTGCTGCCGTTTAAATGAGTGCAGTGTTTCCAATTTTTGAGAACAAGTATTATTCAATTATCTTCCTAATATTGATATCTGCAAAGGAGAACGCTGGTCACTAATCCACTGGCCACTTTGCTAGATAATCTTGTTCTAGTCCAATGTCAATATTTAAGACAGGGTTTTCTGTCAAAGCAGAGAACACACAGACTGGTAAATATGTAATAAGCGGGATTCCAAACAATCCACTTTTAAAGTTTTTCATTAAGCGATCAGAAAGAATGTTCCTATTATTAATCAAAGAAGTTTGCACAGATTTGCTAACCGTGTCTTGCATCGCTGCGGCCTTGTCCTGTGATTTGCATTGCTGCAGAGCCTCAGGCGCCCCTTCTCTACTGGGAGAGAAATAAACACGCAGTGAGGCTTCCTTAGCCTTTCTGTGCCACGGCACAATCCTGAGCACATTGCTTATGAGCACTTGCAAGGCTGATAGCAGAGTTTCCAGCAAGGAACAAGACTACTCTTGTGCACAGAAGGCCGAGTATAGTTATGGATGGATGGATGGATGGATGGATGGACTGATGGACATACAGGCTCACTCTAGAAAAGAGTTGAACAAAGTACTACATTAATAAGATGTAATAAAAGAAGGGCGGTGACACAGCGTGTGACTAGTTGCATGGTTTAGGAAATGATTAAATATAAATAATCAGTTGATGTATTTTTGCTGCTCATCAGACTTCTTATTAGTGCTTTGCACCATCCTGTGAACTTTGCAGTGACAGATAATGACACAGTTGTTGGAGAACAATGTAATTGCTTCACAGATCAGTATTTCAGGCAAAAAAGAAATGATGAAAATAATGTCTAGGACATTGTCTGGACAAAACAAACCAAGGGGAAATATTAAGAGAACAAGAAAGATTATTATTATATTATCCCACTGCACTGTGTTTCGCGATGTTGCAGCACAGAATTCAAGCTGTTGCCAAGACTCTGCTTGGCTCTTAAAAGAGATTTCTAAGCATTTGAGGAGAACTGGTTCAAATTGATGTGAAAAAAATTGACTTTTTTTTTCTGGAGAAGTTGTTGATCTTTTGCAAACAGCTCCAAGTAGTGTTGAAATTTTCCTGCCTTTTTTTTTGTTGTTGTTGTTTTCTGTTTGAAGAAAACTGTGTATGTTACTTTACTGCTCTGTTGAAAAATCATCTTGTAACCTTGAGGAATATATATTAGTTTTATTTCATTTTAGCCTATTTGGCTGTAAATCAAGCTGTTAGTTTAGCTGGTTTAAAATTTGTTGGCTTCCATTTAAAGCCAATAACCATAATGCTTCCATAACACTTTCTGGCTGTGATAGTCCTCAAAGAAATGACACACTCGTACAGCTTGCACTGGTCTTTGGGAAGCTGGAACTCTATTTTGTGAACTAACATTTTCAAAGCTATTAAAAGTTTCAATTAAACAGTGTGATTTTTGTACTATGAAATTATTCCATAGCCTTATTGAAACGGAAAATAGAGCACTTTCTACCATTTATCATCACTCTGTTGTATTAAAGTACTCCATTCTGAGGAGGTTCATACAAGGCTGCTCATCTACGAACGTGCAGAATGGATGCAGCGACCCAGCAATGCGTCAGAGGAGGTGACTCCACTACTGGGCTTTGCATCTAACCACTGGGGGAGAAAACCTCTTCTGGATGCAATTATCCTGGTGCCTTGTGAAGTCTCCACCGTCAAATGGTCCTGCTTAAACAGGAGTCACAGTCTCAGTGGGCTTAAATCTGTGCAGTACTGTGAAAGTTCACAGCGCTGCCCTAATTCACAACAACAAGGGCATTTATTGCACTCGGTCTTTTCCGACCATGGCAGTGATAATGCTGAGCCCGAGCTCCTGAAGCACAGCACCACTGTAAGGAAACGGGCTGGACTCAGCTCTCCAGGAATGAAGTTGCTCCTTCAGTGGATCGGAACAGTTAAGCTCAAGCGCGCAAAACATATGTTGCTTGCGTAAGATACATTTCGGGTGAAAACGCTGCTTTTAATTATAGACGGTTGCATAAAATGTCAGTGATTAAAGCACAGATTTAGCAGTATTCTTGGCCTGCATGATACCAGCCAGAAAGCATGTTTCTCCTCCTGTTTACTCCTCTCAGAGCAGAATTTCAAGTGAAAGTTTCAAGTGAAAGAAAA
This sequence comes from Gallinago jamesoni, assembly GCA_025769975.1. Classification (NCBI taxonomy): domain Eukaryota; kingdom Metazoa; phylum Chordata; class Aves; order Charadriiformes; family Scolopacidae; genus Gallinago; species Gallinago jamesoni. The sequence continues at coordinate 38,951,625 of JAOQGH010000012.1, forward strand.
TTCAACCAAAGTAGCATTTTCTCATCTGTTCTGTCTCTCCAGATTTTTCAACAGCGAAATTGCTCCGAATGGGATTCAGAACAAGCTGAGCATGGCTGTTTTGAAACAGGGGGAAATGGAGATCTAATTCCTCACTTCAAAACAAGGAAGCTAAAATTCAGGTTTGGTTTGTCTGAGGTGATCTTTGCTGTGGTGTCGTTTTGTCCATAGACTGATGGGGTGTGCCTATCCTTTGAAATCACCAGTTGCCTCTGATAAGTAAAAATCCTTCAGCAATTCCCCAGAGCCTGAGATAATTATATCCAAGGCAAAACTGGCAAGGTTTGAAATCTGATCAGATGTATATCCAGCTGAGCATGATCCACTTAAGTATTTGTTCTGATTTAGCCATTGTCATTCCAAAAATACTGCCATGGAGGAAAATATAAACATGATCCCTTCTTTTTTTAGGATTGTTACCATCTGTATCATAGTTACCAAATGTTTCTTGCTTAACTTGTATTTAAAATTAACCTAGTCTATGCATCGCCTGCCTTTACTGTAAGCATAATATAGTAATCATAGCTCTGTTCACAGAATGCGGTCTACTTTGATAAGCATTTTTTTTTAGATTTGAGTAATGTTTTCTGACAAGTGCTATTTTTGCCACTTCTTCTATAAATATGTAAGTTCTTATTATTCTGCTGTAGTGATTCACTTCTGTACTCATTGCTGTGGAAGTAACGTTGAATTACACCAGCTGAGGTTATGGCCTCTACTGCGCTTTTCAGAATGTTTTCTTTTCGTCTCCTCTATTTTTAGGTCAATTACTGAGTCCCCATCACGTTACATGACTGAAGATAGCACCTGTCCTTTTATTTATATCCTCATATTTTCTGAGTTCCTATTGCTGCTTTTTTTGACCTCCCTTCCCCATGTAACTGCTTCTCATTATACTATTTCCTGATTTAACCTAGATTACACAACATCTGTGTAGGTTCATTAAGCCCTTTGAAAGAACTAATTGAGCAGGAAAAGCTAGTGGGAGACCTATGGGTTAACCCCAGCCAAGGCAAAATCCTCAAGCACATAAGGATGGTACTTTCTCTTTTAAATGAGATGATTAATGATAAGATCCTGTCTGACTCTGAATGTTATTACCTTGGCAACCTTTGTTGAAAGCAAAACCATTTTTAAAAGAGTGTTTACTGGAAAGCCAGGTTTTGCCTGACTCCAGGAGGGATCCTTAGCAGCAGGAGGGGACACAAAAGGCTGCCTTCCCTTCCTAATCTCCAGCTTCTGCATTTCTTAAAAGGGCTGACAGAAGTCACTTGATTCACCATGTGGCTGCCAGTTAAACAAGACAAGACGCTTGAGGAGTGGAGAAGGTCTCTGTCTGCAGTAGGAATGGCTGCTTGTGACAGAAACGGGAGGGGAACCAAAGCAGCAACCAGCTGACCCTCAAAAATCACTCACTTTGAGTTACCAAGTTTGTACTGTGAAGTGTAATGGCCAAGAGCCAAGGTTGTCCTGAATGACGTACCCAATTAATATCTGAATGAGTATTTGGAGGTTCTGGCATATATTCAGGATTTGTTATCATCTGACCTTTTCTAATCTAGTTTATCGTGTCATATATGGCTTTATTTGTGCAACTCATATTTATTTTTAATTATTATAGCTTATCCCTAAAAGTAAACATTACTGATGCATCTGTGTCAGTGTAAAACTAGAATCACTCACAAGCGTGGCTGGTTTTAAATATATTTCCAATATGTTTTGTAGGGGTAAATACTTATGCACAAAGAAACAGAAGCTCTTTCCACAAATATGCTGTTGTATTAGGATGGGCTGCAGTATAATTTAGGTAATTTCAGGCTACTCAAGCATCAGCGTTCTCCAGATCAGTATTGAGTCTATATTTTACTGTGATCAAAATAAGGATATAAGTTTCTTATGTTAGGTCTTTGATTCTGCCTCACTTTACCTTAAAGTGTCATTCCCGTGAATTTTGAGCTGGAATTTGAGCTGCACTAGCCGGAGCCTGATTTTTTGTTTCCCATGATGAAATGAATATCCAACACACTGATAAAGAACAGTGAGGAAAATATGAATAAAATAGTAAGTAATTGGTATGAAATTTCACCCGCGATAGCTGAAGCATTCTTCCAAATATGGCACTCATATTTGACATGTTAGGAACATTGTACCTGATTACCTATTTCTCAACAACAGTGTTGCACAATTAAAGTTTTGATTGTGAAAGTGTTATTAGTATTTTTGTAGTTTTGGCTTTGTATGCTTTCTGTATCAAAATTTCAATGTGAAAGGTGTCTAACTATAGCATTTTCCATACTTATAGAAAAAAAACAACCAACCCTGACCTGTTAAAAACTGAGAAGGCCTCTCCATATTTAATGGGGAAGCACACTGGCAATGTGTGGTCCTGAAGTTTAAGTAGCCAACATATTTAAGTAGCCACCTCCCACTGGAAGCTTTTGGATTTGAAAGTAAAGCCAAGCATCTCAACAAGCAATAGCACTTCTCTCCTCAAAATCTGTTCCTCAGGTTTCTGGACAGAGGATCTGATTCGGAATACACTGATGTGAATGAGTTTATTCACTTCAACGTGCCTAAGATTAAGATTTTAGAATAAGGTTGGAGTGAGTTATGTGACAAGGGTAAAGATTTGCTTTGAGTTTCTGAAGAAAAAGTGCACTGGTCTCATTTTCAGTCCAGTTTGAACAAAGACAGTATGTGAAGAACATTTATGTTTCTGTTTTTTTGCACTCCCATCTCTGTTATTGCTGTCCCACTTGGATTTCTTTTCACTTCATGCTAATTCTTGGCCCTGGCAGACTGACTCACTGTAAACTGAGCGAGAAAAA
>JAOQGH010000012.1:38956537-38975398 GCA_025769975.1 Gallinago jamesoni
ATGGGGCATCCCCAGCTTCTCTGGGCAACCTGTTCCAGTGTCTCACCACCCTCACAGGAAAGAATTTCTTCCTAATACCTAGTATAAATCTTCCTCATCCTATCACTACACTCCGTGATAAAGAGTCACCCACATCTTTACTGTAGGCCCCGTTCAGATACTGGAAGGCCATTACAAGGTCTCCCCGGAGCCTTCTCCTCTCCAGGCTGAACAATGCCAACTCTCTCAGCCTGTCCTCATAGGAGAGGTGCTCCAGCCCTCAGATCATCTTTGTGGCCCTCCTCTGGACTTGCTCCAACATCCACGTCCTTCCTGCACCTAGGTGGGGGTCTCACCAGAGCAGAGTAGAGGACCAGAATCACCTCCCTCGACTGGGTGGCCACATTTCTTTTGATGCAGCCCAGGATGCAGTTGACTTTCTGGGCTGCAAGCACACATTGGTGGCTCATGAACTTCTTATCCACAAATACCCATCCTTCTCAGCAGGGCTGCTCTCAATCCATTCTCAGCTAAGCCTGTATTTATGCTTGGGATTGCTGTGATGCAGGTGCAGGACCTGTACTGGTGGCTGGACAAGCCGTATTTGGGTATGGACATTAGCATGACTGACAGGTTGAAAGGATCTTGAAAACATTCAGGACTCCAAATCAGGAAACCAAATTACTGCATGATGTGGGTGAATTTAATGAAACAAATAAAGACGGCAGTGAAACTCCAGCCATTCTTTGTAGTGATCCATCTGAACTACAAAAACAGGATGGAGAGAAGGATCAATGTAATAAACTCTAGTGCCCATCTCATTAGTCTTGAACCAGAAGAAACAACAGGACCTACTGTAGTAGTGACTCCCTTTTAGAATGGCAGCAAGGGTGCTAAGAGCTGTATTTCCATCTCTTATCAATATAAGCACTCCTATTCCACAGGTGAGACAATAAAATGAAGACCATTAGCCTCTTGTCCAGATCTTTCTTCTGGCCCTAACCAGACTTCTGAAACAACCAAGGAAAATCCTATTTCTATATGACCAGCCCAGATTTTACATCAAATCCAAATGAATGCAGAGGAGGAAGACTCTGAAGGGATTCTTTGACCAAATGGAGTTATCACCTCCCAAGTGGAAGGAAAAGAGATGCTTTTGAGCATGACTCCTCCTCTTCTGAAGGTGATGTATAAGTGACAGACAGGCCATGCCTATCATTCCATTGACTAGAGGGAGACTACAGTGAGATTACAGATGTCTATGTTTTAAATGTTTAAAACTTTGTGAGATGAGCTGAAGATACATGATAAATAAAGTATCAGTGAAGCCTCCTCTCCAATACCAGGATGAAAAGCCCATTACATGTGCTTTGGTATGTTTACACATAAGCACATAGGTTAAGTAGATGTTTCTTTGCACTAAAGTCAGTGAAAAGAATCCTTATGTCATGTACTTTTTGCTGTTCAGCTTCAATGACCAAAATTTTTCAGTTATTAGAGATAAACAGCAATTTGCACTCCTAAAAATTCAGTGAAAAAATGATGCAATCATAAAGGTCTTACCTACAACCAGGGGAAATTGAAGTAAATGGATTTGTGTTTGTTTGAATGTCTATCACTTTCCTATGAAGATAAAACCCACAATAAGTTTTCTGATATCCTATAAATCAACATTTATTTTAAACTTCATTTTCAGTGAAAATGGGTTTTATCAGCCCCACTCATGCCTCTGACTTAATTTGTAATGACGTTTTCCTAGGCACCACGATCTGAATAAATTGATAGAATTTCCCTACTTACCTCAAAAGCAAATAATTTAATCTTTTCATTGCAAATTCAGTGCTCTAAGCATTCCACCAACACCAAATCAAGGTCCTGGGTTGTAAATTAGACTTTACCATCTGGTTTGTGCATGGAGTTCTAACAAAAGCCTTCAGGAGTGAAACTGTGTCCATCAAAGGGTAGAATCTGGCTGCTGCTACAGAAACGTGGCCTGCAGATTGTCACATCAGATGAAAGCACAGGATTCAAAGCTAATTTGGGATCCAGACATATTAACTGGAAGTAATAGATTGAAACATACAAGAATACATTTCTGTAAGGCTAATGCGTGCTCTGATTTGTATCTTGCACTTATTGTTGACCTTAGTGAGACTTCACAAGCAAGGTATGTATGAGTACAGAATTGGTTGCTTTGTATTCAAAGCTGTACTTTCTACACAGTTGGTAAGAAATTGTAAGAAAAGCAGTTTTTTGGGCTGGTGAAACAGTATGAAGAAAATGATTGTGACAAACTAAATGCTCACATATGAGCAAGGACAGATAGTCTCACCTGAATGTTCTTAAAGAGCAGGCAGAGATAATTACTGAGGCCTTATCAATCATTTTTGACACCTCATTAAGACCAGATGAATTTCCAGTGGGCTGAAGGACAGGAGAGCCAAGCTACAACCAATAGGTAAGTAGATAATAAATTGGAAAGAAAGATACGTATCTTTGAGGCAAACTTCAATATCCAAAGAAATAATAAAGTGGTTTATTCCCAGACATTACTGCTATGTCTTCCAAATGTACAGATTTTGGGGTCTATGGGAAGGAGAGGGAATCAAAAGGGCAGGAACATATTCAGCTTCTGGACAGGAACATATTAAGCTTCTGACTGAGAAGTACAACAACCCCTGCTGTCCACTCCTGATTCTTTATCTGTTCCCGCCAAACACAGTATTTTATATTTAGAATACCAAAAACATAAATAGTTACGATTGATAGAAGAACCCAAGTAAAGAATTAGACAAATGTTTGCTCTGTGATGGTCAATCTAATTTAAGCACTCCCATGGTCCTGTCATAGTGGGGTGTGATTTTGAATACTATTACTGGATTTTGTTTAGTACACAGAGGCATGCATACATAGAGGCTAGGGGCGCAAGAATGGGCAGGCATGTCCTGGCAGAGGTAAAATAAGCCAATTCTTCATTTTTCTTGCAAACAAATCGCAGGCTGCATTATCCTGTATTGTTTCTGGAGCCTTTGAATGCCATTCTGATATTTCTTTCGACTATAGGAGTGGGCTGGTTTGGTCCATTGGTTTAAAACAGCTCTTTTGGGGATTTATTTGCTAGAATATATATGAATGTCAATTAAAAAAGAACAATAACAGAATCATTAATATATTGGGGCAGATGCTTAGCTAATATAAAGGCAATGATGCTATGCTGGTATATGCAAGCTAAAGATCCCTCCTATTGAATATCCAGAGAAGACACTTGCCAACCATATTATTTATGCTTCACTGCCTTGTTTTCTGTATGCCCAAGGAAAGCTGAGGAAAATCAGTTCTTTCTTATACCACTCATAGCCAGGAAATGACCTGTCATCATCAGTCGTGAAAACACTTGAAATATGGATGCAGTGTCTTCATTGGCCCCATCCTCCATGTCTAGTTTGTTACCTTGATTTAGAGGACAGAGGTTTTTTTCTAGTGCATGTGTTTCTGACATTTATGTCAGCAGAGCTGGCCAGGGTGGTGGAGGAGAGTGTGTGTTTTACTGCAATCTCTGTTTTGATTTTGAATTGTATTTAATTTCACTTCATTTTTTTAAGGTACTTTATTTTTCTACATGTATGTCTCACTATTATGCATAGACCATTAATCTAATCTCCTGAGATCTTCAACTTTTAACATTTAGTCACGTACAACATTTTCAGTCAGATTTTTGTGGATAGTGTGGTGTTAAGCTTTAAAGTACTAGAATTTCTTAGAAATGTAGGGATATGACATCACCTGGCACTTGCCAAGTGCCCCTGGTACCTTTTTTCAGGAGCCAGCAGACCAGATCTGGAATGATAGCTCGCATCTCAGTCTTAGGACTGTTTTAAAGCTTTATTTTATTACAAATGTAGCTACTGTTTTCATTTTGTTTATAGGGTGGGCATTAAATTAAAAAGTGCAGCTGCTTTCAATTATACTCTGATGTTCTGTATCAAGATAGCTTTCATTTTTCGTGGGATTGCTTGGTTGCCCTGCCCCCTTCCCTACTGGCTTCTGCACTCAGAGCTTCTGAACACTTGGGAATTACGCACGGATGAAAATTAACAGATGTGATTCATTTACCACCTCTTCCGCTTTGATAGTAAAACCAATTCACTCTTAGGGGGAAAAAAAAAAGATGTTCTTACAAGCTAACTAAAAATTTCTGTCCATGGGGAAATGCTGCAAGAAGTTGCTCGAGGGGATAGGATATTGTTAGGGAGGTGCCGCAAATAAACTCTTTGTAGGCCTAGTCCTCCCTTTTCCTTCTGTATCTCCCAGCCTGGGAATGGGGGTTGCTGAGAGAGGGGGGAATTTGTTGGTGAGATGGAAGAAGGGCACCAGGTACAGACTGCACCTGCAAGGATAGGATTCCCGTGTGAATGGTGTTCCAACCCCATGAAGTCAGTACTTGCAGGAGTCATGAAGACCTACCCATAGTAGGAGGGAGAGATTAGGACCTCTGCAGCTCTGACAGCACCTGGCAGACACTGAGGGATGCCCATGATGCTATTGCTAATGCCATGGTTGGGCTGAGCTCACCACTGGTGTTGGCAGGCTGAGCAGTCCTAGGGGGAAGCACCACTACAGAGCAGCAGGGGAGCAACACAGACTCCGGGAATGACTGCTGGAGCTTAGCATCCCTTCATGGAAACCAGGAGACAGGCTTTCCCATCCTCCCCCTCAATGAAGTCAACTCAGTAGGGGCTTAGGACTTGTAACCAGGGAACATTCTCCTGTGGAAAAAAAAAAGGCAGGGGGTGTCTGAATTCTGCCTATGTGTATGGGTTCAAAATGTTTTATTTTGGAGATGCCCGGATTCTGAACTAAGTCTTTGCTGTCTAGTAACAGACTAGCAAAGAAAAGTAAAGTAAACTTCCTATTAAGGGCATGCTAGTGTCTCAGAGTGAACCACAAACCATCCATCTTTCTTACAGGTCACAAATATCAGAAAATGCAATTCCTTCTAATACCACCTTGACTTATGTCCTCCATGCTCCAGCAGATGTGGCACACCTACTGACACCAGAAATGCAAAGCTAATTTCCTAGGCTGGGGTAGAAGAGCATGGCTCCCACTAAAGAAAAAGGGGTGTAATTTCTCCCAAGTACCCAACCCATGCACACACATGAGGGAACGAGTTGCTTGCAATTTTAAGGTGTAACTGTCTCTTCTGCCTGTAAAGGAGGAAAAAAATACTAGAAAACCTTTTCTCATTGTTAACAGGATTTTTAAAGAGAAAGCAGCCTGCCACCATGCTAAGCAGCCGTGTGAGCAAAGAGCCATACTTCGGGCAGATGAGGGGATTTCCCTCTTCCTTAGCAGCTGAAAAATAGGATCTGACGTATAAAATGCCTCTTGTAATTATGCAACTGGCTCGTTCCTACCTCCTAATCTCAGACTTGAAAGCTGTCTAGAAACCTGAAGTACCTTGAGGATAAAATAATGGGAATTAGGCTTATTTTGTAGCAAACCAAGCTTTGGGAGTCTGCCAGCATTGGTCAGGCTTATTGGACCATACCTAATCGAAGCAGGGAAAGGCACGAGCCGAAGTCTTTGACTACCCAAAAGTTCAGAGAGTGATAAGCAAGAGTGACCTCTCCCGAGCTGTGAGATAAATAATAAATGTCAAAAAAAAGAGGTTGAGAGCTACAAATAAAGTCCAGCTACACTGTGAACCCTAGTAGGAGCCACGAGGATCATTTCACATTTCAGCATCTTCGCAGGGAAAAACTGGTTCACGGATCACCTCTTTAAGCAGGAATTTTTTGCCCCTTGCTACTCAAATCCCAGCTCCTGGAAAGTGTCATGAATGATTCAGCACACAAGTGGAACTAGGAGGAGAATTTGCACACCTTGGCTGGGAGCCATATGACCCCGAGGAGCTCGGTTGTCCCCTCGCATCCATACCGGGAAATGCCACTGGCTCTGAGCAGGCAGCTGCCAGAAAGGATATTTGTGGCATCTGCTTTTTAGAGGAGGAAAAAAAGATAGTTTTTCAATGATAAATAATCTGAAGAGAGTGTTGAAGAGGTTTATTTGAGTCGTGCTAACAAACCATTTGGTGAAACAGACGTGTTTTAAATGGAGGTACTGGAAATTCAGCCCAGTTGACCTGAGAGGAATCCCAGCAGAACTGCACTGCAAGTGGGTCTGTGGTAAAATGTGGGAATTCCTGGAGCCTTGCGGTGGAAAGAGAGAGATGTGGGGGCTGGTTGGTGAATCCTCTGAACCCTGCCTCCAAGCTGGGAATGGACGTGTGCTTGCAGTCAGGCTAAAGGCATTTACTAGGTGTGACTAAGAAAGAGAACATACATTTTCCAGATCAAGGCACAGGTGATTTTGGTGACTGAGAGAAAGGTGGCAGCAATGTCAGTTCTCTCCAAGCCCCGGGGTCCAAAGCTAGGGTGAAAAATGAGGACCTCACCTCAAATTTCAAAGGAACAAGGATTTAAAAAGGTTGAAAACACAATACACAGAGCTACTGCTTTTAATAAGATGGAGCTGTCTCCCTTGCTATATGCAGAGCAACAGCTTTGAAAGTACCTTCAGTCGAGGAGCAGGAGATGAGATTCAGCAGACAACTGAGACTGAGCAGCAAGGAGCTGTGGCAGGAACTGAAAAAAGGGAACAAGTCAGAGGCAACATGACGGTCTTTTCACAAATCCTCCTTCATGTGAGAATTTCCTTTGACTGGCAGTCAGAAAGATAAAACAGGCAGGAAAATGTTGGGTATGATCACACTGGGGATCTCACAGCAGTGATACTGCAAAATTCAGGGGAGGGACAAGAATACATGGAGGGCGAATGGCAAAGGAGGAAATTGCACAGAGCAGGGCTTTGGGAATGTGAACTAACAGTCAACCAGCACCCAGGGAAAAAGGTTTTCCCTTTGCACTGCAGGTGTGTAAGCAGCATGTTGGCTCCAGCAAATGTGTTTAGGAACAAACTTTCACACAGTTCACAGCTGTCCCGTTGTGATTAACCAGTTGTGCCTGTATGTAACAGGGTCCAGTCCAATATCCACTTCCACTGAAACAGATCCTCACGTCACTGCTGATTTGCCAGTGTGTAGCCTCCATCACTTGCTGGCCAGGTCTCTCTTCACAGAGTGTGGGACAAGGGGGACTGTTTCACGATTCTGTTAGACTTGCCATACGTAGCCATCCCCTTTTATTTGATGCCATCAATAGGGTGCTTCTCTCTAGTAGAACTACTGCAGGTTATAACCCTTATTTCATTACAGAAATAATGCATGCGTTTGGGTTCTTTCTATCACACATCTTCAGTGAGCATAGCGCTCACCTAGCATCTCCTTGCCTATATGGCAACAGGAAAAAAGATACTTACAACTGACTCTTAATTTGGTCTTAGCCAAGAGGTGAAAGCAAGAATCACAACAGAAGACAGAAAGAGAGTTGGAAAGAGAAAACTATTTCTTTTACGCCAAGTGTTACTTCTGTATTAGGAAGCTAAGGTCCTCTTTCATAAAAAAATTCATTGGTGTTCCTTTTTTTTTGAAGTTTCTCAAAGGGTTGCTTCTGATGTCACCTACAGTGCCATTATTTACATGGCAACTCATTTGTTAGCCCATTTTAAACGCAGAAGAGCATAATTGACCAGCAAAGTTTGCAGATCAACATGATAAAAAACACATTTGTAAGGCATTCATGTGAATATTTTATAGCTGTTGTCATTTCAAAAGGCTTACTGGGCAGTTTATCATTTATTTGAACTGTGTAAATTTGCAAGTCCCAGGTCTTGTTTTGGCATCAAATTATGCTGGGTTAATCAAGTGCAAATTCCCCTCCTCTTTGCCATCGCATTGTAACTACGGTCTTCCATTTGAAAGAGAATAGCCTCATACAAATAAAGTTTTATCCAACTCCTACAGAGGCCAGTAATCTTGAACTAATCTTGGCTTCTGTTATACTGTTTCACAGGCCATCTCTGATAAAGACAGTCTTTTTTCCCAATGAATGAAATAATGAGATGCTTTCAAGACACTCGACTAGTTTTATAGCTTTCAAAAATAGCACTGCATCTCACGGAGCATGGATAGTCCCAGAGCTCTGTGCAGATTTTCCAGCGATGCTGGTATCGCCTCCTGCACTGAGCTGCAACAAGACTCAGCCCATTGCTCCTCCCTCAGCCACCTGATAATGCCACTGGTGACACATTGGTTTTGGTAATGTGGCAGCCCTGCCTTAAATTTATGATGCAGTTTGTAATCACAAAGCACAGAAAAACTGTACCACCACGTTATCTAAGTGTCTCTGGTGTGAAGGTCAAACTGGCTTTTTTGGTTTGCCCTCAGTAAGTGGAATGAGCCTGTTGTGTTTTGATTATCAATGCTGGATCAATCCTCATTTGTAATGAGCAGGGGAAAAAAAATCAAAAATTACTTTCAATCACTTATAAGTGCTGACCAAAGATCACTAACAAAGGCTGGATGATCAAAGCCTGGACTGCCTCTCTACACTGCCTGTAGTAAGTGCTCATCCACTAGTGTGAACGTGCTTTTTGTGCATGTGGAAGACAATGAGACAATGAAATCACATCTGCTCCTTTTCATGGTACACGACAAGTGTGACTGTGGCCCATCAGGGCCTTTTCCCAGCACTGACAGATGGCGGAAACTGAGTTGGTTGTAAGACCCCAAAAGCTAATGAAGGCAGACATCTGCAGCACAGTAGTCTGTAGCCAGGCTACTTAGCAAACTCCCTACACAGCCAGCAGAGAGATAAGGGACTTTTAGGGCGCACACCTTTGTCTTATTTTAGATGCCCTAAAAGGTGGGCTGAATCATGCTTGCAACTCTATTCACTATTGACCAGGGACCTCCCCTGGTCACCAGGCAGCCCAGGTGACTTACATGTAGGTGGATGACTCCCATGCCTATATTATTCAGCCAGATGAAGTGAAGCACCACTACAAAAGTGCCCTTTGCCTGGGTAATGTCCCTAGTGGTACCAGCTGTGTCTACCCTCTTGCAACCAGGACCCTTTGAGAGGTCTTTTTTAGGCACCTGAGAACAGTTTCAATTTGCTCTCCTCAATCTGAGACAACCTCTCCTGGCTGGCCCAGAGGTCCATCAGTTGCTTCTGTTGGAAATGCAGCTTGCATCCCACTGCATCAATAAGGGTGAGTCAAGCACAGTAAGGGTAGCTCTAAAGGCTCATTTCATTGATGTTTTACTTTTATTGAGTACATACATAACTTTCCTGCCAGCAGGAGATGGCTGTAATAAGGCCAGTCTCAGTAATATGGAGAGGGATCCTTCCAGGGAGAAAACAAAATGGTTCATACCTCTTTCCCAAATTGTTTTTTGCTTCCAGCTTTCAGAAAACAAATTTCTGTTTGCAGGATGTTTTCCTGGTGGTTTTTCACAGAGGAGACCTTGGGAACAGACACACATTAGCTCTTCTCATTTCAGAAAAAGAAGGCTGTGGTAACCATATAGCATGGGGGGGAAAAAAAAAAAAGAAAGAAAAAGAAAGATGAGCAAAAAAAAAAGACGAGCATGACCAGTGTTGCTAGAACACAGCCGGCCCCACAGCTTGGGGTAATGATTCTATGGACAGTTAAAACAAAAACATAATTACAAGCATTAGATTACCCTCACAAGCACATCCATTGGACGTCTCCAAGAGACCTAAGGGGTAATAGGAGGGAAGATCTCAGCGTGGCTCTTGTCTCTTTAATCAATTTAATGCTTAAGGAGTTTTTTCTCCACCATGCCAAGTGAACTCTGGCTGACTGAAAGTTATTTTTCAAAATATGTTCTTCTTGCCAGAGATGAAGATCCAGTAACAGATTCACCATCTCTTTTTTTAATTTCTTTCAAAGATTCATACCCTCCTGTTAAAAAAATGCATCTTTTTGTACTACGACCTTTTCTGGTTTCTAACATTTGAGCTTGCTAAGTTCCCATTCTTGTTTCTTGTTGAACTTTTCTCACTAGCTTAAGGATTCACTGTGCCCTATCTTCCCTTTTTCCCTAGTCCAGCTGTTATCAAGCTACTTCACAATAAATAGATCAAGCCCTGTCAAAAATAAATCAGTTTCTCCAACTCTTCAGACCTTTTTCATTTTCCAACACCTTTTTCAAGATGTCAGCATCAGAACTTCATGCAGTATTTCAGTTCCAGTGAAATTACTTCCCTGCTCCTACTTGTTTATCTCGTGTTTACATAGCTAGGCATTACTCTTGCTTGTATTGCCAGAATATCACACTTGGTTTCAGTTTGCACTATGGCAACCCCAAGACTTTTCTTTGCATTGCTGCTTCCACAACTCTGCAGATACAGCCTACAGTCTACGCTTGTGTATCTCAATGATATTAAAAAACTTTAGCTGGTTAGACTCCATACACCCAATCACAATTTCATATAGTTGTCCTGTCCTCATCGTTATTTCTATTCCACCAGCATATGTGACATTCACAGATTTGTTTTAAATCAACAGGAATGTTGCGTTTATTCCCAGATCACTGATGTAATTGGTTGGTCAACATTATTTCTAGTACATACCACCACGGGACACCACTAGAAATAGGCTCATTCAGAGAAAATTTCACATTAGCAACAGCTTTGCAATCTGCCATTTAGCAAGTTCTGAATTCATCTTATCCGAGCTTTATTGACACTAATTGCTCATTTTTGCAACCTTGCCATGCAGTTGCTCATTTTTTAAAAACTCAGATTATCCTATGGCAGCAAACAGAACACACTAAACCATAGAAATCTTTTATGTCTACACAACAGTGTTTATCAGCCAAACATGTAATTCCCAATAAAATCAGGCTGTTCTGACAAGATTTATTTTTTTAATTATATCATATTGACTGTCATGAAATTATATTCACACCTCTTATCTCTATTTACATCTTTAGTAATTAAATTTTGTTTCAGTTTTTCTGTTATTTTGCAAGGGACATATGTCAGGCTATCAAGGCGATTACCTATATTAACCCATTTTTCCTTTTTATTGTGCCATCACAAGATGATTGAAATAATTTGCTATATTTCTCAATGCAAATTATTCAGGTTTGATGCTTTATAAACATTCAGCTTAGAGAGATGGTAGCACTGTCGTTGCTTTCCAGTGGACTGAAAAACATTTAAGGTGGCATAGGTATCACCTGCTTTTCTCTGAGTACATAGCAGACAACTTCTTTCTTTTCTCTGTCACAGTTATGAATGGTTCTGTTTTCATTTTGCAAAGGTGATTTTTTATTATTTCTTTCCTTTGCTTGTACTATAGCTCAAAAAGTTCTTCTCGTTCTAAACCTGGAAGACATTTGTACTGTGCTTTATTTACCTTCCTTCATGCATTTGCTACAATGCTTAAATTCTAACTGATAGCTTTTGTCTTCCCCTCTTAACACTTTTACATAGTACTAACTCCGTGGCTTACATTTACTTCTGTATTACATTGGGAGGTTTAGAGCAGGTAACCATTATACCTGTATAAGAATAGCCAGAGGGGGCGAAAAGATTAACAGCACTTCTTCTGTCACGGTCTGAAAGAGCACCTCGAACCACTCCTAGCACCCTAGTCTTTGGCTTTTCTGGCGCAACCAAGCCATGTAGAGCACCCGACACCGTACTACCCTTAAAAGGACAGATGCCGTAAGAGCAGGGGGTTTCAGATTTAATATACCACAAGGAGGGAAAACTTCTGGGTTGAAACAATTGGTTCATGTTCTCCAACTTTTCAAGGTTTTAAGAAGGTTTTAAGAAAATTAAAATATTGCAAGGATCCTAGAACTTGGAGGCGTGAGCATTTGCCTGTTGAGGTTAGGAGTTAGACTAGTGGCTGAAAGTTTTGGGTGATGACTGAGATGCAGTGAGCTGTGCAGAGCTGCCATTACACCTAGTGTGATGGAGCAGCTGGTAATCAGTATCATTTTGGGTCAGGAAAACCTCCCAGGATGGAGACTGCATGCACATCCTTTTGGGGCAGCCTACTCTGCTGCCTGCCTGTCCTTGCAGGGAAATTTTTTTCCTTGTATCTAGTTGGAAACTGTCTGTTGTCCACCAGCCATGCCCTACTATGAACAGCCTGCTGCAGTCTTTTCAATTACCTCCCTGTAGGCATCAGACAACTGCTGTTAAGACCCTCCAAAGCATCACATCTCCTTGGAAGATGTGCCCACAGCCTCTCCTCACGTGGCAAATGCTGAATTTGCTCTAGGTCATCCTTTCTTGTATTGCACCGGGGGACCAAGGCTGGACACAGGACTCTAGATGGGGTCTAGCAAGTGCTGAGTAAATGCTTTCTTCAGCTAACTGCTCTCTTTCAGCCAGAATCCTTTTTCTTCACAGCATCTCCAGGTCCCTTAAGTGGGTTGCTTGTACCCTGCCTCCATTTTCTGTGTCATTGCCACTTCAGTACAACGATTTGTTGCCCTGCTTTTGAAACTCACACAGCTCTGCCTTGCAGTCTGCCTGAGTAATCAGCATTCAGAAATAATAGCAATATTTTTGAACAGATGAGAACGGGTCTGGTTTTACTAATGCTAACTGCTGTGGCAGACTATACAGCAGAAACCAAAGAATATCAAAAAGCTCTTCCATCCCTTCCCAGAACAGAGAGTAACAACAATGGATCAGTTTCCTACAGCAGCAGCCGTGGGGGCTTTATCTGTGCTAAGAAAATATGCCCTCTCTTCCCCACCTACAGCAATTTGTATCAAGGAAAGCCTCTCAGCACCGCCTTGTTATTTATTCTGCCTGCATGGTCCCTGAGTGCAGTGGCTGCTGCCAAAGGCAGACTCAGCACAAGGCATTGCCAGAGAATGTTAAAAGCAGAAAAAGTCCCAGGAGCCACACAAACGGATGCAAAAATGTACATTCTCTTCCCACTCCAGAAAAAAGCAGTGACTGTTAGTTGCTCACAGACTTCACAGAGCGTTTAGGCTAAAGAGCCCTGAAAAGTCAGGGGAATAATTCTAGATGTTGTGAAAATGGGTATGATTGTGCGCACAGAATATTGAACATTTCATTTTACAGGGTTTGCCTGCATCGCTCACTACAGCTGCCAAATAGTCTTTTGGTATCAAGACCAGACTTGTCTACTAGGCAAGGGGCAAACCTCCCATCGTGGCTTCCAGTTTGGTGAGCTCTGAGCACATATGCATGAGTGAGTGTGCCCAGTATGCCATAAAAGCAATAATTGATACAGGAATTGGCTACTCCTGCAAGCTCATGGAGAGAACCTGTCACGGACGGAGTGATTAACTTCACTAGTTAGAGTAAAGTAGTGAAATATTTATTAAGGTGAAACATTGATTTAACAAAATCAGTAGTAAATGCTATAAAACCATAGTAAACGTGATAGTGTTTTATGAGATTCGATGTCAAGGTACACTCTATTATTTACTACATAGAGGACAGGGTCAAACAAGCTGTCAGGGAGACCCCCCTGTTGAGTCATGAGGTTCAGAAAGGACCCCCTTGCTTTCTAAACTCCTTCTCAGAGAGGAGTCTAGGTGCAGCTGGATCCAATCCTAGTCCCAGACTTGGTCAACGGCTTATGTCTAAAGGATTATGTATGCACAAACAACCCTTTATATTACTTAGCTAAGATTTCAAAGTATAGCATGCTATTAGTCACTTACTGAGAATCTGTTGTGGCAAGGAATCTCTCAACCTCGAGAAGTAGAACCTTAAGCGAGAGTCCTCCTGAAAGGGGAGACCCTGGTGTGCAGCCCACTGCCATACAGGAGAGCTCAAAGGGCTCCTGGGCTGTCCACTATTTATACAGTAAGATAAATGACCTATAGTCATATTCACATGGGATCCCTACCCCAGACAGTATTTTGGCCGTTTTGCCAGCCATCCCCCAAAGTCCAGGTGCAAGTGATCACAATTAATGTTGTGATGGCCATGGTGGCCAAGGCCCAAGCAGGAGCCGACGGGGTGGGGTGGAGTGGGAACAAGGAGATCGCACTGCCACAGAACTAGATATATGGCAGCAATATATCTGCCAGCAATTAAAACCAGCAATCAAAACCAGGCAAACGTCTAATGGCATTTCAAACTTCTGTTTGTTCTCCTTATAATTTCAAATTTCTATAACTTCCTTCTTCTACATGCTCTGTCACACTCCTTTCTCAGCCCTGTGCAAGCCTTCTCTGTCCTTCCCAACTGGTGATCCTGGACATCACCTTGCTTTGCCAGGGCCTTTCAGATTCTTCCTGGTAGGGTTCATCTTGGGCCTCTCCACCTACATGGTCTGAATCAAAAGCCACAGAGCAGACAAGGTTGAAATTCAGCAAGCCTGTGGGAAATTGTGCAAAGGCAGAAGTTCTTATGGGTTTTGGCAATATAATTTTGAATAAGGAAGAAGAGAGGTTTCCAGGATGGAATGGGTGATCAATTATGACACTTAACAGTAAGAGGCAAATCTTGCTCATGTTTGGGGAACATGTGGGATAGGTGCAATAAATGGGCAAAATGAACCTTTGTGATCAGAATCTGTAAAATAATCTGATGCACAGCTAGAAGGACAAGCAAAAGCTTGGGGATCTTATTTCTCATGAGCATATTTTACCCATCCTGCAGCTGAACCTGTTGTCGGTGCTCTCACAGATATTTCATAAATTTGTAAATCCCTTAGGCCACCAGGCTCAAACACCCAAATAAATAATCCATTAAATTATTTTGCCAAACCAACACCATACAATCTGTGATGTATAATACTGAGTGAAATAAAACACACCAAAAAAGAGAATCTGGTGACGCTGTGACTGGGGTGCTCCATTTTAAAACAAGGCCGTTGTGCACTTTTAATAACACAATTAAGGTGAAGAGACCTGTTTTTCGTAGTGGTTTGTTGAGCTAGATGTGAATTTTTCTCCTCCGAAGGAGAAAAAACTGGGAAGAATCAGTCACTGAGAAGAATATGTAAATCTAGTCAGCATACTGCCAGCCTAGGAGTGTATTTCATTTCCATCACAGAAACACCAATATTGCCAGTTATAGGAATAGACTGGAAGTTCATCAACTCTTCTTCTGAACCAGGAACAGGAAGAGGAATTTAGACCTGATTCCCACGTGCTTATACTAGTAAAGATGTATTTCAAGGAAATATATTGTCATGGACACAGTGAGGTGAGAAAATCTGCTCAAATGAAATGGCCTTTTTTCATTATAAGAGCTCATAGGTCTATTCCACATAATCCAGTGCATATGGAAGGTCATTCTAGCTCAGGGAGATACTGCTCCCATCACACTCGCTCCTCAGATGTGACCGATTTCTGGATTACAGCAGCCTGTTGTGGTTTTGGCAACCGCTGGAAAAAACATCTGCCCCAAACGTGCATCGTTTGAATATATGAGACAGATGATAAACAGTGGGAGACTGTGACCCTCATGGTACAGCTGCTGGCCCAGAGAGTGTGAGGGAATGCACTGGCCAAAGGTGACAATGGGAATCAGCAGCAAGACCAGGAGCTGACATACTGAACCGGTTTATTTTCCTTGAAAGAATCAGTCACTCAAAGGACATCTTTCCCTCTGGTGAATTTTTCCACGCATGCTTTGTTTTTTAAAAGGTGCTGAAACATAATCAAAAACATGTTCATTAGTGTTGTTTGTCCAGAACGTTTCTACCAACATCAGTCTCATTTCATCTGCACAATGCCAGTTTCAACGATCCATTTGCATCACGTTGGGGAAGTCCTATTCATGTATCATTTGCAATATGAACCATCTGTTTTACTCAAAACAGAGATAACAGACAATGCAGTCTCAACACTGAAGGGATTCATGTTTTAATCCTTGTGCACATTTGTTAAAATAATTTACCTTTGAATTTCAAGCTTTAAAAAACTGTCAGACCAACCACTGGCCTGGAAAGATCACAGTGATTTAGTTAAAAACATATAAAATGTCAAAGTTGGCTTAATGCTCTTGTGGGAAGGAAATATTGCCAAGTTTCCACCCCTGTCTTGAGAATGTAACAATTTATATGAATTGCACTGGAATGAAAACAATCTTTTCAATCAGGAGAAATTATAAATTTAAATGAATTCAAGTATATTGGCCTTTGATGGCAGCACTGGCACATCCAAGAACATACAATTTCATTGAAATACTTATTGAAACTGTTTTATGGCCCATTCTCAAGATTTCGTGTCAGAGGGACCAATAGTTTTCTTTTCAGCTTCAGTAGTATATTTATATATACACATCTACAATAGTTATTCCATCTCAGCAGAGAAGTAGCCAATTTTACCTAATTAAAGATTCATTATGCCATCTGAATAGTAGCACATAACTCTCTGCCACCTCAAAACACTTGCTAAGTTTTAACAGTGCCCAAGGCCACTCCATACATCAGTAGTAGCAGTACAATTCAAACTGGAGATGTCTTGGCTCTTCGGTCTATATTCATCCGCTAGCCAGCTCTCACTCTTGCTCCTCCACCCACTCTTTTTAGGCTATATCAAGCTTTGTAGGTCATAAATACATGTAATGTCAAATCAGGTACTCCTTATCACAGCCTGCCCACACATTCAACAAGAAAACTATGCAGGGAAAAAAAAAAAAGAATATTCCTTGTCAATGAATAAACCATTGTATATTCACCAAAAGTGGTAATATGATTCACTTACCCCTTGATGGTTCATGAGATCTTTTCTTCCTCTTTCTGGCAATATATTCCTTATGCTATTCTGTCTATATAAAATAGCCCAAACCAAAAAGCTAGTTTGTTGGGTTTTTTTATAAAGGTACTATATACTATATTGCTATTTGATATCCAAGCAGCAGCTTCATACATAGGGTTGAAACGTAAAGCAAGCTGTATCTTAACACCAGTGGAGAGACCCTTCCAGTGACGTTGAAGTGAGATCTTCATGAACATAAGCTTGTCCCTGGTTAACTTGGCACCCAGAGGAAGGTGACTGCATTTCTCTTACTGTATCGGTACTGGACAGCAGGTCAAGGGATGGGAAGAACCACTTGTGTCTTCTCCCTCTTTGCCAAACAGGCACAACCGGGTAGATATATTCAGTGATATTTACTCCCAAGGTATTCTCTCCTAAGATTTCTTTGTTTCCACATTTTTTAAGGAACTATTTCACAAGTGAATGTTACATACCAGGTTTGGTACTTCTCTTGATGTCCAGCCTAAACCTTTCCTTTTTCTATTTCCAGCCATGATGGTAGGTTTCTTCATGTTAACCCCTCCCTCTTCCAATCCTACAGCAAAATAAACCTTCTTTAGATACTGAAATGCTCTCCTTCACAATAAGTATACTTACACAGAAATAACTCTCTTTATTCTAAATTAGAATCACAGAATCACCTAGGTTGGAGGGGATGTCAAAAGATTATCTGGTCCAAACTTTCATGGGAAAGGGAGCCCAGATGAGATTATCCAGAACCCTGTCCAATCACATTTTGAAAACCTCCAGCAATGATGATTCTATCACATTTCTGGGGAGGTTGCTGCAGTGAATGATTATTCTTACTGTAAAAAAGTTTCTTTTTCATGTTGATATAAAACCTCTCCCAGTGCAATTTGCACCCATTGCCCTTTGTCTTCTCCATATGGCTCCTTGTGAAGAGAGAGCTTCTATTCTCTTTGTCACCCTTTAAGTACTGGAATACTGTGACGGTGATGAGGTAACCCCCTGACCCTTCTCTT
Source organism: Gallinago jamesoni (assembly GCA_025769975.1). Taxonomy (NCBI): domain Eukaryota; kingdom Metazoa; phylum Chordata; class Aves; order Charadriiformes; family Scolopacidae; genus Gallinago; species Gallinago jamesoni. Next base: position 38,974,208 of record JAOQGH010000012.1, read on the forward strand.
GTCCAGGGAGAACTCCTTCAGTCTTTCCTCACAGAGCAGGTTGTCCAGCTCTTTGATCATCTTCATGGCTTTCCTTTGAACCCTCTCCAGTGTGTCTGCATCTTTCTTGAACTGGAGGGACCAGAACTGGACACGGTACTCCAGGAGTAGCCTGACAAGCACTGAATGGAGTGGGACAAGCATGCCTCTATCTCTGCTAGTAATGTCCTATGAATGCAGCCCAGGATTTGATTTGCTTTTGTGGCTGCAGTGGCACAATGCTGACTCGTGTTCAGCTTGTTGCCCACCAGGACCCCCACAAGAAAATTTCTACTGCCACGCCAGTCAACATTTCCTAGCATTTCATTCCAGGTTCAGCTATCTGACCTGATTCTAATAATGTACAAATCTTCTTGTAGTCCGATTTTCAAATAGTTTCAGGTGCTTTCCCTCATCCTCACTTTCAAATCTTAACACTAGACACATGCTTATTTTTCAATTCATTCCATACATAATAAAACAATGTCAGCATCTCACTTCTTCTGCCATCTCAGTCAAAGCTGTGGTTTGTTTGCCTACTGTGTTTCATCTTGTTCAGTAGTGTCCTTTGCTGTAATTTTTTTTGCCAAGAGCCTTGGCAAATTCCAGGGGAGGAAATGCTCTTGTAGTCTGCTCTTGGATTTTGTACGTCATCAAAACAACTCTCCTCTTGTGTGTAGTCAGACAGTAATGCCAAATTTCCCTGCTTCAAGGATCTCCACAGATCTCCTTGGTTCTCAAATGACCCGTAATCTGTGAAGAAGGAAGAAAGGAGCAGAAAGCTCTGGTACAGCAAGCCTTTTCTGAACCCTACAGATTGCAGCGTCCTGCTTGTGTCATCTGAAGCTGTCACTGGTGCAGGGATAAAAGAAGCTTAGTTTAGAAGTTAGCACATAGAAATGTTCAACTCATCAGACTTAGCAGCCCTTCAGCAGCCTTCCGGATGTGGTTCAAAGTGTTGGCTTGAATATGAAAATGTGTTGATAACTGATCCGACATCCAAAATTTTCACTGAACCAGATATTATTTTAAGTAAATCAAAAAATTGATATTTTTTTTTTCCAGAGACACAGAAAAGAAACTCACCTACCTTCTGGCTCTTTTACTTTTTTCTTTTTTTTGGGGGGGGGGGGGGGGTGGGTTTGGTTTTTTTCTTTCCTTGTAGGGGGATTG
>JAOQGH010000012.1:38975498-39178495 GCA_025769975.1 Gallinago jamesoni
GAAACTCACCTACCTTCTGGCTCTTTTACTTTTTTCTTTTTTTTTGGGGGGGGGGGGGGGGGGGTGGTTTTGGTTTTTTTCTTTCCTTGAAGGAGGATTGTGGGACTCTTTTTTTCTTTACCCATTTGGGTGGCTCTAAGAAAGATTTTGGTTTTCCTCCTCTAGTTTACATCTGAAGAAGTACTCTACCTTCTATACTGGTTTCTTTCAGTTAGACAAAAAGGATTTCCTAAAATATGGCATTAAAAGGTTGTGATTATCTCATATGGAAAGTAGTCTGATAGTTTTTCAGACTGAGTTAAATGACTGGGAAGTAGAAGGGAATGGAGAGAGAGCTCACAGACCTGAAAAAATTTTACTTTTTTGACTGAACTTAAGTCTGCATTTTTCTACAGGGCTGCCTTAAGCATAACCGTCATAAAGAGCTTAAATCATGTTATAGCTTATGGGTATTTCTGTACTGTTGTCAGAATAAAGGTAACCCTGATGTCATGAAATGCCAGTAAGACTATGCCCAACATAATGTAGATAAGCTAAAAGCAATGTAACCTTTAAAAAAAAATAAGGCTGCTATTTAGCTACTGCACATATTAGCTATCCAGCACCCCAGGCTAGAAAAGAGGATGATATAAGTGTCTAACCTTTAGTGAAAATGTATTTGTACATGAAGTATCCAAGCTTTAGGACCTGTGGCTTCCTAACCAAACTTGACTTCTGGGGCAGAACGACAGAAGAACAAATTACAGGAAGGAAAAAGAAAGGGTTTTGGCTAGAAAATGGGAGACACAGACCAACCATCTAAGCAGGGGTGGGGGCTAGGGAGAGCAATTCAGTCACTGCCAAATGAGAATGGGAGACATTCAAGGGGCTGAAACAAACCATGACAGTAAGAAATGTAAGAGAAAATACGTTACACAGATTCAGACCTAGTCAGGTACCATGGATCTTTTAAACAGCCTGTGATTCCACATCCTTCTTTCTATACTTACAGTCAGCTGCAAGTATAAGATTGTAGGTTAAATAAATACAATTGTAAATGACAGGATTTAGCTCTCTAATTACCTGCTGGTCCTTGTAATTTATTGGACCTGCAAATCTATCTCCAGGAAGGTGGGAACAATTCAATTACTCCTCAAACAAAGGCAAACTTGGCAGGCACAGATCTACAGCCACAGGTGCTGAAAGTGTTCTCAAGCATACTGTATGAGGTGTTTCATTGAGGTAATACTCTGACTGGGGCTTATTGGTTGGATTCTCAGCTGAAATTACAGCGTACTGCTCTGCTCCATATTAACACACAGAACGTATCTTTCCTTCGGCTTTTAAAAAGCTGCCTTTCAACCACAGAATCATGCAAGATATTGCATGCTCGGTTCACTTGAATATTTACACATGCTACCTTTCTGAGTCTGAGCAGAAGGCAATAGCCTTCTGTAGTTAGTACGGTCTGATGAGAGATCCATAAATTATGTTAAGTATTCTTTTTGTTTTCCAGACAATTGTGAGACTTCGGGTTTTCTTTAGGAGGAGAACAGCACATGATTCTAGTAAACAATATTAATGATGGACTCAGCCCTGTTCTTCACTAGCAAGAGATACTCCCCCTAAGACAAGGTAGGATAAATAGGAAAGACACGCAGCTATGTCCCAGTGAGGCTGTGATTATCTTTGGCAAGTCAATTGTCTTTGGGCTTTAATGTGTTTCTTAACAGGAGTGAAGAGCTGAAAATATGGATATAGAAAGTCTCCACAGCCCAGTGGGATGTAGAAGATGGCTGTTGGGATAATTATTTAGTGCCTGGAGCTGCTTTCCAGAACTTCTTTTGCCAGCACAGTGAGGAGTTTATAGGGGAAAGGAAGCTAATTCCCACAGTGGCATGTAGAGGTGTGGAGCAGCGTTACGCACGATTAAATGCATTATATAGTACTCTCCTGAGGTGATAATCCTCACACTATGCAAGTACATAAATAGGTATTTGTTTCTAGCGCAGCCTCCTTCTCGGAAAACTACTTGGAACCTCCTTTCAAATAATTTTCTTGCCAGAAATTTATTTTCTGTTGATATAATGATGAATGTTCATGCAAATGCAACGCAAGCCAAACAGGGAAATCTCTCCAGGATTAGAGTTGCTCAGTGCCCAGCCTAGAAGACCAGTTACATTAATACCAACACATCTCTAAGCAGAAGGAACCAGAAACGCAAATAACATATGATAGCCATAAACTGCAGATTATGGCCTTGTATACCCTTTTTGTTGACTATATACACATTGGTGGCTCTCCCAAAACAGCCTCAAGCAACCTGACACACAGATTAGGAACCCACTGTCTTCATTACAAACCTCCATTTCAGATGCACTCAATCTACAAGGTTTGTCCTTCTGCTTGCCACTGTAATAAAGTGCTGAATTGATTTGAAAAACAGGAGATTTCTAAGACCTTCCATCTTAAGCGTTCACAGAACTTGGGGCAATTGTTTGCAAAACCTTCATGGCCACTGGTCCTAAAACAATTCATTTTTTACAAGTTTCAATAACAAGGCACCTTTGCTATTAACTCGTTCTTATATTTCTTTCTCCTCACATAACTTCAGCTACTTTTGGCAGGTGACCAGCTGATAGTGGTTCAAGACTTTTGCCATAATTCATGGAGAGAAATAAAGGCTTCATCGTGCACACCAGAGCCCCGTGGAGGTGCTAAGGCGGGGACAGGTAAAGCTGTTGCATCCGTGCTGCTGCAAGGCACGAGCCCACAAACCCCCCTCCTTCCCTGCCCGTGCTTCCGAAGCCTGTCCAGGTCAGGTGACAGCTGTGCTCCTGGCACTGGGGATGGGACAGTGTCACCAGAGCAGCCAGGATGGAGCACCCATTTCCAGTTTGTGATGGGGTAATGCCAGCCGTCCCTAGACATAGCCTCTCCTTCCAGCCTGACCAGGGCCTTGCTCTAACTGGTTAGAGTGTATCTCCCAGCTTGAGTCCCAGCAGGAGATATTACACTTTGCCCTTGTGCATTCCCACAATAGATAAACTAAAAGTGGGTTGGTTTGTGTGGGGATTTTTTAATCTCTTTTAACTCTGTGTAGAATTACTGGATACTGTAGAGGTCTGTTGTGGTGTCTGAATTGTGCTGTAGGACTTGTGCAGTGCCAATATTGGACTGGGCCATCAAGCTTCAGAGAAGTCAGTGGAAGCAGGATGTGTGTTTGCTTGAGAAAAGACCAGACAAGTAAAAGACCAGTTAGGACAACTGTCTACTGTTAACCATGACAGAGGACCACCTTTTGTTCCTTGATCGCAGTGAAGAGCAGCTGCCAGTGTCATCAGAAATGTGGTACTGTCATGGAAGTGGCAATGATGCAGCAAAACCCACCATCTGAAGAAAACTAAAGCAGAAGAGGAACATGGGTGTTTCTCTGCTTAAACACATGCAGCACAGGGCACATGCTGTTCGCACACAGAGCGACTCACCCCATGTCGCCAGCTGCTCCCCGACCAGTGCGGGTCTGACCACTGGTGATGAAGCAGAAGTCCTCCTCCCACTGGTGCTTGCTGCCGGCAGCTACGATGTGGCTACAACAAACAGCAAACTGGTGAATCTGATGTCAGGAAATGACAGTGACTGATCAGTGTTTGCACCTGGAATGCTTACAGCCCTGCCGAGACAGCTGTTTTCCGCCCGTCGCTGCTGTTTGCTCTCTCCAGCTCATTAGCTGATGGTCAACACGGACCGCAGTGGTACAGGGCATGGCTCTGTGTGATGGCTGCACTGGTCTCATGTCTCAGCTGCTGCAGGTGTGGAAAGGGGCCACTATTCCTCTCTCTCCCCTACTGCCACCTCTGCCCACCAGGGAGCCATCCTGCCCCTCCTTGGCTCCCCTGGGGGACCGGGGGTGCCCAGCCCTGGCAGCCAGGGCAGAGGCATTCCTCTCCTGTCCCCTGGAGGCTGGATAACTTAGGTATAACCTGAGACCTTACTCCAGGGACACCAGGAGCTGCACAGCAAGCTTTAGTTACATGCATATAAGCCAGAAGTCACAGTAAATTGCTCATGAAGTTAAAACTGCCCCCAAGGCAGTGGTGGCAGGGTCAGCCGACTGACCCAGCCTCACTGGGGCTCTTTAGCTGCATCCTGATGCAACTACAATTTCCACAGCCTCCAGCTCAATGATCCCTCCTTTGATGTGACTCAGTGATCTTTTCAGGTGGTTTATTCCACAACTTGATCTGCTTTAGCACCAAGAAAGCTTTATACCTGAGCTGAATCTCTGCTTCTTTACACAGAGCTGATGAGCCTTCATTTTATCCCTCACAGTTTCGGGTAAGTGAAACTATTTTTCTCTAGCTTCTTTTCACATTTCAAATGTTTGTACAGCATTATTATCTTCCTCTGGATTTGGGTGTTTTTTATTGAAGTGATATGAGAGAGGAAAAGAGAGGACATACCAAGAGAGGGATAGGTAGAGATCTCCATAGAAAGTTAAGGGAGAAACTGAGCATGTTGCACTATGTATAGTATGTGTATAGGTCTATGTCAAAGTAAATACATGTACAAGGATGCTTATGTTTATATTAACAAAAAAGCACACAAATGTAAATAAACACAAAATATTTTTCATCATAAAAATACTTCATTAATTAATTGCTCTTTTAATGTTACACAAAATGCTTCCCCCTACAAAAAAAATAATATCTTAATAGTCTCTAAATGCAGCCAAGCTTTAAGCAAAGCAGAGCCTCTATGAGAGAGGAGCTAAGAAGAATTTTATTCCCTTACATGCCACATACTGACTTCTGTGAGCCTTTTTTTAGGAGCAGCTGGTCCTAGAGCAGAATACCGGTGCAGATGCCTCGGCAGCCTGATCCTGTATGGCAAGCTTTAGCTCTCCACTTATCACCTAATTTATGCATCCTCAAGAATAAAATATTATCTGAACGCACAGCATTGGAGTCGCAGAGCACAGCAGTATGGGCTAGTCCATGAGCAGAAGCCCTGTAATCTTCATTGCCCATTTGTCATAACTTCCCTATATCATCTGTGAGCTCCCTCAGCCTGTGTGGAGAGAGGCACCCTACCAGACACCAGCTGCCCAGTGCTTCCCACAAGGGTGGGATAAGTGATGACACCTTGACTGCTGCTCACGTCCTGGTCAAACAGAGGTAGAAAATGCTGCAGTCCGGGGCTTTATTCACCCTGAGCCTGCACCTCTGTACAACACGGAGGACTTGCAAACACTTCGTAAAGGGTCAACAGAGCTCAGACCCACACTTAAAATATGTCTCAGGCATACACCGGGCACTTGCTGTGGGCTTGTGTAGGCTACAAGCTTTGTGTGACCAGGCAGGTCTTTGGGTTGCAGATACCCAAAAAGTCCTACCACCTCCCTTTGGGGCCATCTGCTGACTGCTGACCGCCTGCCTTCTCCCTCGCAGAGCTTACCACCAGAGCCCTTCTCCCAGGAAACTCATGTCTGTGTTCTTAGCTGAGCTCCTCAGATTTTGCACTGAAAGAAAGGTCACTGTCACACCACTCCCTGTGTATGAAGAAAGGCTCAGTGGTTTCCTTTCTGTGAAGCCTGAAATGCGTTTCAGATCTTGAAAACTGCTGCAAAACCAGCAACCCTCCCTATGACTTAATTTTCAAAGGCACTGACTTAATTCCCAGAAGGCAGGGGTAATGCTGGCTGTAATCAAGAGGGCTGTGCCTAAGAAAAATAAGAATTCTCCCTCCCTCCCCCCCAACTAATTTTTACTGCATGGGTAGGTGAGAGCAGAAAACCCTGCTGAGAGCAAGTGGATAGAAATGTCCCCTGGTACGAGCGGGTCTGCCCTAGTGGAACAGACCCAGAACTGCTTCCCACCAGCTTTACTTCAGTGTAAATGCACTGAATAAAAGACCTGGTCTCTTCAATCTCAATAAGCTTACTTTACCTGTATCTCCAGCAGCTAGTTACTGGTTCAATGCTATGATGCTAACTAGTTTTCTTCAACCCTAAATGGCAAAAATGATCGGTGGGGAAACCTGCGGGGAAAGTAATGATTTCCAGCTACTGAGAGTCCCCATTCTGAAGGAATCGTTTGCCATGTTTGGAGCTGTGGCAGGGAAACAGGTGAGAGATGGCATTTCCAATCATCAGCTTCTGAATGGCAAACTGAGAGCAGCCTGCCTGCTAAAACCTGGTGAGGGCTAATTTATGCAGAGAAGAAAGGAGGACCGTATCAGTTGCACAGCATGCCTTATATTTTTCTCTCTCTCTCTCTCTCTCTCTGTTCTCTTTCTGTCTCAGCAGCCTTCTCTGGCAAAATATTGAAATACAATCCTTCCTTCTGAGAACACAGTGAATAATTGTATTCTAGACAAATTCAATCCCAGGAAAGACACTGATCTTAATGACAGAGTAGCTGGTTGAACAAAGTCCCAATTAACTTTCTGGCCCAATAATCCGTAGTTTGCTGTTAAAATTTTCACCAGAAGATGCTGGCAGAGAAAGGCAGACGTTTCATAGCAATCATTGCATGAGACCATTCCCTTAAAAACATGGTTTTCAGTAATGAGGGTGCTTCTCTGGCTGGTCAGAGCTTGTACATCGCTGCAACTGCCCTTCATGTTTGTATTTTGTCGAGATAAGCTGCTGCCAGATCATGGACCAGCCAGCAGCATGGCGTGCAGGGCAGATGGCTGGTGTTGTCATCCATCTCCACCCCCTCTCCCACGGCAAATGTCAAATAAGGGAGAACTGGGAAACAGGTTTGAGTGACAGAACTATTCCTGTTTGTCTTCTGTGGGGCTTGGTACCTCTGCCTCCCCTCTGTTAGTGGTTTGTCTGGATTTATTTACTATTTGTGCCTCCACCAAGAAGAAAGGTGAACTTTGAGGCCTGAGCTGACACTGCACCCAATTTACTACCTGTTTTCTCCATTGACAAGGGTATCTGCATTAGTGCTTTTTAAATAATGGTTCTCCATTATATATTTATATTAATTACTATTTTCCTTTACATTTTAAATTTGTCTATATTAAATATCTCTTTAAAGAAAAAAACCCTGTTTTTCCTAAGGTTGATAGATTCCTCTGCAATTTTGTCATCTTACCTGCATTTTTATTCCTGTTGCTTGTTCAATAACAAAAATTGTCAGGACTGATGAAAGAGTTTCCCACTTAAGGGGTGGTTTCAGTATTGCTAAGAGAGCTTCTGAGAAACAAACAAGTTTATATTTGATATGATTCCATATTAACAGAGGTTGACCTTATCTGAGGGCAGCCTTAAAAGGAAAGTCTGTTCAGTCCCGGGCTTGAGAGTAAGCAGACAAGTGGTCCTTATGTAAGTAGTAATAAGTGTTTACAGCATTGCTCAGACATCTTCATTGTTCTTAGCTGTACTTTTGCAATACTTTTGTTTGTTTAATTTCCTTTCTCTACTGTAATCTTAATGTAGCCATAATGGATTTGATTATATGTTGTTGCTTTTTCTTGGCTTATTACAAACTGCTGGCAAACACTCCAGAGCTCAAATGTGCTCCTGCAAAATCAGCTGTTTAATAAGGCCAAATAACAAACACGTTCTTGGAGAAGAATCTCTAAACCAAACAAAGGGGCACATCCCTGCACTGTGCTACATGAGCATACTGCCTGCAGTTAGCAGCATGACTGACAGATGAAGAAAAAGGGCAGTAGTGGAGAAGACTGCTTTCTGAAGCTTACACGAAATACTTTTTTCTACAAAACATTCACCACAAATGTAGCAGAAATGCTGTGGAATAGTACACAGAATCTATGAAAACTTGTTCGGGATGACCTGGATGTCCCATTTAACCCCTCCTGTGAATAACACCCCTGTCCCAAAGTTACAGCAATACAAAACATCACAGCCTGTCTCTGCTTTTCTGCTCCTGGAAGGCCACAGGTTCAACAGAAGACCTTAAGTCAGGTCTTGAATTCTTCTGTTGGTTCCTACTTCAGTATCACATCAAACAAGCTGCTTATTTTCAATACAAAGGCCCTCAGAGCCTTGCCTCAGAAGTAAGGAGTCTTTCTGTACATATGTGTGTGTATGTATATATTATTTTTGTTTCTGTCTCAGGGTTAGTCTACTTTAGGAGGCTCCATCACTCAGTAGTTAAGTGACAGTCTTGATGTTTTCTGCTATATCAGAAGCATCCACAAAATGTTGTGGTGCCTTACTGCAGATGTGGCCTGATATGCTCAAATGCTCAACATGCTGCCCAGGTGCTAAGCACAGGGAAACCCTTTCCCACCCCCCTGGTGGGTGGTTTCATCATGGGATGAGAGGTCAGCCTAGAACTGGTCCTACAGAACCCCTCTGTTCAGATGGAGAAAGAGCAAGCCACAGAACATCTCCGTAGTCTTCTCATCCATAGACCTTTTGTAGGACCAGGGTCCCAGGGATGTTTAACTGTCAATACCAAGCAAGCAGAGTGAAAGGGGAAGCTGAGTACCCTCGACTCTTGCCAGAGACAAGCCATGGAGATAGATGCCTGTTTGTGAGCCAGTGGGTAAGAAGATGCCAGCACTGGGATCTGTAGCAGCTTTGTGAAAAAGCCAGCTCTTCATTTCCGTTGCATCTTTTCCAGGCACCCATAACAAGTTTTCATCTGGGGCCAGATACAATACTGTGTTCAATCCTTCCTCTTCCTTTCTAATAACAAAATAAAAAATAATGCATTTATTTATTTTTCTCACTGCTGAAACAACTTAGACAGCTCCATCACGTTCACCTGCTATCCCTTGTCTTGTAAGCTCTTTGGACCACAGAGAGTTTCTCTCTGCAGTGTTACTGATTGCCACAGTAATAAGAAAAGAAAATAGTAATTATAATCTGCTGGGGTTTGTTCAGAATAGTAAATAGACTCTGGATGTTTCCTCAAGTGAACAAAACTGCCATGTCTAGCTTTTCAAATTTTTTGATTTGAACTAATCACTCCTAGAGTCATTTTATGTGTATATCCGTGATTTAGACTTGCATCCCTGTGGAGGACATCTTGCAAGCACAGACTGAAGTTTATTTGGTAAAACACAAGCGTGTGTACTCCTCGTGCTGAACTGGCCCTTCAGGGAGCAAGTGATGGCTGCCCAGTCACAGCTGGGTGACTCTGCACTGATTAAATTGAGGGATATTAATGCTAACTGTTCTTCTAATCTGCTGTCATTCATACCGAGTCTGAACAATGGTCTGAACTACTTGACTGCACTCCCTGGAGCAGAGGGCCCCCTGCCAGAAGGACTGGGACTCTAGGGCACCTTCCTGCCTGACCCAGGCCAACGCAAAATCATGCGTGAGGAAAACCTCAGCACATTGATTTTACAGACACTGAAGTGTTTTCCAAAAAAATCCATGCAACCATTGAGTCTTCCCCAACACTAGTCCTGACATTGTGGTGGGTATAAGTAGCACAATGCATAAATACTAAAATGTCACCTCACAGCAGGCAGAACTGTGTGAAACACAACTGGCCATCAGTAAGACAGACATGTAGAAGGTCAAAACACCCAGAAGGTTTCTTACTATTTAACATACTTTTGGAATAGAGGTCAGGCATACAGTCATTCTGAAAAGAAAATCATCCAGACCCCAGGGTGTGAGCACACTTCTGGATAATGCTGGCACAAACAAATACCAGTGTGTCTCTATAAACCCCAGAAAATCACACCTAGAAATGGCAAACGTACCATGACCAACTTTATTCTGCAGCATTTGCAATACCTGATGCCTCTGTCACCACCACCCAGTATTTTTTTATCAAGGCTGTCTCTGAAATCTGCAGAAGCTGTGTTTACCTGCTCACTCAGGAGATCTGGCTGTGTGGTATGAGGCAAAGCATGCTCGACTAAATGCTGCATTAGATTCCAGTCTTTTCCCTGGTAAAGTTCAGACTTTGAGGTTTTGACCTGCTGTGCCAGATGGGACATCAGCTCTTGTTTGTGGCCAGAGGGGCTGAAAACAGACAACTTCTCTTAACTGGGCCCTTGCATGTACAAGCATTGGAAAACGAACAAAAGAACCTTTTCTTCTTACAGAGATGCTGGAGGCCCACTTGAATTAGAGGGCTTACCTTTGGAGGTGCAACTATCCAGACAGTGTGCTACATCCCCTCTGTGCATGCATGGTCTTGTTCTTCACACGATCAAAGGTAAAGTCAGGATGACCCACTTGGCTGATGATCTTTGTCCAGGTGAGATCAGAGCACTTTATGGTCCTTCAGCCTACATGGGGTAAAATTTTACTCATTGACACTGAATGGAATAACTGAAGCTTGTTTCAATGAGATTGGTGCTCTTACAGTTTTCCTAGAATCACAACCAAGAAATTGCACATGGAGCTCTATGAATATACAGCAATGCCTACAAAAATACGGTACTGAAAAACTGAAGAGCTTCTGTCTCAGAAAATTTTGTGCAAATCTTTCCTGTTCTATTATTTTCAGTAACAGTCATCTGATCAAAAGTACAGCTTTACAGACTAAAACGTATAGAATTGAAGGAAGCCAGCATATGCTATTTTAGTGAGTGTATTATCTAAAGTAGGCCTTCCATCTGTTTCAGACCTAATTATTACATTATCTTTATGTAGCTCGATTTACAATGAGTGAATTAAATGCTTATGTGAGTGCTTCATACAATGTGAAACACAGCTGTGACATTTTTAGAGCTAGAACAGGGCAAAATGTTCTAGACATACTGAATTTCATTTTTCTATTGTGTTTACAAAAATATTCCTTTGTAGCAAATATTTTTCCCGCTCCCTTAGTAATACACAATTGTATTTTGAAGAACCATACAGCATCCATTTGGATTGCAATAAAATACTGAATATTATCTGTCAAAGAAAAGACTGTGAGTTTTTTGATCAAAACAGCAGTCTCTATTAAAAGCATTCAGCTGGTTCTTCCTAACCTAACTGTTGCCAAACAAAGGCTGATTAAGATTAATTGCAGTAATTAAACAAAGGGACAGGCTACAGCATTAGTAGCAGCTATGTATCACATTTGTTGTTCCCAGATACTTTATTTAACAGGAAAACAGAAAATCACATGAGCTCCAGTCTCTGTTATGCACATTTTCTATAAGGATTAACTCTTTAGCCGATACTCAGGAACAAGGTATGTGCACGTATAGTTTGCCATAATGTGCCTTTCTTTAAAAATCTCCTTTTCTAGTAAAAGCAAGACAGATTTAGAACATATTTCTTGATTAGATTACAACCCTCTAAAATAGTTTAATGGGAGCAATTTTTTTAACTACCCTTTTTTTCTTGGGTTTTAAAATTCATCTGACAAGTTGTAGTGAAAGGAGAGGTAGAATGTAGATTAGGGTCTAGCAAAAGCTCCTGTTTCAAACAGAATAGGGAATAATCACAATTTTCTTCTCACTTTTCCCCTATTCAATTTTTTTCTTTTGCTTTGGGGTTGGGTTTTGGTTTTGCTTCTTGTTTGTGTGTTTGCTTTAAAAGAGCATGTACTCTGCCTGAAGCCAGTTTTGGTCACTTTATGGGTTCAGGTTACAATGTCACCAGGCTCACAGCAGGACACTGCAAATTAACTGTATTGCATTTGAAAGACTTGACTGTATACACATTCTGAAAGCCTTGCTCTTGCTCCCTCAAGATGGAAAATAAAAGGCAGCTAAAATTTAAAATCGTGCTCATATTTAGGATAGTCCAATTTTCTTTGGCTAATAGTGTATGGGCTCAGCATAAGTCCTATGCACCTCCAAGCCTCCTGCTCTCCTGGGACACTTCTTCCCACCCCTCTTTTACCCACACAAGAGCAGTCTCTGCTTAGCAAGGCATGACCAGAGGTTATTTCAATTGGAAAAAAAAACAACAACAAACCCAAACCACATAATTCATCTTATGCCCACTGCAGTGTGGCATAGACACACCCTGTTTTGCCAGCATTGGTTTAGCAATTTGTCATTAGAAGAGAAATAAACAGGTTAAGAAATCAATAAGCAGTTTTGCAGGCAGAAGGGTAGCAGAAAATAAACAGAACTCTATTCTAGGAAGCAAACATGTATTTTCCTCAGTTAATCTTTGAACTGGAGAGTGAACCTGATGCTGGGAAGCAAACATTAAACGTATATGGGGAGGGGGAATATGTGCCTTGCAAATAATTTCCCATGAATAGCTGCCTGCTCTGACATCTTTTGATTGAGCTATTTCTAGAGCTAACCCTCTGCTTGTAAATGCTGATGCTAATCTCGTTTCAGAAATGTTTCATCTTGGCAAGGCATTAATAAACACTGTACCAGAAAACGCCTGGAGTACTGCCGTGCACGAGGCCTTGGTGATCAATCAACACTGGAGGTAGGTGAAGACCAGGAGAGGGATGTTCAGATGCCTTGGTGGCTCTTCAGACACATTTTGAGTCAGTCAAGGCCTCGTTTGGCTTTCTGTAAACATTAGCACAAGAAAAATTTAGCTTGTGTTAATGTTCCCTGAAAACAAAAGCTAGTTTGCAGGCTGAAGTTTGTTTGACAAAAAGAAAATCTGATTTGGTGGAGAGAACAGGCCCCCTGTAATGGCAGAGTCATGGGGTAGGACAGCACAAGAAAAGCAAGGGGTCACAATTCTGGACTACAAATCACAGGAATATCCATTACAAACTATTCACTAATCACTTACAGAAAGGGAGTCAGCTGTATAGGCTAAAAGTGGTTTGTAATTACAGACTTTAAGTCTCCTTAAAGGAGTCTGATTATCAGGAACGAAGGCCTTTAGGATGTCTCATTTTTCAGTTGCTTTTGAAAGCCATAACCTATATGTCACAGCCTGTTAAATAATGAGCAAATTCCAGGGAGTCATCACTTATTGCAATGAATTGTTATAATTAGTTGTGTTGGTGTTAAAGATTGGTGGCCTGGGCTAAGCAACTGGAGATAGGTTCCCCATTGTAGGAAACTTTGTACAAAAAGGACAAATTCAACTCCAAGTAGCTTCTGATCTCAATAATGCATTACCAGGAGGTAGAGAGAAATGTTAGTTTTCCTTATTCAGTGCATAGTCATCAATGAACTTTTTCCACCTATCTGAGGCTAAAGGCTTTCTCGCCCTTTATGCCAAATGAAGAGTATTAATAGCAACGAGTGTCACTGGAGGGAAGTGGTGAGCGGGTCTTCGGTACAGCCTGTTGTTGATAAGAGTCTGATCCCCTGTCCAGCTGAAGAGCAAGACTACAGCTGCCAAACAAAGCACTTTTGTTTGATCTCGTTGCTGCAGCCATGTAGGGAAAAGTGCCAAGTATGATTTTGAAGTAGCCTTTTAATAGCAGATAGCTAAAATGAGAAGTTGCTCTGAGTAGAAACACAACACACACCAGGGGAGATAGTTTTGCCTGATGTGGAAAGGCTTTCTCTTTATACATCATGCACATGGAATTACATAATTGAATAAAACCCTGGATGCTTTTTTGGCTCAGGAGTCATCTGAATTGTAGCCTAATCATTTGTACATGACATCCCCTATTAACAAAACAAAAAAAAACCCCAAGTTTTGAATTTTAAAAAGAAATTAAAAATTCCAAGCAGAATCTGGAAGGAAATATGTTTATCTTACTTTTCCTTAGCTTTTCCTTAGACTGCTACAACCAGCAAGATGTTTATAACCATATATTTAGAGGTAAATTATTAACAATGCAGACAGTAATATCATTATGCTGGTTCATTCCAGTAAAAAGAGAAATGTACTTTAGGATAAAAGTCAACAACTCATTACACAAGTCACCATCTAGTGGTACGTAAGAACATGTACTGCTGCTCTTTCAGTTTAGAAGTTAAATAAACCTGTGGTTTTAGGGACTTAAAATAACATCTTCAGTGGTGCTCAGAATGAACTTGTGAATATATATATATATGTGGTACACGTGTGAATATATATAAAATACATATATCTTCTGTATTTTATATGCATGTATTGATATTTTATTATAGAGGTAATTTAAGCAAATTTGGTGTTACCCTATACAAAGTCATTTCAAATACAATTTTACTTCACATATTTAAAATGATGGAGCTCAACACTTTGTAGGCTACCTGTTTTTTGGCCTTTTTCTCCTCTCTGTATGCATACATATGTGTTGCCTCTCTTTACGTGCATTTATAGCTATATATGTCTGTACTGGTGCACCACAGCATACCATTGAAGGTGTCTGTATTTCTAACTAGCCAGCTGAGTTGCAGAAAGAAACTTGTGGTTAACTAGCACTGCTCTGTAACTGCTGGAACAAGTGACATCTCCCCCACTGCAGCTATCTGTTCAGAGGGAAAGCTATTAGGACTGACAGAGAAGCTCATTCTTGCTCATTATATTCCAAGCCCTTACAGATGAGACAATTTTTCACTCTTCTCAGTTGTGATAAAAACTGAGTACAAATACAGCATTATACTCTATTCAGCCCCTATCTAAAAAATGTTCTGCATTTATTTATCCCTGAAGAAAAGCTGTACGCAAGCCAGCGCTTTCCCCCCTCCAGTCTACCTTTCCTATTTGCATTTATATTTAGCATCCTCACTCGGGGCCAAAGCTTTGAGACCTTATTTGACTTTTCCCCAATCTTTCTTCCTGCATTACTCACCATATGAGATTTGTCTGACAAAGAACTAAATTAAAATTTCACAGAGAGGATGTGCACTAGAACTTCCTGATTGAAAAATAACCAAACACATGGCAAACAAGATATGACATAAGATTACAAAGGTGCAGTCCTGGCAAGCTGTGACATTTCTGCTTCTGGGCTTCCAAAATACCAGAGGATACATGGGGTGGAGCTGGAGGCGGGGAAAAAGAGATAGGCATGGTGAAAGTAAGGCTGATCTGCAAATAAACAGCTATGATTACTACTTGGCCACGTGCAGCATTTGTTGCTGGGACTCCCATGGAAAGAGCAGTATCATCTGTCACAGAGGTTAATACAAGGTGCTAACAAAGGCTGGCTTACCCTTTTCACCACAAGGTCAGTAACAGCAAAAGCTTGACCTCTTCACACTACCTACCATCTAGTTTTGGGACACATTTATTATGGAGACCTCTAAAGTTAAGGCATTGTGATGGACGATCTTTCCATGGGTCAGCACTGCAGTGATTGAGTCAGACTTCATAAAAGCCAAGGGCACAAAGGAATGCAATGAAACTATCTGATCAAATGTCTGGTAAGCTTTGGGGGTGAATCTTTAGAAAACCTAGTCTGCAAAGCAGAGATTTTTAAACACCATCACCGGCTTTTGGTTCCTGCCTCCTGAACCTGGAAGAAGGGGAAGAGAGAGTACTCTCTATGTGGACTCACATACTGGATTTGGTTCCCTCAGTGGCAAAATACACATTGGCTTAGGCAAAGGACCCGCCCGTACTGTTTATACAGATTTAAATACAAATAAAATATTTTATCTTAAATTTCTCCATTTAGCTACTGCATTTTAGTTCACATTTATTTCAGCTTAAGAGCAGGCATACAGGTGGTTACTACATTTTAGCTCAAAAGAGACAACTTAGGTCATACTTGTCTGCTGGAGTCTGTAAAGTCTGCCTGTGTGGTCCTCTGTGGAGTCTGGGAAGGGGAAGAAAGCTGAAAGAATAGTGTCTCAGACTCACTAATATCCCTGCCTCAGATAGCCTGACGCCCAACGCCAGTGGGAGGAATGCAGATTCATACTTCCCTAGATTATGTATGACCCTTAAAAATCCAATTCACTTCTCTCCTGAATTCATTTCCTGGCTTCCTCTATTATTTTCTTTTTTAAAGGCATGCAACCTTACAAGTGGCCAAAAGGCACCTCTTGCTTGACCTCTCTTTTCTACCCATGCTCTCAAAAAATTGCTTTTTGCAGATGGTGTCTAAAAGGCAAGATATAGTTCTTAAGGTTGGGGTTCTGTAGCACAAGCACAGAAGAAATAGAAACAGAAACGCTTTAAAAGAAAAAGAAAAGCACCACGAAAGACTCAAAAAAAGAGGATTTAAAAAATACAGAGGCTCCACCGTGGTTACTGGAAGAACACTGGAGAGATGAATAGCAAGAATAAGCAGTCAGATCTGCAGGTGGTGCAAATAGCATCGCTGGGGTAAAGTCAGAGACACTACGCTGATTTGCGCCAACAGGGACTGAAGCCTGTTACTAGGGAGGAACGTGCAACAGCCCTGTGATGCACAGATTTTACTTTCTGTGGAGAATATTGTTTCAGTCCCTCCCACGGTTTGTCAGTGACTGCTCCCTGGTGAGAACATGAAGAAGTTGTCAGGTCTATTAACCTTAACAAATGTAAATATGAACCCAAAATGTGGAAAAAATGCTGGGATCTGAAATTAATTTCATTCTAACAGACTGCTGAGTTAAACAGTCACTTACGCAGCCAACACAGCAACAGCAGCCACTGAGAAAGAAAATTGTTCACCTCATTCTTTTTGGGTTGGCCTTTCTGCCTGTTTCTCAGTTGGGTGGCACCTCATATAAACAGCTGCATTAAAGGAGGCTGGAGTCACTTGTGTGATTTATCCCAACTAATCTACTTTGTGAATGCAGGCCTTTCTTCTCCAGTCAAGACTCTTGTTCACAATTTTTTAGTACATCTGCAAACAGATCTTACCCACCAACTCGCTCATGAAGCAGCTGCTAGGAACAAGCCATATGCTCAGTTCTTGTAGGACTTGACTGGAGCCAGGAGCTGTATTCCCTTATTTCTGTTCCATGAAGGAATGGCATGCCCCAGGTACCCTGTCCCACAGGGAAAGAGGGAAAGGACCATTGCCTGCTACAGGTTATTCATGAACACGGGGAACTGTTGACTGAGACCAATACAGAGAGATAGTCTGGAGTGTGACTTATTTGGCATGCAGTCTGTAATGTTTACGTTTCCTGTGAACCCTCATGTAATAAAAACATGTAAACAGAAAAAGAGGCTTAACACACATTTCCATGGCTAGACCCATACAGGGGGGCCTGAGGGATCCTACTGCATTGGGGTTGGGGTGGCAGGAGCTGTGTGAAGTGGCATATATTCCCTTGTGATAAAGCTTTTCCAAAATCACTCCCTGCAAGGACCATGACCCTGGAAGGGTTGGGATGGGGCTAGGGGGAGGATTGGACTTCTTCACTTGGCAGATCCTTTGCATGTCCTGCCAACATACATAAATATGCCTGGAAAAAAAAATGCTGGAGAAGGTCCCACTAAGATTCAGTGTGTGCAGTACTTGCAAAGCAAACCTGCAGCCCTTCTGCAGCTTAAGGAAGAGAGAAGCCATCGCTTGGCTGGTGCCCTCAGGTTCAGGTCTCTCAGGTCCAGATTCATACAGAGAGTGAAAGCTGCACACCGCAGTGTTTAAGAAGTCAGGGGCTGAGCTCTGCTTGCTGTTCCCAAGGTGGTGTTATGTGCTGAATGGGAGGACTGTCAGGCCTATGAGCAGCAGAAGGTGAAGGTGTTACAGCCCAGGACTGTCCACCTTGCATCTCCACCTGCACCTCTTCCTCACCCCTTCTCCTCAGCAGCATGGCACGCACTCCTGCCGCTCAGCAGCTTCAGTGCCAACTCGCTGTCTTGGGTTAAACTGCTGGGGAGAGGGGGATTGAGTTAAACTGAAGGAGCGGGCACTTGTGCTGCTGCCTTGTGCCCACCTGTCAGCTCTGTCAGGGCGGCAACACCCTCCAGCCAGGGGTATGTAGAGTGCAAACAGCCCACAAAAGCTTGTCCCTCAAACCCTGTAAGTGCTGTGGCTGTGGCTGAGAACTGGGAGTTCAAACCTGGAGACAAGAGATGCTGAAGGGAGAGAAGGTAAGATAGAGATTCAAATTTCATCCTTCCTTTGGCCCCATCATCAGTTACCAGTGAAGGTGGGTTTCAGCCCCGAAAATCTCATTGAAGGCTCAGGCTTCAGTACCATGCGTTCAGATGCTGGCAAGTACACTGCTTTCTCATACTTCGGCAGCAAGAAAGGATAGAGGATTCCCTTTGCTTAACAACCAAGGGTACTTGGGTACTTGTCCAGACACCAGGCTTTGAACTTCTGACTAAGAAAAAAAAAAGGAAATTAAAAAACAATAAGATAGTTTCCTTTATATGCAAGAATATTTATGAAACATTTCTTTGCTGCAGTGACATAAATCCTTATAATTGGACAAAGGAAAAAAACAGGAGTAGATATGATAGAAAACGTGGGCATTAGGTTCCCCTAGTTTCATTTGCATTTGGATACAAAAGCCTGTTTGCCTTTACTGTTCTTCCATAGAAAAAGAAGCTGTCTAAACTTCTATGGACATTTGCTTTAAGTTTTGAGCTTTCTTCTGCTTTTTGGTTTCCAAGTCAGAGGTAAAATGGATAGCCCTTCATTTTATTTAATACAAAATGAATTACAAGAAAATGGGACCTCTAGGAATAAAAACTCTTCAGTCTGTATGTTCATGTAAGTGTAAAATGTACTGCAAGGCAGAGTGCTTCTCCAATTTCACTGCAGATTTGTAATAATAAAAAAATGGGCTCCGAGGAGAAGTGAGCCATGAGCTATGTGATTTGAACAGTTACATTAACACACAATAAAAAGGTGCAAAGGTTCAAGACAGTTCTCTCTTAACAGAAAAACATGCAGAACCCAGAAATGCATGAAAAGGCATTTGAAAAGTAAATTAAAAGATTGGATTACATACTTGATAAATGCAAATCTAGACTGATTTCCATTTGAAAACAAATAAAAGCCCCAGGTCACAACTAGAGCAGGGGAAGGGAGGCAGGAACAAACGAGCAGACAAAGGAAGGAAGGAGGGATCATATACATTGCAATGTACAGTTATTGGTGCTTGGTTAAAATACAGGATGGGAATGAACGGGAACTGATACCAAGATGATCATTTACAATACAGAGATACACAGAACACTCTGTCGGTGTTTGGTAGGAAAGGAAATTCATGCCTGAGTCATTCAGAAAGCGTTAACATTCTGCTTATAATACCCACATCTGTCACACCACACTCCTTTGTAATCACACTCCCCTTGACAGGAAAGGAGAAAATTATGTGCATCCCCAGGGAAGGATGTACTCCTATGAATCTGCAGGCAACATTCAAAGAACGATCCACTCAGAACTTACCTAATTCAAGAAGCAGTAGAGCATACAGTGCCAGTGAGCCACATCCCATATATAATAAAGCTGAAACAAAAAAGGAGAGACATACTCATCATTGAACACACCTTTGATAACAACGTATAGGAAAAGAGCTGGAATTTGGGGGAAAATGACAAACTAATATCTAAACAACTCCTTCTGGGCTGCATACAGGTAACCAATGTTGTGTCTTAAGGATCTTGATTTTTGGCTTTGAGGGGGTGGAATGGTAAGAAACAGTGTTTCACTTGGTTTACTGTAATTTAGTCTAGATTTGCTCAAAACTTGGCCATATTTTGAACTAAGTCCAAATTGGCAGTACAAGGCTTTAAATACTCTGGCCAGGCAGAGGTTCCCAACTCAAATCTTATAGAATGAGGTGGGTTTTGCTTTTAAAAAGACTATTTCACATAATTTTCATCATATTTTCCCTTTGTACAACAACCTGTTCGCACAGATAGCTCAAAGAGGATAACTAAGGACAGAGAAGAATTAAACACCTTAACACAAAAAAGCCTTGCTTGTCTGGCAGAAAAAAAGCCCCAAAACTATGTCTCTAACTCCCATTTAAAAAGAACCTATCAGAAAATGGCTATCCACTGTGGAGCAAAAAGTCATTTTTAACACTCAAACACACTGAATCTTAAGACTCAGACATATTTGTGAATATTTCCTGCTATTGACTCTACTTTGAGGCAAACTGCACTGAAAACAAGCTATAGAACTTTCAATTTAAACTCAGTGCTAAATGATTGTATTCTAGGCTGTCCATGTAGCTCAGCCTTGCAAAAAAGATAGGTAGAATCAGTAGGAGTCTATGCTGATGACAAATCCATAACAGCTCAGAGTAGCTTGTGTTCTTCCACTGATAGCATCAGTGTAATGGTAGTGCCAAGGAAATGACAAAGACTTGAACTTTTGCAAGATAATGATCACACTGATTCCTGTTTAGCAAAAAGTGGATTAAGGCCACATGATTTTAGCAGTATCAAGCAAAATCACTCATTACAAAGGTTCTATACCCCCCAAAAAAGAGCAAGAATGGAAACCAATATTATTGCTGGATTACAACCTTTGCACAGATTTTGGGGATTTGTGAATCAGTCATTTGAGTCTTGCTGCCCCCTACTACTTATCCTGTAGCAACATTTCCATAAAGCAGCTTAAAGGTGCAGCCACATGATGTTCACATTTTCCCTCTTTGAGGAGACGACCTGCCACTGCCACCCCTGCTGTCCATCTGGGAGGGTATAAAAAACACCGTATGCCAGAAACTCTGCCAACGTAACTTCCCACACCAGTGAGGGGAGCTGTGTCTGTGCTTTCCAACATGGCTGGAAAGCGGTATTTATCCCTCCATCAAGGTGGTGTTACCAAGTCTCCAGGGTGTGGTTGGTTCATTAGTTCAGCCCTGGAGATAGGACATGTTTTGTTCCCTATGGTAAAGCACCAAGCTGTTTCCTACACATCAGCTACAGACGTAGCGTGCTTGTCAGAGCCTTAAGCCTTGGAAAATTAGGTAATTGGCCAGGAAAATGGGTATATGCAGATAGGCACCTGCCACATGTGTCTGCACAAATGCCAGCACAACATTTTACAGCCTTGTTAATTTTCATCTCCAATCCCCAGCATCCCATATGGAAAGGTTTCCTTGTAATTAGATAGTATTCCAGCTGTTTTCATGCTGCAGCTTTGTGCATTTCTCTGGTTTATGCATATTGCATCTGAATTAATATAAACTTAAGCTAATAGGGGATCTCATATATAAAAAAAATCAGAGAAAAGCTCATAAATCCTCCTTGCACCCTGGGACTGTAGTCTGTGGTTCCTGGAGGTGTTTATTTACATTCCACAGCCTATTTGTTTTAGACATACCTGCTTGGGAGCTTTACTTCTCTCAGGCTTCAGTATTCACTGTGGGTCTTACTGGTCCTCTTCCTTCTCTTAGCTGCAAAACAAAGCTGTGGCATCTGTTCTATTTTGTATCTTGCCTGTAAGATCTGTGACATATTAAGAGAGTTTCAGCCCAGAGGGGATCTACAGCTCACCAGCTACTGCTCTTCAAACTGGCCTTTCAGCAACTTGTAGTTGGCAAAAAGAGACACATCTTCAGAGAACATCTGCTCAGGAAGACATTGAAAGATGGAGAAGCCATCACTTCGCCTGATAGTTTGCTTCAATCACTCCTACCAGAACAAAGCATGTCTTGGTTTTAGTTTGACTTTGCTGTTCTTTAGCTTCACATCCATGGTTCTTTCTGTGCCCTTCCTTGCTAGATTAAATAGGTGGTTCACTCCCAGTATTTTCTCCCTGGGAGTATACTGTAACCAAGGAGCTTCTTTTCTTATGGATTCATTCTGTAGTGCAGAATGCATGTTTAGCCTTTATGCAGTGCTATATGGGACACTGCTCCTTGGAGAGAAACAAGTTAGATCATTTCCAGCCTCTTTTATATATACAATTAAACATGTTTATCACCAAAAAAAGTGGGTAGATTGCTCCCTGGTTAACTGTCCTCTGACTGCTTATTAGAGTTTCATTGAGCTGTCACAGTGTGCTGCTACCTGGAACAATATGGCAGTACTGCATCTCTCTACAAGTACTAATTAAAAGAGACTAACACTGCATAATGAAAAAGTATTCATAATTCCAGCCACTATCAAAGAGAAGTCTGGACTGCTGTTAACCACCCTAGTGCACAGATCTTCGTTGTGAAAAGTTAAAATAGCTGGTTAGATCCTGCATTTTCAGTGCTCACACTGAGTGACATGTTCACTGTAGTGGTGTAACTTAAAAATTATGTTGTCTAAGGCACAGTTCTTCACTTTGGGCATATAAGGATTTCAGAACTAACAAATGGATGGAAATGTGCTTTCCCTGAAACCATGTACATGACTTCCCTGTATTCCCATGACTTCCCTAGATTTCCCTGTAAAAGCCATCAGACAGATACAACTTCAAGGCTATCCTCATTTACCTGTCAAAGCCTTAGGATGTAGCACTCTTGCACAGCCAGGGCAAAGTTTAGGTTGCTGGGAATGCCGACTGTTTTCTCCGTCACTAGAGCTCCTGGGACATTGGTCTGTGTCTGCTGAAATTTCTCTCTCGAATCAGCCTTGCCAAGTACCTGCAGGCAGGTCTAGCTCTGGAGGGCAAGGTTGACCTTCCCCTGGAAATAATGTTTGCAGATTGGTTTTTAACCAGCTTCAGTTCATTGATCCCTCTTACAGGGCAGGTGACTACCCACAGTTATATCAAGAACATGGAGAGGGCAGAGAACTGAAAGTGGGAATGTGGGAGCTGGTGTGTCTTTAAAAAATATTAAAAAGTTATGTTAGACAACACACAGTTGTCTACAGTAAGTGCTTAGGTTTATCAGCTGTACCATAAGTCACTCTTAACATCAGAAGAACTTAAATGCAAAACCACTACAAGTTTATTCTAGCCAGAAAAAAAGGTTTCATTCCTCATTATAATGTTGAAAGGGAGAGTCTATAAACAAAGACAACACAAAGTCATCCTGAGTAGCACTTAACATTTGATACCTTTCTTAACTGCTGCTTTGGCTCTTCGAAGGGTATTACACTGTCATCCTGAGTGCTAGATCTTAGATTTAAGTGCTAGATTCAAGACTTATGAAGTTAGTCCTAGACCCAAGGACAACTACCTGAAAAAATAAAGAACAATAAGGAATGTTTATCACAGCACTGTTTTTCATAGCGTGTCACGTAGCTTTCTTCAAATGTGCATTTGATGCCCTCATCAAAGCAATTCTGTTGTCATAAAATTCAATTCGTTTAAAACGGGATTTGTAATTTTTAATCCTTTTCTTTTTCAATTAATCCATTAAAATACTTATGTGTGCAATTGAAACTAACATTTATTTAAGTGTTGCCTTAAGACAATCAATATACAGCACTTCGTGGTTTGGTTGTTTTTTTTTTTAAACATCTACGTTTGTTAACAAAAGAATATATCATTTCTGGTGCTGAATTTGAGGCTGGTTTGCAAAAAATAGACTTCACAGATATGAAAGAACAGTGACAGGAAGGCAGAAAGTTAGAATTTACACTTTCATTGTACACATTCAAGGCCATATCATGAGCCATATACAGCTTTCCAGTTTGTGTTATGCAGTATGTGGACTAGGAGATTGCTTGGAATAATATTAATGCTTTGTCTCCATAAATTAGTATTTGCATGGTCTGTTGCAAATATTAATTTTTGTCAAAATTTGCACTACTTTACAGATAAACTTTTTCCATATCTTCCAATATTCCTGATGGAATTTCAAGTTGCCTTCAAAGTAAGCAAGTAGACAACAAATTAATGGACTACCCACCTAACCATACAGTTAGGAACAACTATTGGAACATTTAAATATCTCTGTGTATTAGAGTATCAGTGGCCTTTCTAATAAATAAATAATAAAAGAGAGAGAAAATAAAAGAAAAAAGGTTTAAAAGGTTTTGCACTTACTAATAACAACCATGTGGACCTTGAAAAACGTTATTCACATTGCTATCTCAATGAAGTGACCTGGCATTCTAAACTTCATTGGTTCTGAAGCAATCACTTCATCCTTTTCTGCACACTCATATACTTTTGCAACAAAAAAGTTGTTCTTTTAAACTATGCTACACTTCAATTTATTAAGGACTCTACTTCTGTGCTATATCTATGTCTATCATAAGCAACTGAGTTTCTTTGCATAAACTGCAATAAGCCCTGTAAAAATTATTGCTATCTTTACTGATCCTGCAAAATTATTTTTCCATTTTTTTCAAGAAATTGCAGAGCTCTTTATACCTAGGGAGAGTATTGTTTATTAGTAAAGAAATTACTATTGCCATTGTTGCCAAAATTATGATTCCTATAAGGACATACCTCAGCCAATGAAAAATGTTATGGTAGTTCAACTCAGATTTAATCTGCCCACTCTGAACTGAGCCAGACATTAGATACTGTATTCTACATAAACATTATTTAGTTGCAATAAATATATGTGATAAAATGTTCTTTATTTACTGAGAGCTTGAATACATTGGCTAATCCTAGCAGTTATTCTTCAAGGCAGACTTCAACTATATTGAAAATACATCTCACGCTTTCTTTTTTTTGCATTTCAGTGAGGGTTGGAATTCTCTTCATATAAAACGTATAAAGGAATAGAGGATTCTGCAGTTTGAAAAGGCCTACACAGATGTAAAAATGATATTTTGATGGAGATCACACATCAGAACTATCCGGGGAGAAATGAAGTTTCATCAAAGGCGACTTTGACTCAGTAATTCAGAAGTATCTTCATGTCAAAGTCCTCTGCTGTGCCTGGAGGAAGGATTGCAGTGAGCCCTGCTACGATACCTGCCTAGAAACTTCCACAGTCTCTCTGAAAAATCTGTGTTCCATAGCTGTTATCCACACAGTAGGTACTACAATTTAGCAACAAAATACACTAATCTTTCTTTGTGTCAAGTATTTCATTTTTATGTAGCTATTAATGGCATTTCCCAAAAGACTGTTTTTTTTTTTTCTTCTTGAGAACTGATCCTCATCAGGGTTACAAGTAGAAGAAACAGAGAAAGTTATCACACTGTGCGATAGCTGTGATTTTACTTCAAGGCAGACTTTGGTCAAGAGACCAAAATAAAACAAAACACACACACACACAAAAAAAGAAAATAAAAAAATTTACTGTTTTATAAGCCTTGTGGATAGTTTTTCTCAAAAGAACAGATTTTTTCAGGCTGAATACTACAATGCAAACAAGGCTATACTGACAATGACTTGATGTAATTCTGCAAAGGTTTGATAGACTGGCATCAAGCCTTCAGCTTATACCTGTAACAGAAGAATGAAAAAGAAAATGGTCTTTTAATCTAAGGGAAGAGCCTTGGAAACACCACCTGGCACTACCTTTCTCTCTTTTGTTCAAGATTTTCCTTTCCATGTTTTTCGTGGCTTCTTACTCCAATAATAAGGGAGCTTTGATAATAGAAAGCACTTTATCAAAAATGGCTCTAATAATTAACATGCTATCCCCACTCTCTTTCTGGAATTGCACTTTGAAGTATCAAATGCAAAATACCTCCTTCCCCTCTCTGGGAATGTCCTGAATTCATAGGCTAGGCTTGTTCTTGAATTAGCACAGTCTTTCTACTTAAAACAGCCTTCCTGGCGGTCAGAACCATTCCAAGATAATTTCAAGATAGAACATTTCCACAATGTTTATTAAAGCGTGTATCATAGATTGTATTCACTGTATGCAAATTTACCAAATTCATAACACTTTGTTCTCCATGAGCACTCTCTGGAGACAAGGTGCATTAGTAAAGCAGATGACAGAGGGCTTTGTTAAAACTACCTTCCCTCTGTCTTTCACCTGTTCAAGAAGTTCATGGCATCAGGGTGACCAAAACTGACACTGTAAGATTCAGAACTGTTTTTTCCACATAGGAAACATGAAATTCTTGGGGTCTTGGCTAAATAAGTCTCTTACTCTGTTTGCATTGCTTTTTTCTTTCTTTTGGGAGAAGAAATGTTTTTCTACCATACATGAGAAATTTCTATTGGATATATTTTCTTCTCAGAGCTGAGATCTGCTTCCCTCAAGGGGATTTCCTCTGAGTAATTGCCTAACTAGTGGTCACTGAGCTGTAATTACTCCAGATGAAACCAACTGTCATCATTCCTTGCAGTGCAAACTGCACACATACTCCAAAAAGCATTCCCATTAGTCATATCCCCAGCACAACATTTTTTCTGCTGAAAACAGATATTGATTTGACACTGTGCTGAGATGATATGATGTATAACTGATTGTACAATTCGGTACAGTATTGGATTATACTAATGCAGCCAAGTTTTCAATCTAATTACCCCTGCTCAGCTGATGGAGAGAGTTGTACCCTATGCAATTGCCTTGGCAATTGCCAATATCACTTTATTATAATCCACTTAAACTGAAAGAATCCTAGTGAAACAGGAACATGCTGAGTTTCTTCCAGAATTTTTCTAATGTTTCTTGTACTTTTAAAGGAACATTAGGTTTTTCTGAATTGGTAAATCTGAATCCTACAAAGTCTAATCGTGCAAAAATCGCAGAAGATGACAGTCAATGTTAACATAATCTTTGAAAAAGTGTTTGTATCACACCGGCTGTCAAACATCATCCCATGGATGCACTCTGCCATGGCTTGGGCTTGGCCATATATACTTGAATTGTGCAGCTGGCCCTGGATCTAGACCCAAGACTTTCTCCAGTGTAAGGTTAGCTAATGCATCTCTCCTTACTCCCTAAACAGCATCTGTTTGATAAGGAATATAGTCACAGGCAGTCATCTGAAGTTTGGCAGGAAAACTAGGTGGGAAACATTTTGTTAAAATCCAGCTGGACAAAGAGACGAACTAAAGCTCACAAAATGAGCAGGAGACAGAAAGTACAGGTAGCCTTTGGTCATGAGTAGCTCCAGTTTTAAGAAGCAAAAAATTGCCAAAACCCCACAGAATCATTATTTTTTTCATGTTTTCTATTATCTGCTAGTCTCATGGACATCTAAGTTCTATCACTTTGCTTTCCTAGTTCTTAGCAAAAGGACAATAATACATCCTGAAGCATGTCAGCAAGAACAGGCTCCCTTGAGAGTCTTTTGGGTCTGTGAATGATCGGGATATAAAAAGATTGCTCAGAACAAAGAGGAGGTTGCCAAGAAGTTGAACAGCACCTTTGTATCAATACACAAAACAGAAAAAATGGCCACAATTCACCTGCTCAGACTGTTCTTTGTGGGAGAACTCATTACAGAATCTGTTTGAAACTGAAGTGACTGTAAAATAGATGAGGTTATTTTTGTCCATGAGAAAATGGACAAAAGCATCAAATTGTCAGGATTAAGATGGTGTTCACCTAATAGCTCTGGAAGAGCTCCACAGTGAAATAGTTTGATTACTAAAAGTGGTGCATTATGTCTTTAAAACTTTCCTGCACACCTGAGGACTTGAATGTGGCAGATATGATACTAAAATAGCAGTTGCAGGGAGAACCTTGGAAGTCCAAATATGGAATCCTGATGCCTGCCGTTGTGATTTCAGTTTGGATGGAGTTAACTTTTTTATTAGCAGCTACTTTTGGGTTTGAGATGAGAAGTACTTTTAATAGCGCACTGCTGTTTTCAGTTGTTGCTAGGCAGTCGAGGCCTTTTCTGCTCCTCACATCGTCCCACCCTCTAGAGAGCAGGCTGGGAATGCACAAGGAGGTGGGATAGGACATAGATGGGACGGCTGAGCCCAACTGACCACAGGGCTATTGCATACCATGTGATGTCGTGCTCAGGATACAAAGCTGAGGAAAGAAAAGGGAAGGTGGTGACATTTGGAGTGATGGCATTTGTCTTCCCAAGTAACCATTACACGTAATAGAACCCAGCTTTCCTGGAGATGTCTGAAAACCTGCCTGCTGATGGGACGCAGTAAATTAATTCCTTGTTTTGCCTTGCTTGCATGCATGGCTTTTGCTTTACTTATTAAACTATTTTTATCTCAATGCACAAGTTTTCCTCACTTTTACTCTTCTGATTCTCTCCCTCATCTGAACTGGGGAAGAGTGAACAAGTGGCTGAGTGGTTCTAGCTGCCATCTGGGGTTAAACCACAACACCTGCCTTGATAGCATTGATAGCATATAAATATCACGAAGCACTGACACTTGGATAAGTGTGATCCATTAGGGAAGAGTTCATGTGGGGTTTTTTTTTAAAAGAGGATGCCCTACCTTACAGGCTTAGTGGAGTTACCTAAAATCAAGAAGGAGATGAATAAGGGTGATCTGGCTGATCTGCACTTCTAAACATCCTTCAGCAAATTCCCTCACGTTTAATTTCTTTAGCACTTCTAAAAAGCATTAAATATATAGAGAGTAGGAGTGAGCAACCAGTTGACATGATGGCAGGCAGGAATCAGTGAAGGACTGCAGTGATGTGTGCAGGAGCCTGTTCTGGTTAGCATATTCATTAATGAACTGACTTTGAATAACTGCATGACTTAACAAGACTGAGTGCCTGGGTAGATCACAGTGGCTGAGAGCTTTCAGTAGAGATAAATGTAAAATGATGAGCACTGGACAAAAGTAGTTCTAATGTCCCATTTTAAATGATGGGCTCTGAGCCCAGCACTAACACTCAGAAGTGAGATCGTTCCATGAATGCATCAGTGTACTGCTCAATTGCAGTTAGGAAAAAAAAAAGAAAAAAAAAAAGTTAGGCATTAGTAAGAAAAATAGAGAGCATAATAGACAACATTATTGTACCGCTGTAAGAATCCATGGTTTGCCTACACCTTGAAGAATATGCAGTTTTAATCCCCCTGTGTCAGAAAAGTTATATCAGAATTAGAATTAGAAAAAAAAAACAAACAGAAAAACGAGAAAAGCAAGAAGGATAACCTGAAACGAGAAATATATTCTATATAAGAAGCAATTGAGAAGGCTATGATTTCTGAGTTTGGAAAAATGATAATTTTGATGCGATAATGATCTTTAAAAATCGTGATTGTCATTGGGATGGTAAACAGGAAGCAATGCAAGCTGTGTTTTCCACTATGAGGACTGTGGAGTTTCAAATGAAGCTGGTGGGACCCAGATTCAGAAAAAACAACAAAGGAAATGGTTCTTTGTGCATCAGGTACCTGACAAGTTGAATTTTTGCCAAAGCATACAATGGGATTATGTGGCATTTATATGCTCTCCTTTCATTCAGCAAGCATCTAGTGAGCATGTGGTCTCAGGTCTGGACAGTCTTAGGAATCCATATGCTATTTCATTATTATGGATTTGCTGGGTTGGTTAGGTCCTCGAAGAAGGAAACTGAAAGCAACAGGAAAATGACTAGCATGAAAGAAATAATGCTGCAGATAAATCATGTGCAGTAATTATTTTTTTCTCCTTTTTCTTTAATGCTATGGGTGTTTTCTGAAAGGCAGAAATCCTATTGTCACACCTGGCTCTCACAGGCACCAAGACCATCAGCAACAGAGGGCTGTGTATCAGGGCAGGAATCTGCTGGCTTGAAGCCAGTGAATCACTGATGTCAGTGATGTTCCAGGTGTTTTCAAGTGGTAGAGTAAGAAGTTCAGGGCCCTGGAGAATTGATACAACTGAGCCCTGCTGTGCACTGTAACTAAGGGAAAATAACTTGCAATTAACCAGGACTGTTACAGGGCTTGTCAATATAATCTATTTTACCGTGTATCCGAAATGCCCAAAACATCCTGGCCAGATTCTTAGTGGATGTAAATCCTAATCAATTTAAATTAGAGTTTTAAAGCTTCAGAAACAGATAAAAAATTAAACCTGTTACAAAGGGAAAAACAATCACAAGACCTGGCCAAAAGGGACAATTCCCCCTCTGCTCTCCTGACTACCACATATGACTGCTCCAGCTTCAGAGCCAGAAAACCCTCATCCAGAGAAGCAGTCACTGGCTAGTTAGTAATCTGCTCTACTGTCTTGCATCTGTCGTTTTCACACACACAAAAAATCTTTTATCTTCATGTCATCACATCCAAGAATTGGGACCTCATCTATAACCCCTTGAAGTCAGTGCAGACTATCATTAACTTCAGCTGGCACTGGAACAAACTCTGAGAATGTAAATCTACAGCCTGCTAGCAAACTAAATAAAGATCTGGGTTCAGTTCAAGTTGGACATAGATAAGTTTAATAGCACTGACATCAGTGAAGTTATACTGGTCTGCAAGCACACAGGCCTTCGTTCTGTTCCTTGCTGTTCAGTTGGCTTCAGAAATTCACTGCATGAAGTGAGACATCAAAATGGCACTTGATAATGTTTTTCAGTATCAGTGGAGGGCTGAAGCAGAAGATTAAATAGAAATAAAAGTTTCAAAGGGCTAATAATAATATTTTACTCACAAGAAAGACTGCTTTGCATTGTTTATGCCATGTGCAGGGTTTCAAAAAGTCAATCACTGTTTCAAGACAGCATGAAATCAAACCATATCTGAAAAATGGTGCATTCACTAGGATTTCAAGAAAAATTGTTCTCGCTATTATCTCTGGGATGAAATAGACCGTGCAAGAATGACATAAAAATATTCTTGCCTCCAGAGTTGCATTGGCATAATCTGTCTGCAACACCTACAGAATATGATACTGTGTTGCAGAAATGTGGAATCGGTCTTTTTTAGCAGGAAATATTTGGAACATCTTGAAATATGTCATTGTCATATATGAGTCTGTGTGTATGATAGAAAATAAATTCTGCTGCTGGTCTCTTGAGATATATCATCTTGCACATAGAAACACTAATTGCAGTCTTCATCATAGCATAGAGACATAGCCTACTGTTAAATCCGGACTATAGAGAAGACAAGGAAAAGTAAAACAGAAAGAAAAAAAATATTATTGTAAGTATTTCTGTCATCTGAATAATTGCTGTGAAGAGAACAAAGTAGGACCTGCTGACAAGTTTCTATTCAAATCTTTTCCATTTCTATAGAACAAGGGCCAGAAATTCACATAATTTACCAATGCATTATGCCAAGTCACTTCCCTTCTGGCTAAATATTCCTCTTTGCTAGACCAAACTGCAAGGGTGAGATGATATTGCTGATACAAGTGCTGTTAGGTAAAGAATCCTCCTTCACACAGGGCATGGAGCTGAGGTCGGCTAGATGAAAGGAGAGTAAAGCTGTAAGAATAGGACAAGAACTGGGACGTGGAACCAAGCGAGAGAAGAAGCAAAGGCAGGTTAGGGTGAGGGCATGGAGAGTGGGATGGGAGCTCACGGGACTCTTTTGAGCCTGAGGGAGGCCCAGAGACCAAGGGATGGTGGTGTTGAGTAGAAAGGAATGGACAGGCACTAGGGCTTGTCACAGGGTCTGTGGCCAGCAGCACCAACAACTGCAGTGAGAGGGAAATCAACACCACAAGACAACAGGCCCTGCAGGGCCACAACATCCACTCACAGCCTTTCATAAGTGGTGCCATACCCCTTTCACACACAGATATGGACTCACCGTCATCATGTCTCAGCACCAGTATGAGCTTTGGTTCTCATAAACTGTGGCACAAAAAGCATGAAAAAGGTTTTGTTATGTCAATGACTTTCTTCAGATTTTAGAAAGGAAACTGAATTTTGGTTTGTTTTTTTGGTTTTGACTGCCAACATTATTTTTTCCATGTGTCTCTTTTCTTAAAGAAAATCCACCAATATTATTCTTCGCAAAGATTACAGCAAACAAGCCATATTGGTGGGAAAGAAGACAAGCCACAAGAAAACCACTTGGAACTGACCACCTCTTGCCCAACTCCTTCACTCCTAATGACACAATGAGAAACCTGAATGAGTTCTGCTTCTTATTAGGAGAGGAACACACAGGACCCACAAGATCTCATCCACTCCCATGTTCCTATGCAAAGCAGAAGCACAATATGGGAGGCAGAGAAAAACCCACCAAAATTCTGGCAGTCCACGAAATTTCCCATAGTCCAGCCAGCGTAAACTTGCAGAACTGCACTGCCCAGACAACTGCAGACAGAGCGTTTGTTAAAAAGATCTAATATATTGGGATCTTTGGCATAGAAGTTTTCACTCGTGAGGAATCAAATATCTTAAACAGGGTGGCCAGTTGCTGTCTGGATGGGAATCTCCATTGCAAGCATTCTTGCAACAGCATCTTCAGCTAGATGAGTGTGGGACACCACAATCTGTTGTTCTGATGTTTTGTTATAGTCCAGCTGGTCTGTGATCCTACATAATGACTACTGCACATCAATGATCCCTTTCTACTGAGTACCTTAAACTATGCACAAAGCTTAACTTTCATTCTATATACAAAAGAGTGTCATACCCATGACAATAGAATTAGGGAATAATTTAGGTTTGAAGGAACCTCTGAACGTCATCTAATCCGACCTCCTGCTGCTTACCTGCCCCCACCTAATTAATTCAGGTTGCTTAGGTAGTTGCCTAGTTAAATCTTGAATGGCTGCAAAGACATTTCTGCATCTGTATTCTGCTGGCTATTTAAAACTATTCATGTGCAGTTTGGTCAGTTCTCTCACCTTGTGCGGGAGCTGATGGGGGCTATCACTGGGATTGCCCAGGATTCCCTCACCCGGGGATTTCATCTACACATTGAAGCACACAAATAGTGCTTATCAACTGGTCTAGGCACAACAAACGACTGTCTGAAATTCCCACCTAGATAGCTATAACAGTCAGTTGCTTTACCGTGAAGCGAGTAAAAGATCTGTCTATCACCTTGTCTCAAGTCAGTCCATTGCCCCAACTATACAGAGACCATCTAGGGACTTCCTGGGTCACCCAGGGAGCTGAAGACAAAATGCATTGGGTATGTGCACAGACACAGTGCCGGTAACCATCTACATCACAAACTTTGTTTTAATAATTTTATCACAGTTAAAGTTTAAAGTAATTTAAAGCCACAAGTACTTTGTTCTTGGGTTGCTTTCTAGTACTTCACTGAATATAATACTAAGACACACATAATTATGGCCCAAGAGAAATTTTTCCCACTTCCATGCACTCAGCCATGTGATACTCTCCCATATATGAAGCATGATTATATTTATATGTTCAAGTACCCGTCATAGTAGCCTCAGCATTGAATAGCTGCTCTGCTGGTGTGAACAGATTGTTGCTCATGGGAAATGTTATTACTGAGCTCTTGTGAACAGAAATGGCCAAACTTCATTCTGAGCAATAACAGAGTAAATTTAGAACAATTTTGCATCTCAAAAAATTTGCCCCTACAGAAATGGGTATTTTTAGCACTGGATGATGCCACCAAGGAATTATCTGGCTACATGTGCTTCAGCGGTCCATTTTAGAGAAATAATTAGGAACTGATGTCTGTCTTGGATGTATGGCTACCTCACAGTTTTAACCCTGGGTTAAATCAACTAACTAACTAACATACATAATAGTTCTGACAGAGGACCAGCATCATATTTTGGTTTACCCCAAGACATACTGGAAACTATTTCATTAACAAAGAAAATGAAATATGAGACTGCTAAATCACATAAACTAATCTAGAACGGATGTTCTCCCTATTTCCATGTACATGTAAGCCTCATATACTAACACAGCAATTGTTTGTACTCCAAAAATCACATAATCTTTTCCACCAGCTTTGTGTTACCGAGCAGAATATAGTGGTAAGACACTGTGGTTAAGCATTCCTCCTACACACTTCAGAGGAAGGACCATTTTATAGATTTCACAGGTGGGTTTTTTTTTTATTGCTTTCTGTACCATGATGACTTTTCAAAAGAATATAGTTTCATTCCTGCCAGTTATATTTTATTGAAAAATACTGCCTGCTGCAATCTTATAATTGACCTTGATTTGGGACAGAAGAGTGTTTGCAACACTTACCCTCTTGAATGGGAAAGGTTTGCCATCTTAATTCAAGAGACGCAATTAAACATGACCTTGGATTAGAGGGTCAGACCTGCCCACTCCCATGCATATTCCAGACTTACAATAATAATAAAACATCCCTTTATAGCCAAAGGTATCAACAACATTCAGACCAAACACATTCACCTGCAACAGAAATTCCAGTATTTCCCTTGGCAGAGGGAAGGGTTTTTGCAGCTGCTGAGGCTCGACAGCCCTGTAAGAGGAGAGCTGAGCCTGGCAGCAATTCAAGCAGAAAAGCACCACTGATAGCTTAAACTAGTATACTATTTTCTTAAGGGATCAGGGCACAGAGAAAACTGAGGTATGTTCCGTACACACATACCTGTCTCAGATCTGGTCTCTGGTCTTTACAGATCTTGTCATCAAGTCGCCTTCTCTGTGCCCAAAGCAATATGCAGATATTGGCCAGAAGTCACCGTGTCATTTGTAGCACTGCCAAGCTTAAGCCACCTGTGGTGGTGCCTGAAAGCATATTTGATGTACACACAAAAGTACCTGTTATTACCTGTGGAGCTCGGACACACAGCATGTCTTAGCACTTCTACTTCAGTTGAGAGAAGCAAAATCAGCAGCTACAAGTCTAGTAAAGTAAACACATTCAGTTAGTCACATTTATCAGAAAATCCCAGTCAAGTAGCTTTGAGTTTTCAGATAGCCATGAACCCACATCCTGAACTTTGTCTGGAGTTCCTTGCTCTTTGCTCCTTGAGAGTGAAGTACTAGTTGGATGTGCCATGGGAGGCTCGGCACTGAAGATGTGCCAAGTGGTGTTCTATATTACTAGGATTTTCTTGCCAAAGGGTCATTGCTCCAGGATGTCACATTGCCATTGGAGAAGTAATTATCTACAGATAGGTCCTTGTTCATCAGGAAGGGGCGGAGACTTTGGGGCAAATGGGGATGTTAGAAAACATTATTCATGAATGATACCACATGAGATCTTACCCCCAACAAATGATTGCCATGCTGGCCAGTTTAGTGCAGATGCTCACCAGTGTTTTCCCTGTCCATTCTAGGGTCCTTTTGGCTCCTTGGTCCTTCTTCACAGGCTGATATTATGCAGGCTTTGGGACATCATCATGATTCTGTAGAACCCCTGCACATTGCTTTTTGCTGGCTTACGGCCTATTTTGTCTCACCAATTCAAAGCGTGGACTATTGGTGTCTGAAGAAAATCAGAGAAGTATCTGGATCTGCTAAAAGAAGTCTGAGGATGGAACAGTAATTTCTTGTTGCAATTCATTGAGTAGCTCCTACCCATAGCAGCTGTCACAACTATAGCACATTCTAGTACCCCCGAGTGAGACAGCAGCATCTCCTGGTGACAAAGATAAGATATAAACAGGGGCTATAGGCAAAGAGATCACTCTGTACCCATTAATGCCAGGAGATCGTCTATCAGTGATGCAACACAGCTTTATATCCTGGCTGGAGTCCAGGCTTTGCTACAAGTAGCATATTAGCTTCAATTATATGAGCCTGCAGCTAGCCTTTAGCTAGTTTCTCTGTAATTCATCTTGGGAAGAATGAGTTTGATCTTGGCTGTCTTATTCCTGATATGGCTTGATTCAGAGTTAATTTTATGCAGAATATTCCTTCTCTGGCTGACACATTGCTTATTTCTAGCAGCTCTGGAGTCAAGATTCTCTTTCACATCTCAGGAAATTTGTGGTGGGTTCCCCTGTGTGCACAGT
Source organism: Gallinago jamesoni (assembly GCA_025769975.1). NCBI lineage: Eukaryota > Metazoa > Chordata > Aves > Charadriiformes > Scolopacidae > Gallinago > Gallinago jamesoni. The sequence goes on from JAOQGH010000012.1 coordinate 39,010,751, forward strand.
TGGGTGCTGGTTGTTTGAAGATGCCCAAAATATACTCAAAAAACCTTAAGTTTATATCTTACTCCAATATGAATTTTATAAGGGACCAGGATAAAAGGGTCGACCCCCAGCCTTTCAGTGTGCATACCCTCCTTTGGAAGAAGCAGAGCCCCACCAGACAAAGACTGTGAGAGGTAGGAGAAAGGTCTCATGTTAAAACACCAGCTGGTGACTCAGACTTGAGCCAACTCCTCTGTTTCAATGTAAACTTTTTGGGAGTGATCTGGGCAATTTAATTAACAACAATGACTTATGAAGCTGACTGTAGCACCGTAAGAATAAATTCACAGATAGTTGTGAAGCATTTAGACACTGCAGTGAAAGAGGCCGTGGAACTGCCTGGACAAAACTGTCAGTTCTTTGCTTTATGTTAATATATTAACCTCAGCAGGATAGAAGCCTAAAGGGCATCCTTTATTCTCAGACAAATTTCTTCTCTCCCCTCAAAATAGCTGAAGCAACTCAGGAACAAAAGGCTAAAGACTACTGGAAAGCTGAGAGCTGCCTGAGCTAAAAGGAAAAGGTTGTGAAGGATTAGAAGGAAACCTAGTGGGCCTCCTGGGCCTCCAGCTTACCAGAGCAAACCCTGACCAGCTCTTGTGGTGACCCTGAAAGAGAGGTTAGGAGGAGAGCAACAGCTTTAGGATTTTTTTTCTTTTATCTGGCAAGATAAAGAACATTACATTAACTCACGGCAATGTGTTTTGAACAAATATTGATTGACTGTTGAAGTGAGATATGAAATGAAACACATATCACCAGAACAATCTCTGATAGATGAGATCAGAGAAAAGAAGAGGTGCCCCAGCTATAGAGTATTCATGGGAGCTAACTATCTGTGGATAATCCACATAACCCTTTTCACAGAGCTATGACCTGATATTTAATTTTTCCACCACATTGTGTTTTTGGCAGGATTTTTTGTTGTCTTGCATAAGAACCAAATTGTTCTGTAGCTTTAGGATGTCAAACTCAAACTCTTCTTCAGGGTAATACTGAAAAATGAAGAGATAGAGACTTCAGTGATGCACAGCCCTTATGTGTTGTTTTGCTACAAGACATGTATCATCATCTTCCCACACATTTTTTATGCAAGAGATCTATGGGATGCTCAGCTTTGCGCTCCACAGTATGCCACCACCCTCAAATAAATGACAGGAAATTGGCAACATGCTGTGGATTTGCTTTCTGCAACTGAATGGAAAACACTGTTCATTACAGACCTCCTGCCCTTCTTCCTCCACCCACTCCTACCATGCCTTCAGGTTTCCAAAGCAGCTCTCAAACTGAAGGAAGCCTCACTCCTTTATAGGTGCAGTATAAGGTTTGCCAACGTACAACAAAAACTAGCCACCCCTGAGGTGTCACTTGGGAACCATACAGCCCCTCCTCCTCTCCCCAGGAACACTCCACAGAATATTTTATATATTTTTTTTATGATGGGAAAAGCTGGAAGAGAAAATACTTTGTTAGGAATTTCATGAAGAATTAGAGTGGGTGGCATGCGATCACTCCATCTGTGTTTTTGTTACAATTTCATCTGGAAACTAAGCAGTCCATTGCACATGCCACTATAAATGACAGTCTGTGCCCCAGGCTGTTAACCCCATAGAAAATTAGTAATTACAGTTAGCCATGCCAGCGTGCTCAAGTTGCCAACTCTGAGCCACACCTGATACTTCTAGTGTAACTCTAGATGTTAGCCATACACCTTATACTCTTAAGTATTCCACAGGCTACTAACAAGACATTTACAGATGTAGTTCAGGAATACCTTGAATTGTGCATCTTTCTTACTCTAAATGGAGAATATTACAAATCGAGAAGTGTGTTGCCAGTGCTGTGTCCTGCTGTGGCTTCCTCTCCAGGTTTAACCCTGCTTGCAAGATGGAGGCAGCTGGCTGACAAACTGCTCCAGGGCATAGCCTGCATCCCATTAAATTCAAAGACATTGGGCACATAGTCCTTGTGCACCTAAGGAGCTCAAGGAACTCCAAAGTCAAAAGTCTGTCATAGTGCTCTTAATGGCCATAGGCTGGACTGATTTCCTTGCTGATCAAGCTTAAGAATAGGCAGCATGACTACCGGTGTAAGCACCCATTCTGTACCTTAGCTATCTCGTATCTACACAACTACAGAGACTATATCTATACAACCATAGAGAGTGGCCCTAGGCACACTCCAAGCTGAACAAGCATCTTCTCCATATTATTTACCTGATGAAGAAGCCATCACCAAAGAGGTGATGCACTACTCAAACAGGATCACCTAGAGCCGGTTGCACAGGATTATATCCAGATAGCTTTTGAATCACTCCAAGGATGGAGACTCCACAACCTCTCAGGACAACTTGTAGCTCTCCATCACTCTCACAGAAAGAAAGTGATTCCTGATGTTCAGACAGAACCTCCTGTGTTTTGGTCTGTGCCCATTGCCTCTTGTCCTGCTGAAAGGAACCTGTCTCCCTCTTCTTTACACCCTTCCTTCAGGTATTTATAGACATTGACAAGATCCTCCTTGATCCTGCCCTGAGCCTTCTCTTCTCTAGGCTAAACAGTCCCAGCTCTCTCAGTCTTTCCTCATAGTAAAGATGCTCCAGTTCCTTAACCATCTTTGTGGCCCTTCATTGGACTCTAGTATATCCATGTCTTTCTTGTACTGAGGAACTAAGAACTGGGCACAGTACTCCAAGTGAGGCCTCACTGATTCTGAGCAGAAGTGAAGAATCACTTTCCTAGACCTGCAGGCAACACACTCCCTAATGCAGCCCAGGATACCGTTTGCTTTCTATGTCACAAGGGCACATTGCTGACTTTTGTTTAACTTGGTGTCCACCAGAACCCCAAGGTCCTTTTCTGCTTTCCAGACAGTCAGCCCCCCGTATATATCAGTCAATGAGGTTGTTCCTCCCCAGGAGCAGCAGGAATTAAGGAATTAACACTTCCCGTTGTTAAACTGCATGAGGTTCCTCTCAGCCCATATCTCCAACCTGTTGAGGTCTCTCTGGATTGGAGCATGACCCTCCAGTGTATTAGCCGCTCCTTCCAGTCTTGTTTCATCAGAGTACTTGCTGAGGGTACACTCTGTCCCATTGTACCGATCATGAATGAAGATGTAAAACAGGATTGGACCCAGTACTGACCACTAGGGTACGCTGCTAGTTGCTGAGTTCCAACTGTCTGTTCATCTAGCCCACACTCCATCAGCTTCTCCATGACGATGTTATGGGAGACAATGTTAAAAGCTTTACTAATATCAAGATAGACAATATCCACTGCTCTCTCCTTATCTACCAGGCCACTCATTTCATCATAGAAGGTTATCAGATTGGTCAAGTATGACTTCTCCTATGTGCTGACTACCTCTGATGATTTTCCTGTCCTTCACGTGCCTGCAAATGGTTTCCAGGATTAGCTACTCCATCACCTTCCCAGGGAACAAGGAGGAAGACAGGAGTGGCATTTCCTTTTTTCCAGTCATCAGGCACCTCTCCCAGTCTCCATGATCATTCAAAGATTATTGACAGTGGTCTCGTAATGACATCAACAACATTCTTCAGCACTCAGTGCATCTCATCCGGGCCCATGGAATTAAGTATATTAAGTTTACTTAAGTATTCTCTAACCTGAGCCTCTTCCACAAAGTATAAGTCTTCCTTGCTCCAGACTGGTCTCCAAGTCCTTAGATTTCTGAAGGTTGCTCTTACTAGTAAAGACTGAGGTCAAAAAAAGCATTCAGTATCTCATCCTGTTCCCTGATCCTGAGTCACAAGGGCTCCTGACTCATTCACAGCAGAACCACATTTTCTTTAGTCTTCCTTTTACCACTTATGTATTTATAGATCCCCTTTTTTTTTGCCTTTGGCATCTTTGACCACATTCAACTCCAGCACCTGGGATGTACTGGGGATCCAATACTTGGGTTGCCAAAGTTGGAAGGAAGAGTTAGCATAGACTATAGAGAGCCGTGTTCAGGGATAAAGCATGGGCATGGGTTTTTCAAATTCTCCTTGAAATGCATTGCAGAAGCATAAATAAGTGCTTCATGCACATTGGACTTCAAATTGGATACAAGCTCCCTAAACAAAATGAGGTGTTTTTCAAATACAGTCTTAAAGAAGAAATGTCATTTCAAACCTGAGCCCAATCCAGCAGTCTTTCAGGAGGTTATCCAATCTGGGACCAGATTTAGACCCAAGCATTTGCGTATGTGCACTGTTTTCCCTCACAAGAAGTTCTTGGCAGGAAGGCATATAATTTCCAGGAGAGCTAACTGGGAAAGGAAGTACAATTAAGCCTGCAAATGTTAGGCACAGTCTAATCCTTGTAGCAAAGGGCCGCTCAAAACATTCATAGTTATTACAGTGGAAAAAAACTCACCGACATGTGCAAAGAGAAGCTTGAGGAAGGACAGATGTAAGGCCTGAATCTTAAGGCAAATGCAGGGGACAAATTTTACGCCTACCAGGTAGGGGTAAAATTGGTTACACATGGTTGTAATGTTGTGGTTACACAACATTTCAGCACAGTACTGGAGTTTGAGATTTTCTGTCTAGGGTCTTGCAAGAAATAGCTTCAGATGAGTTTCAACACAGTAAATACGCTCCATTGACTTTTATTCAGTTTTATTTAACAGACTCTTGCAATACTCTTTTTTAAATGTACTTCTATTTTATGACTATTATTTTCTCATACTCTCCTCCTTAATCTCTTTCCTCCTAGATCTTTAATTGTGTAGAAGAACCACTGTGATGTATTTAACTTTCATATAATTTCCCTGTTTGGCAATAATACCCCCAATTAACTACTGTTCTCATTAACAAATTTACTCATTTATAATCAAGGGCAACGGATTTAACAGTTCTAATAATATGCCTTGTTAATAATGTCTTAATGAGGATTATCCTTATACTGCTCTCAGAAGGTTCTCTTTTTCCCTAAAATGGGAAAAGGCATATTAATGCAAAATAACCTTCTACCTTCTGGCTAAGTGTTTTGTTGGCATGAAAAGAAAATATGGAAAAGTACTGTAGATTTTTAACCTCAACAGGCTACCATTTAGAAATTCAGTGACTTACAGTGGGAGGAGTACATGATGCACTCGTCCATAAATCAGTTCTGGCCTCAACCCTCTTTCTTACTTGCTATAATTAGACACCAAGAGGCTCCTTCTTTATATCCTCAGTTGCTTTGGGGTGCAGGCATGCTCATCAGTTCCATTGGATGTAGCAAACAGAATACTGTCAATTAACTTAGGAAAAGAAGTAAAATAAAAATGAAAAGATCTAGTCAAGTTTTTACCAAATTAAACTAAGAGAAACTTCTGTAAAATTATCTAAGGAAACACAATAAAACTGCAACAACAGAACATATGTTCTGCTAGCAGAAGCATTGAAAATTTAATGTCTAGAATAGGCAGCTAATGAGACAGGTCTACTAATGGTCAACAAAACAAATCTGGCATGGTCATGTTAAAAATTGAAGCTCACACATATACAGGTAAAGCAGAGAAGCTGCAAAAGAAAGCTTGCATTTAAAATAAATAAGTACAAATCAATGCATGGTCAGGCAACCTCTGGAAGTTTAAATGTTAGAGGAAGAAGCATTTGGTGAAAGATAGCTGTATAATGCATCTGAGCTGATAGAGAAATAAATGCAATTCTCACTTTGCAGTTTTGCAAGAAAACAGCACCCACAGACTGGCCTGGCAGTCTCTGGGGAACAGAAATCCATTCACTGTCACCTGTGCAATGCACATTTTGCTGTGCTGCATTCTGTCCACATAAAGACTGATGATCACTATATTTTAAAACAAAACTGTAAACTCTTTAAACTTCCATCTTCCCACATATATTCAGATGTCCCTGTATTCCCCATTTCAGCACTGATGAATTTTGAATCTTGCCTTCAGTGATCATTTAGGAATTTAAGGCATACTTAGGTGAGGAAAATAGTTGAGTATCATGAGTTCTAAGCACTGGAGACATAGCACTTGATATGATAAGCACCTGTGATGAGACGTGGAGAAATTTTTCTTCAGAAATCAATATTATTTACCAGCATGTGGAAATGTTGGTTTGCCATAATCAGTTCTTTTCTGTCCTATGTTTTATTTTTAATAAGTAGAAATTAGGAAGACAAGAAGAGCAACATGCCAGCAATGTTTCTGTTTCAGATAAACCATTGTAACTACAGCTACAAAGTCTCCAAATATATTCAGTTTGAGATTTAGCATACTATAAGAATGGTAAATGTCACACCAGTTTTCAATACATTGCAGAGATGTCAGATCATGTCCTGTTCAGCCTACACATCTGACCACACCCTTAATCTATGGTTTTGATCAAGCACAAATTTGGAAGTAGCTTTAACACACAAATAAATTTAATTAGTTTCCATTATTCCCTGGAAGGTTCCCTTGATATGAACAAAGGACAGGCTGAGGGAGCTGGGGTTGTTCAGCCTGGAGAAAAGGAGGCTCCGGGGAGACCTAATAGCGGCCTTCCAGTACCTGAGGGGGCTACAGGAAGGCCGGAGACAGTCTGTTTACAAAGGCCAGCAATGACAGAACAAGGGGTAATGGCTTTAAACTGGAGAAGAGCAGATTTAGATTAGACATTAGGAATAAGTTCTTTACTATAGGGGTGGTGGAGCACTGGAACAGGTTGCCCAGGGAGGTGGTTGAGGCCCCTTCCCTGGAGACATTCAAGGTGAGGCTCGACGAGGCCCTGGGCAACCTGGTCTACTTGGGGGTGTCCCTGTGACTGGGGTGGGGGGTCAGACTAGATGGCCTTTGAAGGTCCCTTCCGGCCCAGATGATTCTATGATTCTATGAAATACAAGTGGATGAAAACTTGGCTGCACTAAACCAATTGGGCATTTTCCTGTTAACTGGAGGCACTGTTTCACCTGGTGTCTTACAAGGAGGAGTTTTTACTCTCTTTTGAGGAGTCACTGTCTTTATGGTGGGGCAGGTGGCATACTTCATGGAGCAATTCTGAGGCAGCTCATGCAAGTGATAACTCACTGAACAAGTTTTGGTGGACTCTGAGGCCATATGAGAAGGTGTTTAAATAAATTCATAGAATAGAGCTTTTAAAAAATTGAATGCTTTTGCTCTCTTCCCTGGGCTTTGAAACAATGTAAAACATCTGATTTAGCACTGAATTTAACAACGAGGGTCTTGCCCTTGACTGGGTACAAGCTACTTCTACATCACTGGTGTGCCAGTTCAATTCCATCACTTATTTATTCTTTTTGGCTGGAAGAATTTAAAGCCAAACTTAATTAAGCTACTGACATTGTGAGAGGGCATTCAGGAAACTGTTTAAAATATGAGCTTTGTGTGACTTGGCTCTTGATATCAATCCTATTTTAAATTCATTGTTTAAAAACATGTCTTATAGGCTGTAGTTTTTCCTGGGGCTGGTCTTTTTTTGCAGATTGGGCATATTTTGCAGAGATCTATGCTTTAATTGACAATTGACACTGAGAGATGCATTTTCCTATAGAATGTTATACACACTCAGCTGGCTCTTGATTACAATTTGTTTTTCCAGAGTTGAAAGTACTTGGTATGTTTATCCTTCAGAAACAGTCAACTTCACTTTTTGTTTTTATTGTGAAAAGCAAGCTGAAGCTAGAGGGAAAGAACTGGGGATGGAGCTGAGCAGCACCTGGTCTGATATTTTTTAGTGCTTACCTCACTGTTAATGGACATTGATATTCTTCTTCCTGTGTTTGCAGGACTGACTTGACTATGACATGAATAGAGATAAGAGAAGCCACAGAGAAAGGCAAATGGAAAGAAGCACCACTGAAAGTTGGAGATTAACATACAAGACTCATGACATGTTGGTAAAAATACACACAAAACACAACAGACACTCATAAACCAGGACACTGGCCAAGTAGAAATCATGATCTCCTCATTCCAAAGTCTTCCTATAAACGAATACATAGCTTTAGATCACCAGCAGACTTGGCCAGCTTTGGAAATGGAACTGCTAGTACATTTTTTTTTACATCTTCTAGCCAAAATCTTAGCCCTGTTTGATTTCAGTGAGTTACAAATCACTGGGATTTCAGTGCTAATGAGTTCTTCCACTCCAATAATTTCAGTTCTTTGAATGCCTACAATTCAGCCAAAATTGGAATTGGTTTTCTCATGATATGGTGATATTCACTTGGAGGTGTAGAGTAGATTTGCCATTTGATTATTCCCTGGACACTAAAACACATTGAACTAATAAATAAAAATAAATACAAATGGCAGAGGATGCCAAAAGTTTCAAAACTAGTCATACTGCCACATTAAGCCCTTAGTTAGAAAATTAAAAAAAAAAACATGTTCTGTTCAAAACATATGAACAGCATATGAGTGAGAAAAATGTTAATTTACACGATTCCAACTGGTTTGATTCAAGAAACAGCCAACCAGCTGGCCAACTTGCAAGACAGATTACTTCTTTACACACCACAGTCAAAGTCTAGACAGATCTTTGCCATTTCATGGTACCTAATAATTTCAGACTTCAGATTATAATCATTAGTTTTTTAGACACAATTACTTTAACCCATTTAGTATCAGTCTGGATGTAGCACCTGAATACCTTCATCTGCTTCTTCTGAAGGGCAATGGCATAGAAAGGAACTTAATTCCATCTCTCCTCATTGCTATTAAAGAAAACACTGTGCTAAACATTAACACTCTCATCTCATAACACATCTCTCATCTCATAACACATCTCATCTCATTAACACTTGAGATCCATCTTAATCTGTTGAGGTAGTGTCTCTGTTCTGGTCTCCTGGGCCAGTTATTTTTCCAACTTGTAACAAAAAACTGGTAAACCACAGCAGAAGCAAAAAGGCCACTATTCAGAGCCCTCTAGAAAAATGTAAAAACCTAAGGAACAGATCTAGGAAATGCTACACAAATTAAATATTAAAAGAAAGGGCTTGCCTGGTGACATGCCATGGATATTCAGTTTCTGTTGGGGTCTGACTCTGTGCTTTTGCTTACAAAAGATAAGCCCAGGACCTCCCTTCCCTTGAATCAGCAATAATGTAAAAGTAAGTGAACGTTCTGCAAGGAAAGGTCTGTCATGTTCTTTTCATGAACTATTCATGTTCTTTCAGTGAACTATTTCACTGGTTCAATAACCTGATGTTATTAAAACCTTATTCCAACCTTCTTGCTATTAGTGCATTATTTGATCAGTTATGAAAGACGGAGCAGGATCTTAGCTTATAGAGTTTCCTTCTGAGGCAGAATTACATGGTAGGCTGATTCAACCTGCGTGTGAAAGCAAAAATAAGACTTTCTTTAGCTCCTTTCTCATTTTTCTATTTTGATTTCCTCATATTCTTTACCCAAGAAAGTCATAGACTAGTAACGTCCCGTGACTCTATTTCACACTTACTTAGCGATGGTATTTAGGACTTTTACCTCTGGTAGCAATCTCCCTATGTGAAGGGATGCGATACATCTTGGGCTCAGGCAAAACCTCCTTTTCCTTCTTTTACAGGCTGTCCTTGTACATTTTTGGCTAACTGCATTACCAATTTTTCCTGTACTCTTCTTCGGTAGCTTTTTCTATCTTGACTTCTAGAGATAAGAGACTATCAAGATGAAGGACTCCTTTTACAATACATTGCCTGGAAAAACAAGCAGAAGGATTTGCTTTGACATTCACATACTTATAATTGTCTTGAGTGTTCTCAAGACACATCAGTGTATTATCTTTTCTAATTTCCTTTTAATCCTCCACAGAAATAACCTCCCTCTTTACACAAGTTTCTGAAGAGCTGGTGCTGAACGTTTTCCTGTTATCCCTGGATATTCGGATGCTCAATGCATATTTCCCACCAGAAAAAAAATCATACCCAGACTCAGTCCTAGAATGTAACATTTATAGAACAATTCATGAGTACATTTGAATGATAGGGACTGTTTTTAATGATGGTTGTGATGTCTCCCCCAGCTGGGCACTACAAGAAGAAAAAGAAAGCTCACTGCCCTGTTAAAATCTAGATTTACATCACACCAGACATTTTCTTTACATTTTATACTGTGCCAAAAACATAGAACTATGTGTTTCTTTCTGTTCTCCATAAAATCCTGTGAGAACCCAGCTTGGGTCAGAGAATATTCTCAATAAACAAGCTCGAATAGCGAACAATAGCCAACTCATTTGCAGAAAAAGAGGCTTCAGAAGGCATAGATACGTGACAAAGATGACATGCTTTATTGCTCGTGAGTGTATTGTCCTACTATGCCAGCAAGTGGGTCTGGTTGGCAATGCAAGGGCTTGGACACATGAGCTGCATCCTGAGCCTGCCACTGCATCTGGCAAGTCCTCCTTCCTGATGCTTGCTGAGGGCTTCATGTTCCATTTCATATCTTTGGTGGGTAACATTCATCTTACCAAAAGTAACTGTAGCTGCCTAAAAATTAGGTTTACACTAAACTGATCGAATATGTTGACCCTGTAGACCATGGAGAGAAACAGGTCTCTATGAAGCACTGATGTTTTCTACCTGTCTCAGGATTGAAGGATCCTTTCTTTACAGGCTTCACTTTCTCTTCAGTTGAACAAAAAACTGTCATGAATTGACTGGGCAAGAATTTTAAAATACTGATATAGGCTGTGCTAGGTAATATTATACCACTATATCTATGGCTTTTTAGTTTTCTGTGCAAGTAAACAGGAATTAGAAATGCCATATGTGTAACAGTGATGTCCACTGTATTTACAATATAGTGACAGAGCTGTATCATCATATGATGTGGTGGCAGAGTGTTACAGTTACTATAAGCCAATGCCTTTTTTTTGTATCACAAATATGCATCTGTGTCCATCCATATGACATGGCCATAGCTTATTTTGCTTATATTATGACCTAGCTGATTATCTAGAGACAACTCTGCCAGCCTTCTGGCATTTCCTTCTCCTTTTCCAAATACGGATGCTTAAACTGTGACTAAGAAAATGTTAAATGCTCCCTGTACCAGAGAATACACTGAAATTACGAGCCTAGGAACTACATTTTCCTGTTCTTTATATTCTTCCACTAATTCAACCTTTTCCCAGTTCTCCTCTTACACATTGGTTTTCTGAGTCTTTATGTTCTTCCTTTCCCCTTATTCCCTTCAGATTACCTGTCAGTGTAAAATTGTAACAGCATGGTAACCATTCTCATGCTTTTAATGACAGCTCATAATTGCTGACAAGAAAGGGAAGCAAACCATGTGAAAATGTGTATGCGTAAAATTGTCATAATGTCATACACAATGCTGAGCTCAGTAATGAGGAGGCTGGGATTAAGTTAAGGTATCTAGACAGCAAATATATACCAGGAAGAAGAGGCAGAATAGAAAAATGAGATAAAATAGTGGCTGTGGAAAGCTAAATTAATATAGTAAGGAAAGATATAGTAAAATCAGATGGCATATCTGTGCCACCCTTTGGGCATAGATAATACAGACAAATAACTTTGGGAACCACTGGCAATAAATGACATTTGTAGCACCTAACTAGTACACTATTATTCTGCAGGAGAGGTGGGGACTCCCCAGGGAGACACTGCCTTCCTCGCTGTAATCACTGCCCCCTGCAAACAGCAAATGTTAGGCTGCTTTTGTGAACACATCCACAAAACTCTTTACATAAAGCAGGTTCCTGGGACCGCGGGTCACACAAGTCCATGAACTTGGTTCACAAATGATAATTTCTTAATTTATTTTTGCACTTATTCTTCCAGCCCATGCTATTTAACTGAGACAACAGACCAAACATTTCAGAGGCCTCTCCTTACCTGGAAGAGGAAAAGGTGTCGAATTCTGCCAAGGACCCTGGTGAATGCAGAAAGAGAGGGATTTATGAGAGAGAGTTGGAGGTGTTTCAACTGGTGGAGAACGAGAGGTGGATGGTTTGCTTCCTTCAGGAGCTATTTGTACATCTCCTGCCTCTATTGGTACCTTCTAGTAACAGTATTCACTGTTTAGACAGAAACATCATTAAATCAGTGCTGTAATACAGTTTGTTACTGGTTTTATGGATGAATGGGTGGAATTCAGTCCAACTCGGCTATAAAATGAAGCTTCAAAAATGCCAGCTTTGCTAAGGACTTGGCAGTCAGTTCATTAAGACAGTACCCTTCCTCATCCACCACTCCCAATAAGGGGCTTTTAAACTAAAGAAGGGAAAAGATGAAGCAGTAAAGTTGAGAAGAATTCACCTTTTTTTATTCCTGTGAGAAAATACTTGGTGGCATTAACAGTATATTGAGGTTTAAGCCATGACGGTCAAACTCAAAAAAAGGCCCAGTGTGCAATGCTGAGTATCCAGTACTTACTTATCCCAAATTATCTGCAGTTGAAAACCTGGTCATGTCTCCTGAGTTTTGCAGCTAAGCGGTTCCACTAATTGGAGTTGTACTTGGCCAGCTGCCGTTTAAGTCTGGCTCCCCCAATTACAGGGACCCGCCTGTGTGCCCCAAGGCAATTGCCTCATTAGGACGTCCGTGTTCATTTCTGCAGACCCCATCAGACATTTTGTATTCAAGGTTACCTAGCACATGTGCTCCTCCCAAACACCAAGTGATTCCTATGTCAACATAAATATTAGTTAAAATTGGATAACTGGGGGGACGGTGTAAGCAAGGGGAGATGAAAAGAAACTGATAAAGTGCTTGTGATCTATTCTACAGACAGTGAGTTTTCAGAGCTTTCTGTATTAGATGTCTCTTTTTTTACCTTTTTAAGGAAGGATGAGCACTGTGACAAGGGAGACTGGTCTGTTTGTGGATGTGTGCAGGACAGAGTCCAGATTTCCACAATGCTTTTCAGTCTACCTTTTAAAACAGCTTGCAGGCAGCAGCAAGGCTTCACAGGCAAATGACCTTTCACAAGCAGATGTGCAACCTGGCTGATTTGCTTTTATAGTAATTCTGTAACATAAAAACATATAAAATATCTATCTTAAACACAGCTTGCATTTTCCTTCTTTCTGACGTGACTCTTAGTGGCTGATCAGTCTTGGGATTCACTTCTGGAAAACAAACCAGTTCTTATCATGCAATATTTCCCTTATTATAGTATGGTTTGAAGTACTGGGCTAGTAGAAAGCCATTTTCTTTCTGGGATCTGAATGAGATGGCTGCAGCCATAAGGTTGGATTACAGATGGGTTGATGGCACAACAGGGTCAAGAACATTTTTGTTGAATAAGCTAAGGAATAAGTGTTACTTGTGCTGGGAATGGAAGCTAATGCTAAGTGATCAGGATGAGGAAATGACTTGAGTCTCACAGCTCCCTCTGCAGAACTGTGCATCTCACCAGCTTCCCATTGCGGAATGCTCTGGCTAGTACATAAGGTACTGAAATAAGTTTCAAACCTGCATTCTTTTGCTCCAGTGTTTTCCATACTTAATGCCTATTTTCAGAAATATCCCATTTACATTCTCTTTTCTGTAAGTGTCCCTAGTGACTTGACATTTGGGAATAAGCAGCTTATGTGGCCTAAGATGTCAGTTAATTTTAGCAGTGGCAAGGCTAGTGATGGCAGTCCTCTCCACACAAAAATATGGGTGGCATGCTCATAAATCCAAATGTTAGTGGTTTGAAAAGGCCAGCAGCTTCTCCCCCTCTTTCATGAAAAATAAAAAGAGGTAATTTCAATATGAAAAAAGGAATCTGCATACATTTGCTACGTGAGATCACTGGCACATAGCCCTGCCAACACTGCTAGCTTTGTTAGTATCTTGGTCAAATACTTAAATCTGGCATATTTTACTGCTTCATGCCCTTTGTCTTCTAATACTGTTGCTATGTCTGGAGTGTACTGCCAAGGCAAAAATAACCTATTGCACATTTCAGAGCACTGCCTTCAGTGTAGCCTGGATTGTGTCAAGCAGAATTTCACCTGGGGGAGAAAAGGAGGAAAAGAGTAACCCCTTGCGGTCCTGAGTTTCTAGTTCACTGGGACTGGGTTGATCTTGTTGATCTTGTGATGAACTACTTTTGGGCATCATCCCTACACGGAGCCAGGGGTCTAGAGGAAGTACCCCAAGTGAGGCTCTTCCTCTCACACCAGAATTAGAGCTGCAGAAGGTAAATGACAAGCAGTCATCATGATGGTCTGGGGAGCCTGCATCATGCACAGCCTCCCTCCCACCTCTACAACAGGACAGGCACAATACACTTTGCTGGAGGGTTCTACTACTGCAAAGCAGGAAAGAGAAGAGAAAACCCCTTCACCACCCATTTTGAGTTACTCCGTGCTTGAACATCTGCAAAAAAGACATGGTTTACTGAAGCTGGTTTCTACAGGTTGATGTCCTGAGGCTGGTTGATATTGCTTTATAGAAAGATGCAAGTTTTGGCTGAAATTCTGGACAGAGCTGGGACAGGTCTAAGGCCAGGAGGCTCTGCTCTGTGGGGTTCCCACTGCACTCACCATTGTGGTGTTTGCAACAAGGTTCCTGGTCTCCTCCCTTATTATCTTCTAGACCCTCATCTCTCTCTGAAGTTTGGGTGATGTCACACACCTCATTCAAAAATTACTGTGGAGAGAGACAAACAAGTGCATACGCATAAGCACAATTTTGATAAGACACTGTGTGCCTCCATCAGCTGCATAATTATCCCAACAGAAAATCTGTAAGCTTCAAATAGAGAAGTCTGAACAAAATAAAAACCTCCTGCCTGGAAGGGACCTTTTTGTTATTCTGAGTCTCTCTGGCAAATCTGGTAGCAGGTCCACATGTGTATCATTGCTCAGTGCAACCTTGTCCTCCTTGTCCCTGCACCAGACACGTATTCCCAGAGCTGGCTGAATCGTTCAGTCCTCCTTAGCAGATTCCAAATTGTGAGGGGCACCCTTTTCCACTCTTATTAACATAAACCTTGTTTCAGCTCTCCAAGTTCCTCAAAGAAGAGGGATCATCTAGACCCCCCTTGTTGGTGTTTGTTATTTATAATGCTTTGAGTTCAAAGACCTTTTTAGGGGATGTTGACTATACTTCAGGGTGTTTTGCTTTATCCCGTAACACAGAAGAATATGCAAATGTGGGCATGTGGAGCAAAGATAGGCTCAACGTATTCTTGCAAAGTCTGCCACAGCTAATTTGGTAGCCCATTGCTGCATTTGCAGAGAGGGCTGCTCCTGCGGGTTTCTCTGATGCGTTGTCTGAAACAGGTTAGCTCTTGTCACTGTTTCAGGGTTCAGTGGAAACCAGTAATTCTTAGTGAACCTAGGTATTTCAGAGTTAGAAAAAGAAAAGGCTGACACTATGTTTTATGCTGTTGGGGCAAGAGAGGAGGAGTGAGAAACTGGTTTCAAAAGGAGTTCAGAAGACAGAAAGTGGCAATATTAACATATAAATTTTTGTACATCTCCTTTAAGATCATTCATTGTTGAGAAAAGCTCTCATTAAAGCAAGGCACAAAATGCAGACTCTGGCCAGAGTGATAGCTTTAAAAGTGGATTTTGCAGCTTTTGTTAAATTTCACTGCATTTTTAAGCTGTCTATACTGCTGATAACCAGGGCCTACTTTGCTCTGGGGATGGAAGAAGCTAAGGTATAGACTGTGCATTTCAAACATTGGTCATTAAAATGAAAAATGCTTATTTTCCTGAGGAATTTCGATCTCAGAAGAAATATAGAAGATTTTTATCCCCCACCCTAATGTTTTTGCTTTCCTATTTGAGACACCAGAGGCTATTTCTGGTGACTGGAAGAACCTAGGACACTGTCAGTTTTGAGATAAATCAAGCTTTGATGCATTACAGCCATGTCCTCCAAGTACTGGGGCACAGACTGAAAGAATCAGCCTTTGGAGGAAAAACAGTCCTATAATCCTAAGTACTGGCTGCCCAAGTTTGTCTCTGATTTACATTTCTATTGTAAAATCATAAACCTCAAAGTACTCAGAAGATATAAAACTAGATCTCTTAGAGCACTAAGGATCAGTGATATAATGAAATACCTTAATAGATTTGTGACAGCCTCCTTATTTGCTACAGGCCTCTGTCAAGTTGAGGTGCAGGCTATGCCTAAACACCTGGTGCATAATGAAATGAAGACCAAAAAGCTTACGCATAAGGCTCAGCCTCCACTGGGGGAGACTGGCCAAAGGAAAGTTCACAGATTTGTTTCTTTGGGTTTTGCTGTGTCTCAGGTGGGTTTTGCAGTATTTGCCTTACATGCTGCAGTTATTTCTGACTCCCTTCTCTCTTTTCTAGCTACATTTTCTTTTCTTTCCTATAGCTTTATTACCTGTCCCCTGGGCAACAGCTCTCACTAGTGAGGACTGGTTTGTTGTGATGGAATCATCTCATTACTGTTGCCCCATAAAATCACAGGGACTTCTTTAAAATCAATTTTCCCAGTTACTATTGACTTATTAATCTATCTAGCCTGCAATATTATTCCTAGAACAATTCCGTCTGTTCATAGACTCTATCACCATCACAGATGAAAACATGTCAGCCTTGACCTGAAGGGCAATTTGGGGGAACCACAATTGACCTCCCCTCTTTTTACTTATATAGCTGAACAGAATTCTGATGGTTACTCTAAAACGCCCAAATATTACAACAGATTTGGACGTGATGAGCCAAATAAGCTCTTCTTATAGTTTCTGGATTTAGCTTAACCTCAAAGTGCCAGAATAAGGTTGCAGGTGACACAGTTTCCCTTTATGCCAGGTATGGCGTAAAGCCTGTAGACAAGACTTCCCTGTGTGCATTGAATAGAGGGGAAATCGCATGATTATTTGACCACTGAGACTTGGTATAAAGGTAGCAGAGCAGAATATCAGGTTTCTAACAGATTGCCATTATAGTGCATATTGCCAACTGCAGTAGAATGAATGGACATGCACAGACTCAAAAGTCTGGCAGGTTTTACTGCTAGATATTATTTTGAAAATTTCTTAAAGTCTCTGCTTGTAAACAAGAGACATTCTGTATGATTTGAAATAAAATCTATCAGTCAGAAAGGCAATACAATGGCATCCCAAGTAGTTCTATTTTCCTGTTCACTTTACTAGATTAGTAGTCTCTTCTTGTGGTAGTAAGAGTCATTTCACTGACACTACTTTTATTCCCGGGCATAACTCCTACAGTGACATCTTCAGCTTTGCAAAACCAAGGGATGGAACAACCAATGAATTTCCTTGTGCCTCCAACAAGATGAATAGCTGAACATAAGCTGCTTCTCGTACGCTACGTTTGAATGCTCTTTTCAATTCCTCTGCAGTCCGAAAATAATAATGAAAAAAAAAAAATCTTCATTTCATAAATGATTTGCCTGCCCATTTCCACTGCTTTACTTACAACTTTAACTGTGTACATGAAAATTCATTGGCATGTTGCTTCCTTTTTCTAAGTTTTATACAGACAAGACAATTCATATTGAACTAGAAAAGCCATATCATTCACAATCAGCTTTAAATAGTTGCTGCTTAGTGCTGAATTTGGGTTCCTTCTCATTATAACCTATTGGAGGGGAAGCAAAAGAGTAAATACCAAGGGCCAATTTTTCCAGTAGAGCTTCAAAAAGCCAAAAATTCATTGTTAGCCACACAGTCCTCTGTGAACATGGAGTGTCTTGTGCTGGAGCGCCAGCACAAAAACACAAACACTCGCAGATACGCTGAAAATGTTTTTGCAAAATGACTCATGGTTGCCTTGAAAAGTTAAATGGAATTGGCAAGATTGTGCTGATATTTCTAACCTATTAAACCAAACACAGAACAATCAGCTGTGCTCCTTGGGTATGAAACCCAGCAAGTCTGAAGTTGTAATTGTTAGTAATTTCTTAATGATCAAAGAATCACATTTTGTAATAAAGTAATTTCTTTTCCTTTTTTTAAAACATATTTGTCTCACTGCCACCAAAGAGCATTGTAATTCTTTTAAGAAACAAATTACTTCTGGGAGGAGAACAAGCATGAGTAGTTTCAGCCCAAAGAGTAATTTTGCTGGAAAGTTTTATGCAGCTGCATAGCAGATTTTAGTATGAGAGAGTTTTCTCACTCATAACTATAATGCCATTTTATAATAAATGTTAGAAGTTAATCCTTCATTACCTAGCAAATGACAGAAGCGAAATAGAAACCCAGTAGGTGATTTGGATTTAAGACACAGTGACAACATGTTTCTATCAGTCCAATTTAGTTTTCTTTTACTATCAGGTCATTACCTTCTGAATGCAAATCTGAAGAGTGTTTCCACAGCCACTCTTTGGGAATATTTGGAAGTGCATTAGGAGTCATCTAGCAGTTTCAATCTGTTATAGTACAGAGCATTAATCACTAATCCTTATATGAAAGTATCTGATGATGGTGTACTTAGAGTCTTCGTCCTAAGAGACAGAAAGAGGAAAATGACTGTTGTGTTCTTAGGAATGTGCAGAGAGCCACAAAGGTCTTTTTATAATTCATAACTACATAATGGAAGGCAGCAAGTGAAGAAAAACAAAGTGTTTTATTTATCACATAGAAAAAGCATTACTTTCCAGAAGACCATTTTAATTTTCTTCATTACCACAGAGAAGCTTATGTTCCTCTGCTTTTTATTTCCTGCTGTTTAGTCCATTTTTGTGGACCATTTTATATACACAAAGGACAAAATCAAATACTGCTTTTTAGGTTTTTTAGGTTAGATAGGAGAGAAACACTTTCCTTTAGAAGTGTTGTGGGAGCAGGAATAAGGTAGCCATTACCTCCTCACTAATATTGTCCCATTCTGCACATATTGCCGGGGAAATGGCCTGAGCAATGAGAAGCCCAATTGCCATCCCAGTAGCATTGAGCTCTGGCCTTCTGGGAATGGAAAGTGCCCATAAGTCACAAGAGAGCTGCCCTGGCAGATCCGACAGCCAAAGACCATCCTTACAAAAGACTGCCTGTATGCTTGTTAAACGCTGCTCCCTTATACATCTCAAGAAGCTCTAAGCCTACAAGAAATCACCTCATTGTATTGTGTTGTGATATAGAGAAATAGATTGCAAGTAGAGATAAAACTCTAAGATACTGCTTTTCATGACAAAGATGATCAGGACAAACATCAGGTGATCTAATAGATTAAAACACTGAAACCTCGAAGTTACCTTTCCATTTTTTAAGCAGAATTGCAGGCTTCTTTTCCTAAAATACACAAACAACTGTATATCTTTATGGACTGACTTCACTGAAAAGATGAGCAAATCTGGAAGACAAACAACATTTTTGCACAATAGTATATGTAATACCAGCTATGCAATCACATGTGACTGTAGGTATATATATCTCTCTAGACTGAATAGTTAAAGCTATTCTCTGATCTGCTGAGTGAACCTTTTCAGTTACTAAATAGCCCTTTATTTTCAAAACAGTTTTCCATCTGAGTCACTTCAGAAATTCAAATCAATGTTCTGTAGTAAAGAGTGGCAGTTCTTAACAGTTTGAAGTGCACTTGATTGTAATCCAAAACATGATCCAATACTAAAACTGCATTTAATAGACAGTGTTGAAATACAAGAAAGACACTTAAAGTAAAATCAGATTCCAATTAAATGTTTACAGATCAGCTTCTAAACTGACCTTTACTTAGCCAAACTGTAGCCTGAAGCACAGATTTTAGCAACTTTTAGTATCATTTTCAAGCACAGACAAGTCAGCTACCTTTCAACAGGGGTTGACCAACATAGTTTATAGCAAAAGCTATTCTTCGTTCCTTGGCCTCATATGTTTTCAGTGGGTTTGCACTTGGGATTTACAATGCAGCATTCAGAGTAAGCCTTGAAGAGAAGTGCTGACAACCTATAGTGGGACCTAAACACTCGCTGTATGTGATCTGGACACGCATCAAGTCACCTTGAAATGATCTATTTGGAAAGGTGGCTCAGGAACAAATAAGTCTGAAAACATCTAATTCTGAGCCAGAAAAAAAGAATATTTGTGCATGAAAATGATGGTTAGCACAAAACTAAACATCTCAGTCTTCTATACCAAAATAACAGCTTGGAGACCGCTACGTTCATAAAACATCATCCAAAACTGTTTGTGAAGAGTAAAAGGAAATTTGAGTAAATGGGGAAAAAATATGGCTGTTAGCCAACAATTTCTCCCTTTTTATTGCATCTATTTTAATTTTTTTTCTCTATTGTGCAGTTTTCTTGCACCATTTTCTTCAAACAGCTCTTCCTTTGGCCCTATCCAGCCATTTGCTTCTGTAAAGCTTAGGAGATGTTTTCGCTAAAGAGGCAATGGGAAGGGACCTCAGAAATTTTGGGTGCAGGGGATGGGGAAAGGATAAGGAAAGGAGAGGATGAGAGATCTTTATTTCCATCTGTTTCACTGCAGACCCTCTACAGACTCCTCACCTGGCCCGTAGGCATCAGTGAGGTTTTCCTGTTTAAAAAAAGAGGGTTGAACTCAGAGCATGCTGAGTAACAAGTTTAGTCTAGTGAGGGAGCAAAGAAGGACTTAAAAACTGCTGGTCCATCTGTGAGCAGCAGTTGGGAACAGGAAGAGTTACTATTGATCATTATGTCCACTCCCAGCACAGAGATTCCTAAGAAAAGCCAGACCGCGTGCTAAACTGGTGCTAGTTTATAGTTTGAAAGGAGATCAAGACAAAGCAAAGAACAAAGTAAGGAAATCTGAGATTCGAATCAAGGAAGATCTACTAGGGGATTGCAAATTACACTGCAAGATTACTTTAATTAGTTGGTTTAATTAATGTGGTAATCAGATCTTCAAAAAATTAAACAATATTGAAAATGACTGAAGGCTTTTCTAAAGCATTTTCACATTTTCTACAGAATTTTCCAAGCCTTAATTCATTAATCCTTTCAACACACTAACAACTCAGGCGCCATTATATTTCATATAACAGAGAAAAGTAAGACTCTGAAATCAAAGAAAAAGAAACAGTTTTTAGATTCACAAAGGCATCCAACTCACCAGGTGGAATTCAGGCATTGGCATGCACAATTGCTGACTTTTTGGCACGAATTGTCCCAGCCATTCCAAGACATCAAATCTGGAATTAGGATAAGATCCATTGTCAACAACAGAGTTTTGCGAAATCTTCACAGAGGATAACTTAAGGACTTGCCCCAATTGCAAAAGGAAAAAGGAACCTTCAAGTCAGTGGCATGCCCCCCACATGCTGCCACATATGAAATTGTATGGCTGCTTCTTTCTTACCACTCCTTCCACTATTAACTATTTACAACAGGAAAGGGTTGGGCTTTTTTAGAAGATAATGCTACATCTGAAACAGATTTATATTTTAAATTCTATGCAGCTGCCACAGTGCAACCAGGCTTCAGTACAGTCCAGAGCACAGCCCACTATTAAGCAACTCTCATTAAGACATGAAAGTAGCCATGGGTTGATTGCACTCATGTTCTGATAAAATGAGATCAGTTCACTGTAATGTGCTATTACGGAGAAAAACACCTGATATTAAGCCTTATCTTAAATATTATGTTTTTGGTCAATGATGAAAACTCACTTAAGCAAGTAATCTACTCAGTAGCCACTGTTATGGCCTGACAAACAGTGTCTTAACTCACACTACTCTGCTCTTGGTCAGAAAGAGAACATGCTCTCTTGAGGCTCAACCTGATAAATTATAGAATTTGTCTTGTCCAAATGCTAAGAAATGTCTGCATGTATATTCCAGGGTTTTGTTTTGATGCTTTTAGTGCCATCCGTCTGTGCAACTTACAGACCCAGAAGCAGCGTGGAGCTGAAAGGTGACAGGAAAAGATCTATCATCTTTTCACTGTAGAGACAGTGAAATAAAAAAAGTTTGAAGGAACAGTATGAACCGATCCAAGTGTTTTCTTTTATTAGAAAGCAAAGAGGAGGACAATTCTTTGTGAGGCCTGGAAGTCATGAGGATTGGCTCTGCTGACCCAGAGAGAAATCAGCTGGCAAACGGAGATGATTTGCAGACTTTCCCTCAGTCAGTGGCTGGTGAAGGCCAGCCGGCACCCACTGCAACCTGACACCCCCGGCCCCACAGCCTCAACCTGTCATTCCCCCCAGTCTGAAGCAAAAGGAGCCGTGGGGGCACCCACAGACATGGAGCCAAACCAATGCCAGAACTCAGGTTCAACCCCCTGCACAGACCAAACACAACACCCCCCGCTTCAACAACACAGGGGCTCAGCTTAAACCGGGACCAGCATAAGACAACACAATGTCATCCTTGCCTTAAAAAATTGTTGGTTTCCAAGAACTTCCAAGTGTAAGAAAAGCCATTTATAATTGCTTTTATGAAAAGCCATATATAACACCCTGCTGTTCTGGGCAGCCCTGTTCCTGTGTGCTCTGCTTTGAGCTGTGAGCTCTCTGGAGGCTGTAGTCAGGCTGTGACAAGGAAAGATTTTGCCCAAGCTGTGCTCCTTGGGACCTGCCACCACACGACATGTAGCTCCTGCTTCATAGCCAGGCTCCTGCAATGCTCACTAACGTCTGTCCTTCAAGAGACCAACTGTGGTTCTGTGGCAGACCACCAATGCTGTGGCTGGGTGGGCTACCTCGGTGCCGGTACTCCTGACTTCACAGCATTTCTTTTCCAAACAATGCAGCCAGTGTTCAAAGCACAGCCACTTCTGACAACTAATAATCTTCTCTGTATGACGTGATTACTTCCCTTTACAGTACTTTTACACATTCAATTACTGGTTAGCAGAGGCAATATAATCCAACCCTAGCCCAGCCCAAACCAAATGTCATCAGCAAGATCTGTGCTTTCAGAAAAACAAGAAATTCAACTGCTTTACGCCCTGGCCTACTCAGGGGTACAAAGAGACTCTTGGGTTAGTTCAGGTCATAAAAGATACTGAAGTGACTACAGAAGGAGTTTGGGAACAAATGATATAAAGAACAGTAACACATTGCCAAGAACAGATGGTAATCACTCAAGAGTTCTGAAGTAATTCAAGGATGAAATAGCTGAATTGCTGAGAGACTTGTGTAACCTTTCATTTAAAGCAGTCTGGGTACTTAGGACTGGAGGATAACATATGTGATGCAGAGGTCCCAGTGGAGAATTATAGGAACATCAGACTGATGTCCATATTGGACAAACTGATAGAAACTATAAAGAGGTAGCAGGCAACTGCATAAGCATTGTACCATAAATAATCCATCCAGAGAGAGTCAGTGAAGCTTTAATATAAAAGGCCATAATGCTGCTTTTCTTGTGAAGGTGTCAACAAGCTTGTGGGATGGGGTTTATTTGTAGTTCCAGAAGGCCTTGACAAAGGCCCTCACTAAAAGCAGCTCTTAGAGGGAAGGTTTTGATGATTATAAGATAGGAAACAGAACAAACAATCAGTTCTTTCAGTGGACAAGGATTCAAAAGGAATTTTTCAGGGTCTGTATAGGACCTCTACTGTTCAACATATTCATAAGAAAACACAGAAATTGTATAATAGTGGAATTAGAAAGCTTGTTGATGACACCCAACCCAATTTACCAGTCTAGCAAGAGTGCGGGCTGACTGTATAAAGTCTTAGAACAAAACTAAGAGAATAAAATGTGTAACAAAATGACAGGTGATGTTTGGTACAGCTAAAAGCAGTGATGATCATGGGAAAAAGGTATTCCTAACTTCACACATAAAAGGATGGGCTTTATAATTTTGGTAGCAGGGTACTTGGCTTAGAAGGATAGTTGTTCTGACACAGAAGAGTCATTCAACTGGTCTTAAATATGTTTATACCCCCTTCAGACTCATGGAATAAGCAGATGGATCCTAAACTTTCAGCGAATGAAGCTCCTTTGAAATGCACTGTCCCAAATGGGCACTTGCTCTTCATTTTTTTCCTCCAGGGAATAACATCAATAGCTATCCTTTAGTCTTTTTTGAGAAAGATTTTACACTTCTTTGAAGATGAGCCTTCAGTGCTGGAGGATCAGGCTTTCTTGTGGAAATCAATTGTATTTCTCTGAATGTATCAGGCTATATGTGTCTTATTCGCTTCTACTGCAATAAAATTTGTTTCTAGTAGCCACAGTAGAGATCTGGGCACCTCAAATACAGCATTATAGTAAATGGCTCAGGTAGAGAGGAATTTTTTTGAGATATTCCAGAGGGATTGAGTTCTCCCTGAACATCTTGAGACTAGATAAACAGTGTCTCTTCAACATCTCATCATTACCTTTGAAAGCAAAAGGAAGAAGGCGACAAAGACAGGGAATCATAAGTCTGCAGGGCAGGGCAGCAGGAGAAACGTGGAGAACCATGGAGATATGCAGCACGGTAGCTAGCAGAAAACAATCGGTGATAACACAGAAGAGGACTGTGAAAACATAATCCATTTTTCAAGGGCTTTCAATCAAGATTCTCACCTTGATACAGACAGATTCCAATATGCTTACACATGTTTAATAGCATCTGTTCTGTCAGATGCTATTTGGAAGATATCTCCCAGAAATCACTGAAGCCATCTGAGCTGAGATGCCATTAGCATGGGTTGGAGATACTGCTTTCACCAAATTAACATAGGCCACAAACAATCTCTGTGTTGAAGCCAGACTCTAAGAGAACTCAAAACTATTTATAGGCGCTCATTCTTCTGAATGGGGTGTTCAGGTAAACTCCTTGTTTAAATATCGTCTCATTTCTTCAAAGAGTTTGCAGTCTTCCAAATTCAGAATAAGGAAGCTCTTTAATTTTTTAAGGGTAATCTAAATTAAGGGCAATGAGGGGTGTCTGCACATGGGTGTGTGCATTAGGATGATAGCTCAGAGAAAATGAAACTGATGAAACCTACAGGACTTCTGTGATTTGAATGAAAGTGTGCAGGATCCTGCTTCCACTCATCAGGCAGTTCCACCTTGTATGTTAGTGTCTCTAGCATCCCAGCAGTGGTATGCTGAGGATTCTGAACATAGATCTCTCAGCTACTGAATTTTGGTCTTTTTCTCCTGTGAACATCTGGAATGTTTTTCTTACGAAACCATTCTAATAACATTATGGCAAATTCAGTGGTGATGGGACTGGGATTCCTGGAAGATGCAATGCATTTCCAAGATCTTTGATAGACATGCAACAGTACATTAAAATTCAGTATCTAAAATTGTTCCTATTTTCAGTTTTCCAAAAAGACTTCTCATAGAAGTTGCCCAGTTTATAGTAGCAGCCTTGTCCATGAAACAACTTCTGAACCACTGCATTTTTCAGCCCAGCTAACATTTTACCGAGGAATTTTACCTACTATCACCCTTCCCTTTCCAGTCATTCATATTTTCTTCAACTATTAGCTTGCTTTGCACTGAAAAAAATCTCTGTTAAGCACATCTGATGAGTTTCCATCTGTTACGTGCTGCCAGAAATCTGATTTCTAAACACAATGCTTTCTATTTGCAAGATTACACTACAGTGAGGTCTGCCAAAGGAATCCTTAGACGTGGAAATGTTGTATTATGACTGAGAGTTTGCCGTAGCTTTTGAAGGTGAGGTAGGGGTCTGAGTACACAACATACCCAAGGAAACAATACTTCTCACTGATCTCTCAGTTTACCCTTACCTCATTGTGAGAGGCTTCTGTAACACTGTTGCTGTTTGCAATTAATATTTGCTTTTCTAAGTCCTCAGATGGTGGTAATCCATGATGAGACCTAAACAGACCGTGAGAAAAAGTTTATCGTGTGAACTGATAAGGCCCTGAAGTCAATAGATTTGTACTGACTTATGTGACTGGAAGGCACATAAGGCATATGTTTGATGGTTTGCCACATCAAACATACCTCAGGGCATAAAACTGTCTAGAGTTACAACTGTAATTGCATAACATAACCATGCCTTGGAAGCAACTTTATCTAGACACATGTTCTCGGATTTGGTCTGTGAGTCTGGGACACTCAAATATCCAGGAAAGGAAGAAAGGAGCTTAATAGCAACATCATAAACTCCATTACCTCTGTGAATCCCAAATTAATCTGATACAGTTCTTCTTATTAACCTTGAAATTCCAGTGTCTACTATCCTTTACGCAACAGTCACTTCAGCATATTAATCACTGGCATTTTTATTTTATATTAGCAAGTCCAGTGAAAGGATAGAAAAAGGGCTCAACATATCCTGTTTTCAGAGTGAACCTAAGTATCTTTCCTCTTTAGCACTGAATATAACTGAGGATGCAGTGGATAACTGAGGCAGCCAGACTCTGCTTGGGCTTAATCCATCTGTGCAAGAACAATACTCATTTTTAATGATAAAGACAACCATGAGAAGAAAAGCCTGCCCATATGCTGTTTAATATGGATGTATCACACATGGTAATCTCTGCCCCAGGTGTATCTGAGCTGTTAGAGCAAATAGTGTGATTCTGATTAACAGCTCATTTTTCTCTCTTAATTACATCTATGTACTTTTTTAGAAAAAAAAAAAAAATCGCATCAGAGACCATTTCAGGGAAGACAGGCAAGACTGAGAAAGTCAAAACTGGTTACCCATCCACATAGTGTCTCTTCTATGTCCCGGCTTTTGGAGATGTGGGTATTTGAGGCATTGCTTTCAAAAATAATGCTACAACAACACAGCCAACGATTGGATAAAGCTCTGAAAGCACATACAGTTGTGCTACCTGTGAAGGCAGCATTTTTAGGAAAGGAAATATGCTGCACCAGCTTCTGAAAAGGAAGAAGGGCTGACCCCTTAAGATAATATATCAGAATTCTCTTAGCCAACGTACAGACAAAAAAGGCATCCAGCAAGGATGGAAGGACAGCCAGGAACTTGGTCAGGTAATCCATCAGATAGTCTTGAAACCTGCCTGGAGATCATTGGCTTCTTTTGTTACAATCCCAGTTTTTAACCAGGTGCTTTGCGTTCAGATTGCGAGAGGATGAGAGAGCATGGGCGCTGCCCTCCCTTCATACACTCAGTAAGAGCTTCTGAAGATGGCATCCACAAGCCCCTCTTAGTTGAGGGGAGGGAGATGCCAATCACCAGCATGCAATACACAACAGAGGACCTGATCCTGTCACATCTCAGCATGAAAGTCCCTTCCTACCTTCAGACAGTGAAGTACTGCAGGAAATCTGGAGGGAGAGAGAAGTTTCCCATGAGAAAAAGCCTTGATGTTCACACAGAATTAATGTTTTCTCTTCACAGTTTGCAGAAAACGTGAGTTATGATACTTTAGAGAAAGGGAGGAAAGATCTCAAGGATTTGCTTTAGAGGAATATCCATCCTTACCTGTACACATCTCTGTGTGTGCCATACAGTCAGTCACTAACGCTAATCTCTTTACACCCTCCTACACACAAAGCTTGTGGTATCCCTGTCACCATAACATTGCTTGAAATTAGTGTTTTCCACATGTTATTACAAGTGAAAGTGAGGTGACCAAAAGAAAATGACATAGTTAGACATAACAAAGCCTATCTCAGGCAAAACACACACAGGAGGTCTTTCCTCTAAGTTTTGGGTTGGATAGCCTTGTGAATAATGACAGAGGGAAAGGACAAAGGCAAGAAAAAGCAAGAATTGTAGCTCCTATCTCCCTGCTGGGTTTTCTTTATAGTTGTATTTAAATTTGAAATCGCTCCAAGATGGACTGTTACTGGGGTTTGTTTAAAGAGAGAACTACATAGATGGTATGTAGACCCTACAAAGAGTTTCCTTCCCCGTGGCCTACAATGGCTGACATTGCCAATGGGAAGGAGATGGTGAAGCCTGCTCAGCACAGCCCCTGCACCGTGAGGCAGGCAGTGCTGTCCCCCTTTAACATACCTAGACCTAAGCCTCTAAGACTGGGCTAGGAGAAGGAGCTGGGTCACCAGGCCAAGCCAAATGACAAAAACAAAATGAGAAACATCACAGAGGCAATGGCAGAGCAGGAGCACCAGCAGGTTATCAGCCTCACAGAAGCTGCAGGGAAATCTGCCCAGATGAGCCCTCTCACCTCTGCCTGCAAGGACTGTGACAAAGAGAAGAGCATTATAGGCTTCATAAACCTGAACTGAGTTGAAGACTATGGCCAAGAATAGCTTCCAGGTAGTTACTTCGCTTCTTCATCATATATTATTGATAATCCCTATATTTTTCATGGTCTGAATACAGTTCTCTTCTCCTTTCTTTCATATGGTCTCATTGCACATGCAGATTTAGTGCTTCCATAGTTTCTAAGCAGTTGTCCCCACATGCAGGGGAACGCTTCTGCCTGTACAATAGGAGCAGTTCACCTTGAATAAATTGTTGGCAAAACATTTCTCACCATGTGTATTTTCTAATGACTCACATAGATATTCTACCATTCTGTCCAAATATCTGTGTCTCTGGCCATCCCCTAGCTTATCTCCATGGCTTCATTTCAGATCTGTCACCTCCAGTGAGAGCCTTTCCTCCCCTTTTTTGCCTTTTACTATCTCTGAGGCTGCCAAAGGAACCATTGCCGTAGTGTAGCTTTATTTTTATATATAGTTTTGCTAGAGATACTGACACTTGTTTCTACAACTGAGTGAACTGGGACAGAGTTTCAGTGTAATCCCATATCTGTTTGCCACTTATAAACGAATGGCTGAAATTTGAGACAAGTTTGGCAGTCTGCCACCCCATCAGCTGTTTTGGGGTAAGTGGAGGGGAAGCACAGGCTTTTGGTAAAAAGCATGGGCAAAATGTCCATTTCTCGTGCTGGTGCCAAGTAATTTGCTTTTAGAGATTCTGCGTACAGCACAGGAGAGCATTAGACTGCGAGGTCAGGAGTTAGGCTGTACATACGGTTGTACATATGCAGCACAACTGTTTGTGTTTAGAGTATTTTGAGTGTTCTTTGATTTCTTTGAAATGGTTGGCACAACTTTGCTTTTTAATACCACAGGGGATAAAAGCCAATAAAGTGCACATGAAGAAAAAATATAATGAAAAGCATATAGTGTTTTCACTTTTTGTCTGAGTCTATTCCTCCTCCCTTGCAAGAGGAAAAACACATTTTAAAACAAAATAGTACATGACCATTTTGATAGTAATCACATCTTACTGCATGCTTTAAAACCCCTCTGCAAACAACTCCCCTTCTCTTCCTTATAGGAGGAGAATTCTGGTGCCAACACTAACGTGCTGGTCTGCAGTCAAAAGGAATACATGTTCAGACTGGTCCAGGAGTATAAAATTAGATTGGGTTTTGGCTCAGGCTCCACTAGGTAGATCCAACAGAACTGGAAAAGATCTGTATTTTCTCTGGAAGCTTTCACATCCCCTTACAGTGTTTCTTGAAGTCTGCCCTGATGTTTCTCAGAACCAGAAGAATGTATGAGAGTACAGAAGCTTTCAGCGGACTCTTGCCTCAGACCAGCCCAAGGCTTTCTCTTCTCTAGATAAGTGATCACTCTCTAAGATCAAAAAAGAGGAGAAAATTGAAATATAAAGACATATAGATGGAATAATCCTTCAGATTATTCACCTAACCCTGCTTCCTTGTGTCTGGTGTCTCCAGAATTGAAGAACTCACTTCAGCTCTGTTGCCCTGAGATGACAAAGATTTCTCTCAATTTCTCCAGACTTAGAAACCTCCTTCCCCACTTTTCTGCAATACTTTGGCTGAATGGCACCAGCATGACAAGCAGAAAAATTTTTAAGTCCCCCAGGCCCAAGAGATCTTAAATGTCCCAGAAATTTTGGATGCATTGTCTGGCATAACAGAATTGAAGGTGAGAGGTACAGTGTGCCACAGCTTACCATTGTCCTAGGATCACAAATGTGTGTGCGTGTAAGCATCTTTGTCCCAATTTTGTGTTTTCCAATGTAGTTTCTCCCAAAGATGTACATGTTCAAGGCTGCTATGTACTCCAGAACCCACAGCATTCTCACTATTACTTTGAGCATCCTCCTTACCTGTTAGCAGCATCCTTCAGCAGTCTGTGGGTCAACGTGTAAATCACAAGCTCTTGGGGGCTGGAGCTGTGTCTCTTAAGAAGCACTTCTTTTATGAAGCAAACAACAAAAAGGTTGAGTTTGGTCTAGAACCAGATCGCATCTACGCAAAAGGCTAAAGTCCAAACACCTGTAAGATACAAATAAAGCTTTACTTTATTATAGGAAAGAAATCAAAATTGTCATTTCAGCAAAATGAGGTCTGGGACCGTGTCCTAAAAATAGAGAAATAAATACATTGCAATGCATGGCCCAGGAGGATACTCTGAATGCCAGCTGCACTGTAGACATACATAGGTATTTCCTGTAATTCCATATTTACATTTAAAGAGGCAGTTAGACATGCAGTAGGGCCTTAATACTATAGCAGATTCATTACTCACAGTAGATTCAATTTTCATAGTTCACCAGATCACTCTGGCTTACAGACTTCACTGTAAGTGATTGCAGGTGTGGTTAAGAAAAAAAAAAAGATTTTAGTCATAAAGAATGAGAAGTTAACCCTGTAAAATTATATTTAAAGCAGCTGACTCAGCTTTAGTTATTGCAACAAGACAAACAAAAACATCATTCTGTTTTTTATTGTGAATGCTAAGTCATCAAAGGCACATAAACTTGTAAAGTAGCAGCAAATGTGAACCAAAGTAATTGGTCCTAGATTTAAAGAGGCAGAAATAACCAGAGACCTGGACAGATCTGACTTAAACAGAAGCCAATGCTCAGGAGCAAATTGGATCAGCAAATTCTAACACATCTGGTAGCTTAATTACACAGGTCTCTGCTGTGTTCCCTTGGCTGTGTTGATTTTTTGCCGTTTCTTTTCTCACTAGGATTTACAGAGTCTTCAGATTTCCACTTTCTGCATATCATTTTTTTTCAAAGAATTCCTGCTCTTTTTCATGTTCCATTCTAAATCAAGTCCCACCTACAGCACATTTTGATATTTCTGAGCTGTCACTTCTACCTATGATTCATTTTTGCGTGTTTTGTCATTCCTAATTTTGCAGTTTCTAGAAGTGGCTGAGGAAGATGGCAGGTGATAGAAAGATCTACAGGAGAGAAGGAAGAAAACATCTTGTATTTCTTAGTGAGCTAAATTGCAGGCTGTGACATTTTCAACAGTCCATATGGAGGTGATCAAACTGCCTCCAAAGGACAGCAAATGCTTTCCCACAGAGACTGTAATATGCATATATAAGACACTTCAATCACTTACCATCTTCTGTCGCCTGGCATTTCTCCTTAGGCTGTGTTTCTTATGGCTTGGGGATTTTTCAGTCCTTCAAGTCAGAGCAGGGATGTTGAATCACTGGGCTGTTGGAGGTGGTATATTCCCAATGCTGAAATGGCCAGTTACAGTAGAACACAGAAAGAATATATTTTATTGCTGTTGTATACGTTTAATGAAAGATCAGTTCATAGAAACAGATTATCCAGAGATTTCTGGATTAAAGTCTCCTTAGCTGGAGCAATTAACCAAGTAATAACGAAAAATAATTTATGAGTTGAAATCAGATAAGAAAATTCAAATCTCCAAGATCCAGAGAACTGGAACATGAAAACATGATACTTCGGGCACTTTGAATTATCTGGAAATCTTGCAATAACTTTATCTTATTGGGATAACGCTGAGGAGATGTTGTGTGCACTTGGGTCCACGTTTCTTTTCTTTTTTTTTTAAACTGAGGGGTCTCTAATCAGTGTCTCATCTGTTTGCACTGCCATGCTCAAATGTAAACGATTTCCCCTCTTTCATCTGCAGACCAAGAGGGCACTGTAAGGATCCAATCAAGTCAGATGTTAGTTGAAATTCATGAGTCTCAACTCACTAGCTAGTCTCAGACTAATCTCATTTGCTTTTTAGACGCAAGCCCTAGTGACGACTGCTTAAATTTCACATTGCTTTCTTCCCTGTCAGTTACTATATACCTCTTCTTTCTGACACGTCTTGGAACTGTTTCCATATGAAGTGTAGGCAGGGTTGTCATTACCAATTTGACATATATACACATGCTGCTTCTGCTGCATCCTGGTCCGTACTACCCTAGCATAATTAATCAAACGTGGCATGTCTCTACAGTAAGGAAAATATAGGGACTTCTAGCATCTAGAAGGCACTAGTTAACACCAGCGTCTTTTCAGGACTACTCCCATTGAAGTTAATGGGAATAATTTGTTGTCAGCTTTTCTGAAAGCCAATCTGCTTGTATCCATCCTTCTTAACATGAAGCCTTAGAAGCAGAAGCAGCTAGGAGACACAAACACAGTGAACACCACGACATACACATCTACACGTAAGTTTCCATTTAGCCCAAACCTTCAGAGAAGCAGCCCTACCTACCTCCAGTGTTGTGACACATAGGGCAGTTCCACCTGTCCGAATAAAATGGTGCTCGAGGGCCTTGAGACAGATCCACCTCCAGGATTAGAAAAGGAAGCAGATCAAAGCTGTGCTGCTCCTACACTACAGAGACTTGCTCAGAGAAGTGGTTTATTAGCCCAAATTCTGTGCTGTGCTAACATGACTAGATAAAGCTTTCAACACCTTACCTGGATTTTCTGCACAGCGCTCTTCCATGTGAATGTGGTATTTCCAGGGTCTTGTATGCGCTTACACATACGTTTGCGCATGTTTCCTTTGTCAGACACTTCCCCTGGAAAGCAGTTCTTCACAGACAGATGTAGAAGTGGGAGATAATAGCTAAATTGGTCATGCTGCCAAGCTATTCAATGAGCTAGAAACCAGACTCCCAGCCACAGTCAAATGCTGGTGTTTTTCATCCAGACAAGGCTGCCGCTCAGATCTGGAATGAATAAAGCAGAAATAAATACATGTCTCACACAGTCACGAAATGTTTGAAAATTGAGACTTTGAAAACCAATCTGAGTGCTGTTTTTGAGGTGACTTATTCAACCCAAGACCTGCAACAAAATCAAAGCAGGTGAACAATTTTTTCTGCACGTCACCACACTATAACAGGACAAACTTCTTCTTTCCCAAGTATTACACAAAAGAATTCCAAATCCATTAAATTAAAGGCCTACGTCCTACGATGGCAGACAGTTGTCAAACACTTTTAGGTCCCAAGGACTGAAATGGATTGAGGTGAATGAGCTTTCAAAAAAATTGTGCAGAAGAACTTTTAAAAAAGCTCAGCCCATTTCTAGAGAAGTAACACAGCCATTAAAGGATGACAGCTTTCTCTGTAGAAATAAGACTTTGGAGCTTTAGAAAGTTCAGTCAAAGACCTTTTCTGCTTGTATACAGAAGCTGCATCCATATAGTAATCACTAATCCAAGGATACTGATCTTAGCTGTAAGATTAAAGGCAAAAAACTATATTTTACTGAATGCCACCATGACTACTCATTAATTAAGGGTTGCTTCATTTTCAAGCTACAGCAGTTTCAAAATGGGATCTTTTAACCATAATGTCCTTTTTTTTTTTGTTCTGGAAATGCTGCTCAGCAAGTAAAACTAAATCAACCGTATCCCACCTCTGTCCTTGTGATTGGTTTTCATGGGCTTTTGTATTATGCCTAATGCCTTGGCTGAGAAGAATGGAACCTGCCTAACCCGGCAAATTTAGAGCTTACACCAAAAGCCCAGAAATGTAACACATAGAGAACGAATGGGCTACGTGTTCAGGACCAAATACGCATTGGCTTGGTTCAGAAACCCATCCTTTATCAGCAGAACTCTCATGAGATTAATGACACAGTTCTAAAGGAGAGCTAGTGCAACAGAGGGACAATGCAGAATAGAACATGCACTCTTTTTTTCCCCTCTGTTTATATTCTTTATATAAACTAAGTTCATTTTGTTGCAGATTGCCAGTTACTGGAGATAATTCTCTTTTCCAAGATAATATGCAGATTACTTTCCAGGAAAACTTCATTCAGTGCTGTTGAAGGATTGCAGAAAATATTTCTGGGGAAAAAGTCTGGTTTATCTCATCTTGCAGGGACCTTATCAACTGACATGCACATGATTCAGAAACACTGTTTGAAAAGAAACATTTTTCCAAGGTTCTGATGGGGAGGAACCTGACAACAGAATACTAGCTTTTCAAACATCTTTCTGCCTTTTCTGTGTCAGTGAAATGCTAACTTCAGGCATGAAGCACCTGCCAGAAACCTCTGGAGAGTTACCTATGTAAAGATGATATTTGAAACATGTTTTTTCTAGCAGTCAGCCTATCTTTGACAGTAATACAGCCGTTTCTCATTATTTTTCACTTTTTAATGCGTCTGCCAGCCTCACAGGTGCCTTTGCATTTCTACTCTTCCCATCTGCCCTGCACTGGCAGCTCTTTAAATAACTGCGGATGTTATTTGGTGACTTTTAGCAGACAGAGCTGAGCATAATTGGCAATATATTTCCCAGTAAATTCATTAGGCAAGAGGAATACATTTTTTCTATTACATCAGCCCTTTCACACAGGACCATCGTTTCATTTTCCATTTTAAATTTAGATCTACTTCAAAACGTTCCATATCATATTACATTAGACCCCATCGTTCTCTGCTACTTACAAATGGCAGGAGGAAATTGTGAGTAGCAGGCTAATGTCCTAATTTATAGATACGGCAGGACAGCTGGAAATCAGGTTTCTGCCACGACCATCATCTGGGAGAGTTTTCTATTATTAGATCAAATCCTGAGGCAAGTTTCTGGAACTTCAGCTACAGAAGGACTCTTTCAGCCGTTCCATTGGCAAACACTGACAGTTCCTCCCAAAACCACTTCCTGAGACACTGTGTTTAAGACTTTGCAAAGTTCTCTTCTAGCACTTGGAAATACTCTTGATTTCATCTCTGTGTCCTCTTAGTAAATCCTTGATCCTCTTGATTGCTTAGAGGGGATGCTACAGGCAGGTGACAAACTCATCTGCCCCCACCTTCAAGATACTGAGGACAACGAAACAGCATACTGCAAATGTGTGCCCGCAGTAAATGCCCCAGTGTGGAAGAGTGAGAAATAATCTAACTCTTTTCAAAATGTATTAGATGCTGAAGACAGTCAGCAATGGAAGGCATTAGGAAAGGCAGAACTAAGCACTCTTGCCTGTCCTAGGAAGCTAAAACTGACTGCTCTGACTCATCTTGGCTGGTAGCTCTGCTGTGTTGTACAGCATTACCTCCACTTTCACCCACATTAACTGGCGAGAAGTCATCTCCTGGATTTGCTCTGCACCTGCACACCGCTGCTAGAGTGTTGTATCAACACCTGTGATGTGGTGATACAACACAGAGTTTCACATTTCTCAGAGGAGGGACTCGGATGCCTTATCTGCTGACTTGCTGCATGCTGGGGAGCCTTCTTAGCTGTAAGCTCTCCCTGCACGACACTTCTCCCAGCCCTGACATTTCCAACACTAGCCCTTCAACAGGCTGACATGGTTCTGTGCCAGCCTACCCTCATTGCTAGTGGGTACCTGACCCTGGAGTGATGAGTGAGTGAGCTGGGTATTTCTCAGGCATCTCAGAGCTTTGCCTTTAATTCTCATCCACATGTCTGTGGATAAGAAATGTCTTGTATTAATCAATTACCTTAAAACCATTTTCAGGTCAAAGCAGATTAAAGTGAAATGCATGGAGAAGTATTTATTTCCAATCTAAAAACTAAACAAGCCAGTTTCAAATACCTGTAAATGATAAAGGTGAAGAAATGAAAGAAAAGCCTGTGCAAGCCTGTAATATTCAGATCATATCTGAAAAGTTGACTATTTGCAAACGTCTCTCATTTCAAATCATCTTCCTGTTGAAGCATGCTAACCTTAACAGTTTTTTCAGCCAGTCTCCCTTTTGAGATTCTCTGCCTCCATCAGTATTCCACCCTCCCTCTGGGTGCCCATCAAATTTATTTACTTCTGTCTTACTCAATAGATAACACGAAGAGGATTAAAACTAAGGAAGGACAAAAAAATGTTACTTTAAGGGACCAGTCACTATTTGCTGTACTTGACTGGCCATTAGCTACTACTTGACTGAATGAGAGGTAACACTCCTCTCTGTTCCGTCACCTTATGTCACTTTATGCACGTATTTCAGTGTCACACGTCTTCATTCATTGAACCCTGTCACAATTTGGAAATTAATAAACATAGTTGCTACAAATATTCACATGCATCTAGCTCTTACTCTGGCCAGGTACTGAAGCAGTTAACTCTTTTGGGGGAAATGGTAAATGTGGGATAACTGGATCTCATACCTGGCTTTGAAGGGAACCACAAAATCCATTGGCAGTGTAGGTCTGACACAACAGGGGGAGCAGCACAGGATTGTGAGTGAACGTCAGGGAGCAGGACTCTTTCTTTAAGCAGCCCAGCTGTAGATACCTGTGTGGCAGTCAAGTTGTCATCACATCTGTGCTATGTCAGGGCAGGCCTTCCCACCCAAAGCACAAATGTCACCTACTCACACCAACAGAAATCCAGAGGGGACTGGGTCAGGGAAGCTTTGATTTGCTGCCATTCCAAAGGAATGACAAAGAGCAGTAATTACGGAGCAAGATGCGTCCAAAATTGGAGCAGAAACCAGGAGCTTTGTGGTATATAGAATATTTCTGGTCTCAGTTTTTAAGAAAGCCTTATTTTAAATTGTGAAGACCAATATGAGGGCAAGACTGTCCACTGCAGAAAGTTAGAGATGGTCTTCATGTCCATTTCAGTGTCGTCTCTGCTCTGGCTAATGGGTATCCCTAGTCCTGCACAAACTCCCCATTGAGACTGGCTGACACAGAGCAGCAAAGGAATCTGTCCCTGGGACAGATCACAGACCACTAGTCAAAACAGTACTGCATATTCTGTGAAAATAAAATTTAAAAACTTAGCTATTCTTCACACAAAAAAATAGAACCACTTTGCTTAGTTTCCCACAAGGAAAATACCTGCAACAGCTTGATGAAGAACAGCAAAGACTAAGGCTGAGTTGTTTCGAGATAAACCGGAGCCTGTCCGATCCTTGAAAACTCACCTTACTCAGAAATTCCTTTTCACCTCTGCCATAACCTGCTCTTTCCCACTCTCACTGCAAGTCTTCTGTCCTCTCTGAGCATGGGATAAGCCCCCTGCTCTTTGCTTATTTACAGGTGTTCAAACATCCCCTACAGTACAACAGAGCTTGTGTGCATCTTCCTATTGGGTCTCCTTCTTCCTCCTTCCTGATCTATAGCCTCTGTCTGCCTTGGGAAATGAAACCTAGCAGCACAGGCAATCTTTCTTCCTGCTTCCATCTGCTGCTGAATACACAGGTTGCAAGTTAAGGAGCTATGAATGATGGAGTCTATGTAAATTTAACTTAATGACAGCTGGATAAAGAGCAATGGGTTATAAAGAGCACAAAGGCCTTTGGGTGGAGTATGTAAATGAAGTCAGAGTTTATATGTGAAGGACCATGTATTAGGAGAGGGATAGTGAAGGTTTTAAAGGGTGGAAGTAGTATCAGAGATGTTTGGAGGTCTGTAGGGAGGCAAAATAATTTCTCTCACAAATCAAAGCAGATACAGACTCTTAACCGCATTGATCTGTATATCCTAAAGTTTAGGTGAGATCCCTAAAAAGTAGAATAACCATGAGCAGGTTCATACTTCTCTAATTGGGACACTGTGTTAGATCGCGGCTATATCGTGCTCTGTCATGAGATAGTACCTCAGAAAATACTAAAAGCATGTTTTTCTGATCAGGTGTCCACCATTTATTTGGATTCAGAATATTGTATGTCAATTCATTAAGCTGTCTGTTCGAGTGGAACAGATCACTAAGAATGCCATTACTAGTCATGACCTTTGTTCACAGACTAGACAAATTACCTTCAGACAGATTGGCAACCCTCCAGTTATGATCTTTCTTCTTGATTTATTCATGGCTCCCAACTTATAAACATTAATCAGAAACCAATGAAATGGACTCTAAAAGAAGCAGGAAAAAAACCCAACAAAACAAACATATTTCGACTTCCTGACTACTCATTATTTATAGTGAAATGGAAACTGGCACGTATTTAGGAGTTTTTCCACATTATTTCCCATAATCAGTGGGTTTCAATGCCTAACCATACAATGACATCATTACCACAAGGAAACATGAGAGACACTGTTCAAGACAAATAATGCTGCAGGCAAAAATACAGAAAGCATCCCTTGTCATTTTTTTTTTTATAATGAAGACTCCAAACTTTACCTGCGCAGTTTCTTACAAGAATTATAACATAACACATGACTATTTGGCACATGACACTAAGCAATTGAGATGCCAGTACTCAGGGACACAAGGAAAGACAGCAGGAAGAAAAGATGTCACATGTCACCACTATCACAACCTGTTCCTGCTGCTGGCACTTTCTTTAGCTCCCGTGTCCTGGCATGGATTTTACAACCTTAATACAATTCTAATTGCATTAAGAGGTTTTAAAATATCCCCTCATAGACAAGTGTTGATCCGTGTTAAATTCAATGGAAATTGTGCTCATACTGCCAAAATGCATAATTAAGAACAAGATTTAGCTATCTTCTGGGAAATACAGCTCGTAAGAGGACAGGTTCTGAGGTCTGCTCTACCATCCTGCCTGAGAACAAAAAAGCACAGTCTAACAAGGGTAAGCTAAAGGACTGTCCAGCCTGGTATCCTCCCTCAAACAATAGACTGGACTGGATCCTTAGAGGTGAACTTTCCATGTGGCACCTCCTAATCTCTGTGCTGGTGAGTTTTCTTTGCCATAGGTACCATCCAGATCATCAAGACTGAGAGTTAGCTGTTCCTCCTGCCCCATGTCTCTCCAGGAGGTGGACAAGTGGCGCAGAGATCTGAACAAAAACCTCAAAAATTGGGCTGACAATTAATTGGAGATGAAAATTTCTCATCTCCCTGGAAATTGGCTCTTACCACAGCAGAATCATCATTACCTTTGGCCTCTTCACAAATAAAACACAAAGCTTGTAGACTATTGACAGAAGCAGCTTCCACCTTACCCTGAGGAAGCTATATACACAGGGACAGAAACATATAGTGAAATGCAAATCAAAGCAGCGAGAATATGCATTATCAAAATGAGAAATTAAGCAACACAGGGAATACAGTTTTTCTGACAATATGATTCCATGTATTCTGTCAGAGAGATTACCATTCTTTCTTCCTTTTCAAGTATGTGTCAAATCCTTCATATGTCTAAAAAAAAAAAATCACAAGACACATGCAAGTGTCTCAGACCCAAAGGGTGACTTTCTCGTCCATGGAAACATGGTTTATACAGCCTCTGTTGCCTTTCCTGCTTCCACAACACCAAACCCAACTTTATTCCAAGAACTCCACTCAAGCCCAGCCGCCTTCTGTTTTCATGATATAAACCTGGCACTGGAGGCCACATGCAACTAAAGAACCCTGTCAGCCATCTCTGTATTACAGTTAAAATTTTTTTCAAATACAGTTTTCAAGCCATGCATCTGAACCTACGTTCAGTTTGACACTCTTGAAGTATGCAGTCAGTGGATCAGGCCCTTCAACAATGTTACATTTTTTTGCTTAAAAGTATTTTTAATTTAAAAAAAGAATATATTTTCTAATTTATCCTCCCATTTCCTGGCATGTTTGCTTCACATTTTCAGGCTTGGTTTTACAACAAGGTCTAGATAGACTAATGAACCAGGAAGGTCTGAAACTGGGCAATTCTACAACAGTGGGTGACTTATTTGAGACAGTGACTAAACCCTGACCTTGGTAGCTGAGCCTATCAGACTACTGAGGATCAGATCATGCAAAAATCCATCCTTACATGCTTTCTAAAGAGCCTAAAAAAGAGGTGAGATAAATACTCATTTCTTAGCTTTAAAGTGTAGAAGAGAAGAAACATGTTTTCAAAGGTGCTAGCTGTGCAAATTCACCCACATGCCTGTACTTACAGTATGTTTTTGCTGGCAGAAGGCATTAGTAAAGAAGGGAAATGTTGTTTCATATCTTAAGTAAGAGTCTGATTTCTTTGAAAGAAGATTTTAGGAAAGAAGAAATAAAAGCAGAGTTTGGTTTGTGCCATTCTGATCCGTGTCTGGCAGCCTTCTACAACTGGACTTTGTAACCAAAGAATTGGACTCAGCTGGGTTTGGACTCCTGTTCCACCAGGCAGTCATTCTGTTCTGCTGGATGATGTACTGCATACCAAAGACTACACACAGATACAGAAGACAGGTAGGTCTTCTACCAAACTGCAGGATCTTAGAGATTCTCCCCACCACAAGACGAGCAGTTGACACATGCTGTCCAGATTGGCCATTTTCCCACCCATGCAGATTTAGTTTTTTCCAATTTTCCCTCTGTTGTGCACAGGCACACAAGCACAGACATACTGAACACCCACAGAAGGAGCCATTTTTTGTTTTTACATTCATGTCCTAAACAGACATCCATGAAGGAAGTTATGTATCCATGTACATAACATACTTGCAGGTTTTTGGGAAGAAAATATTGAATTATTTAACAAAAAAATCATTTCATAAGAACAACCAGCTTTAAGGGATGTCAAATCACGGGTACTGGCTAGTGTTTTCCTCTCTTGGAAGCTTGGAAGCTAAACAATTAACAGGCTGCCATACTTAAAGAGCACCTCTTTTTCACTGGCTTAGGTACAAGATTAATGAAGCTCTAATTGTTCCATGCTCTTCAAGAGTCTTGAATTGTTCACATCTCAGAAGCAAAGAATAGTTTTTCTGCTTTCCTTCAACAAATATCCAGTCTGTAGCCTCAGATGGGATACTGGTCATGCAAATGATTAGACATTTGCTCCTGAGCTGGTTTTGTTCCATATACCTTAAATGGCAACTCCTTCTCAAAGCCTGAGGAATCTCTTCATCATTGCCTACAAAAAGGCAGATATTAAATATATATATTAATATACTGTATATATAGCATAGAGAGTAACCAATGTTCTATATCTATAAATGTATGTATATATAGTCATACAAAAGCAAAACAAAAAGAAATTAGGTACACTTTTTACACAAACTGCATTTCCATTTTTTCCTTATAGGAATACATATACTCAGTTCTCAGGATGAAAAGAGTATGAAAGAATGAAAAAGCTACTCCTGACAGACTATTCACAGATGTTAACATATTGCTGGAAGTTATTTAGATACTGTAGTGACAGATGAAATAACAATAGCTGTAGAATCCAAAATAGTAAAAAGAATATATTCATTGAAAAGAACCTTATTTTTCACCCCTTTGCTATCTTTGTATATACTATTCTTGGTTATTTCTCAAACTGATGAAATATCTACAGAAGTTGCTAAGCTGATACCCAAGGGAACTTCCTTTCACACTCAGAAGAATTGCAAAAATTTCTGAGAAGTTCCCACCTCCCCAGGGCTCTACAAACTCTGATCAGCAGTGAAGATAACATGTCTTTGCAACTGTTCTTAGTCCTCCCCAGCTAATTTGGAGGTGACACATCCACAATCCTATGGACACTGCAAGTACTTCCAAGGTCTTAGGTTCAGCATTCCAGTTGTTCCACTACACAGCTGGGTGCACCATCCAGATTCCCCTGGAAGGTCTTTCTGCCAGTCTCTGAATATGAATAATGAAGGCTTTGTGATGTGTCCACTCCAGATATTGCCAGAGATTCAATTCACAGAAAACACCTCACTAATTTGTACGCAACACTGACTTTCAGAGTCTGCAGGTTCTGCATCCTGTTAACAATGCCTCAACACACCCCCTTGCTTATTAAATCTAATTAATATTGAATTGTATAAAATCTAAAAGGCTATGCCATGATTGTTTTCACTAGTAGTTCTTCAGATTTCTAAAATGAAAGACAATTAGCAGTTGTTTTAACTAGCTTACTTGTGGGTCTTGGCAGGTTAATGCCACATGCCCACAGGAAATGTTAACAATGTTAATGATATTGCTTATGTTAATGTAATAATGAAAGAGCAGAGAAAGAAACAAAACTCAAGGGTCTTGAATCCCAAGACAGTACAAAGAGTGCTTGTCACTTTCAGGGTTTTACTTGTGCAAGCAGAAAAAAATCCCTTCCATACTGCAGAGCTCCTCAACCCTGCCAGCCAGAGGACAGAGCCGCAGCCATTACACTGCACGGTTGTCACAGCTCATTTAAGCACTCTGATCACTCAGGGCCTGCTAGGCTCGACGGTTCCCTAGTGCACAGGTGACAGACATCTGTCTATGTCACCAGTTTTGTGAGCACAGATCTCTTGGCAGCGGCAGGAGAAGTTCAATAACCAGTTCTCAGCACAACGTTCAGCAGCAAAGCATCAGAGGCACTGACAAATGGCAGCGCCGTTCTGATCGGAGTGGACAAGGTCACACGCGCAATCGAAGCTTTGTTGTGAGCAAACTGCAACAGCCTGTGATGATCAGGGGCTCTCAAAAGAAAACACAGGCAAACGAACCTTCCACCCTTATTTGTCCTGAAGAAACATAAATCTCTTCAGCTACTGCGGGGGGTCAGCGCATGCAAAATAGAGATAGGTTCCAGATTCCAGACTGAGATGCAGTCTGGATTACAATGTAGAATCATCCCTTTTTTCCTGTTGAAAAAAATGCCTATTCAGGCTTGTTCAGGAGAGCGGGCCTGGGCTTATCTCTGTAGCACAGTCCTCACGATGCAAGAAAAGGCTTGTCTAAAGCACATTGGAAAAAACACAAACCATGTGTCAGAGAGATTTCAACTGACCATACATTAATTGTTTCCTGGCAAACAAAACTGGCACGTTCAGAGGTTATGTCTTCAGGGAAGCAATCCTAAACTGATTATGAGTGGTTTTACTGTACAGAGGCCTTCTGAGGCAGCACTGCAAGTAAAATTCAATACAAGCAAGAAGGCACTGACATCCTGAAAGTTCTTCCTGGGTGTGCAAAAGATGAGAGACTTTTCCCTTCTTGTCCACACAAGTGAAAAACACGCACTCCTCCTTCAGGCACTGACTCAGT
Organism: Gallinago jamesoni; assembly: GCA_025769975.1. NCBI lineage: Eukaryota > Metazoa > Chordata > Aves > Charadriiformes > Scolopacidae > Gallinago > Gallinago jamesoni. The sequence continues at coordinate 39,053,636 of JAOQGH010000012.1, forward strand.
TGTTGCATAAGGATTATTTGTACCAATTGCAGTTAAATCTCTTCAACGCAGACTTACTTTGGGCTGTTGCCAAGTCTTTAATGGAAGCTTCGCTAAAGCAGCCATAAAAAATCATTTCATTTGTGCTCAGATGCACCCTGAACCTGAGCTTGCCTGCCTGGCTTGACTTTCTGTACCTTCAGCCGACTCCTGGGTGCGAGACCTCAGCTGTTACAATCTTCTAGTGCTTTTCCACACTCACACAAAGATTTTCTGTTCTTTCTATTTATACACTATGTTTCCATCTTCCTAGTGAACTACATTCACCTAGCTGGCAATCGACCTAGAAGAGAACAAACGTTTAACCAAGGAATTATTACTGGAGCAACAAATACAATCAAGTCAAGGGCTGATACCTCCATTGTAGGCACTCATCCCAAGTTGGTCAGCCAGCAAAATATCCCTGCGACAAGAGAAACATAGGTGGAAAACACCCTACCTACAAGTTTTTCTGCCCATGTATACTATCCTGAGTGTATGCAGGCACAGGCTAAAAGTCAGTAAGCCAATGTGGGAAACTTGGATGCAACAGGAACTCCACCCAGGGGAGAGGACAATAAAATTCTAACTCCTTGGACCATGGGGAAGAACCATAATACCATAGTACAGTGAAAAGGAAGGGAATGGGAAAGAGTTGCTCAAGACAAAACCAGATACCCCTGAAGAGTTCTAAAGGAATTAAAACAGAGAGTTGCTGAGCTATTAACTGGGTGATGTAAACCCTCACTTAAATCAGATGTATTATCTGAAGAATGGGGGATAGGGATGACAATTTCTTGAAAAATTTCCAGGAGTAAGACCAATAAATCTAAATTCCTTCCAGGGAATCAGGAAAACTACAGTAGAAACAGAACTCCCTTCAAGCTACACGTAATCTAGTCCTCTGAGACTTGGGCTGTCTACAGAGACAACCAGAGGATCTACAGAGACAGGATCCACACAACTTCATATTCTTCATATGCTTCATATTCTAGAGTATACATAGCATATTCTAACATAAGTGAATATTTTTCTGATCCAAAATAAAATTTTAAAATTGAATTGCTTCCTCAGTGTGGTCTAGATCATGAAAACCAACCAAACAAACAAAAACCACCAAAACCACAACCTCCTTAGACTTGATTGACCAAGTACAGTAAATAGTAAAAAACCCCTGATAATCTATGTACTTAAATTGATTACGTAGCGTCAAGGAACATACACTGATCATATATGATCAGCTTCCACATTTCAGAAACCCATGCCGTGTTTCATCTCATTGTTTTTTGCTATATTCCCATTACTCCGCCTTAGCTTGTTCTTCTCCTTCCTCTGGTTGATTTTCCCATTTCTCACCAATCATTTATCTCAAGCTCTTGTGCCGACAACCTGTTCTCTGACCTATGTCATTCCTTGTAATATCTAATGATATTCCCATTCTTGCTGCTCAGCTAGTATTCAGTATGTTTTCTGAACTAAATACAAAGGTTTTTGTACATTTTGGGTGTACCTTTGCTCAGCGCTTCTTGTCTCATCAGTGTTTAAGCTTGTAGAGCACTCCCATATTAATCACAGCTGTAGTTTAACCTTGTGACAGCAAGATATTTTCCCATGACTACTCAAAACTGATTTTGTCTGATGAATTCTGGCTCTGATCTTATTATTTCATCAATAATAATTTGGCATAAGAGTTCTCAAATATTTAACATGGCACATTGCATTTCATCTTGCTTTTCATATATATGCCTTTAGTTTCCTGAGCTTTGATCTTCATTCAAATTCCTGGGTTGCGGACAGCACTGATTATATGTTAAATCTCTTTTTCTCTGAAATGACCATGACTTAATCTATTTCAAGATGATTTTATTTCAACAGTCCATCCATTAAATAGGTTCTATAGCTGCATGAGCTGCCTGAGAACTATGTACCAATTTGCTTCAAAACAAAAAGAAACCAGCATGTAACACATTTTTTTGACATGAAACACTATCCTTTTGGGATTCATGTACAAAATTTTTTAACAAATTTTACTTAATGAAAGCTTGAACCTCGTTTATAAGTTTCTAGAGTAATTCTAACAGTTTGTGTGCAATCTAGCCATGCCAGAACAAGAAGTGCAAGGCCAGCTAACATATTGGTGTAACTACTGTTATTAGAGCAGAGCGGCATTATCTAAAGTCGTGGACCCATACTTATCTGCAAATGTGCTGAAATGATGCGTGTGAAACTAAACAGTGTGTCAGGCCATCTAGAAAGAGACAACCTGCAAAGGACAAGAGACATGTGCACCATTTATGTACAGCACAGTGTGTACAGTTGATTCATCACATCATTCCAGCAGATTACAACTCTGAAAGCAAGATTTAGCCTGTAATATGAGAGAAACAGACAGGCTAAGATTATTTCAGAGTTGAAGATTATGGCCACTAACTTTCTCTTGATTTTTAATTACATATCAGATACTTAGGGCTCTACCTCATACATGATGCTGTCTATCTGGACATGTAAGAAGAGAGGGCTTCTTTTTTAAACAACTGTTTAATGTTAAAATGAATTTCAAAGGCTCGATAATATCCAAAATACAATATTTTGTCAGTGTGGTTCCACACTTTTTTCCACAGAATCCAGTGGCAAAGCTCCCATGGAATGGAAGACTTTAAATGCAATAATATTCTCAGACAGCAGGTTCTAATAAAAGATTGAGTGAAACTTCTCAGTCTAAAGATGACCAAGAAGAAGACAGAAATAGATTTCAAGAATATAAAAGGGTTTTGCAAAGAGAAAAATAACAATATTCATCAAGAAAAGGATAATAAATAAGGAATTTGAATGGGACTTTAAAGTGAGAAAGATCAGCTTAGACAACAAGAAAAACTTTCCAACATTAACAATTGTGGGATAGTGGGCTAGAGCACCCGGAGAGATTTTCAAGTCTTAAAATATGAATGTTTCTCAGTCACGTGACTTCCTCAGGAGTTTTGACAAAGTCCACAATAATTGCAATATTATATAACGACAGTCAGCAGCAGCTCAGTAACCCCAGATGGCAGCAGCCTGAGTCTTCCTGACTTCTGAGTGAGAACAGAGCACAACCACTGGCTGCCAAGCTTCTTCATCAGTTAGTGAATTACCAATACCAGCTCAATGAGAGCAACAGAGTGAATACAAATTATTACAGGTAGCAGGTCTATCTGGTTTTCATTTCTTTGTCCCAGAACAACTGAGCTTTTGCTCATTCAGAGACTGGTAAAAGGCTCACCCTTGAAACTTGCAAAAAAAGCCAAAAATAATTGGTTATATGCATTCTTCTGTGAGAAGTTAAACAGATCTAACTGATCCTGTCTTGATGCAAAAGAATCAATCTCAAAATCCTTTCCAGACTTATTTTCTATTATTCTAATAATCCTGTTGGCCTAGAGAAAGAAGGAAGGGAAAATATGTCTTGTACCAATTGCACTAGCAAACGTGCTACAGGATATAATTATATTTAATTGCTTTTATGCACGTGGATATTGTTAAAGTTATTCTTTTCCAAAGGCTTTAAGCTAAAAGCGATCAGGGACTCCTATTCCACGTTAAGGAGTGTCCACACATGCAAGTAATCCAGCATGTCTTGCAAAATAACTATATGCCCATAGAAGCCCTTACTTAAAATAAGTTGTATGAATGTCTGAAAATAACTTAAACACTGATTGAACATCACATGAAATGGCTTAAGAAACAGCTTCATGAGTTGAAGAACAGAAAAACAATTCTAGATGCTTCTATTTCAACATTCCTGTTGACATTTTTCTCTCCTCTCTATCTTACTCTGCTTTTTTAAGTGACACTCATTTACTAATCAAATGTGAAGACATCAAGCTACAATTCAGACATCCAATAACTAAAGAAAAACAATTTAGGGGCATGTTAGAGAGATAGCTCCACCTCAATCCAATATTTTTGTTACAAAGAGAATGTCTAACATTTCCTATAGGAATAAACAGGAAGGAAAAGAGAAGGATTCAGAGCAGATCTGCACTGAGAGATGGGAAATACTGCTGTGGAACCTGTTAGATGGCAGTGAGAACAAAAAGTTGGCACGGTAAGTTAAAAAAAAGCAATTGTCATTATTAATGGTAGTCTTCTTGAGGTTTCTTCTGGGTTTTTTTCATGTACAAACAAGATTACCAAAACTAGGATAACATCTGAACTGGCTTAACCTTTCATACCATTATATATATTAACAAAGAACATAACTTATAAAATTTTAGAACAGCAACTGCTGAGACAAAGAATGGATCCTTCAGAACTTTATGTTTAAACTCTTTTATTTTGTTCCAGATTTTCAAGAATTTGCTTTTTTGCTACCACATTCAAAATCTAGACATGGCCATTTGCCATAACTGCTCTCAGAAAATTCTCTAAATTTTAGGCATCTCTTTACTGGACTACAACACTCTCAGTCTGATTGCTCCAATTCAGTTCTCCTGCATTCTCTAATCTGACACCTTCTTAATGTGAGACAAGTATTGCTAACATCTCCTCCTGCACTTTATGATCTATGTGCTTAGGTAAAGATTGTTGTGCAGTTCTTCCACCAGGATTTCCTCTTGAGTTTGCAGTCTCCCCTGTAATCCCCCCTAGCATTTTTATAATTATATAGAGCTTAAAAGTATGTGGTCATGCAAATGTCCATTCCAGTAATTGCCTATGGGCCTTAATGCCAAATTGAATTCCATTCATGAAGCAAGGTGTAAGTCCCTTACATTATTAGAGTGTAACTGCCAAATCTGTGTCATTTCTGAGAACAGAAACAGATGAAACTCTATATTAGTTTTCCAGTTACGCTCAGCCACAGTTTGAAGATTTTGAGCCAGTTAAAACACTTCCTTTAAGATTTTCCTTAGTATCTAATGTTTTTTCTCTTGGATCACTCTAATCAACAGTCGCCTAATTTGCTGCATGAGTTATCTTCACATACAAACATTAACACAGGGGAATCTGAAAGGGCTACAAAGCCTTTAAGTGACTCAATGCACATTTTTTTCTGTAGGGATGCTGGTCCTTCTGGCATACAAGCAAGGACTGGTGGGTGACAACAAGCCCAGTAGCAGTGTCTGACTGTTACTCGAGACAAAAGAGGTCTCAGAAAAAGACTCCACTCAGGTCTGCCTTTTCTTCAGGCTTCTGATTCTTCTGGGTAGCTCCTGCAGCAAGTATGATGCTCTTTTTCCACCACCCTTGAGGGTAGGAATTCTTTTTTTTATCTCAGTGTCTGAACAACAGAAATCCTTCTTTTGTCACTTCCAAAACAAACATTCGGCTTCCATGCACCACTGGCATTTTTGCTCTGGTCACAGCATGTGTACACCATAATGATGCTTTCTCTGTAAATCAGACAGAGCTGTAGTGTAGCTGGAGTGACAAGTTCACACTCTGATAAGTTGCCATGATTTCTATATAAGCATTAAAAATAGGCTTGATGAATAGGCTGAATAGCATGAAACTAGGGCAGAAGCTTGAAACAAAGCCTAAAGGCAAAACACAGCAGAAACATCTAGACAAAACACCCCGACACTGAAATAACACTATGACACTTCTCCTGTCCCCTTCTATCACTGTTCAAGAATACTGCCAGGAAAGTGGTAGTATAATTGGAAATTGGTGATCTAATTGCACTCATTTTGTTGATAAAGTAAAATGTGGATGTATGCACACTTGCGGCCAAAAGGCCCCGGTCAGTTCTTTAGTGTAATGTTAATGGATAAAACTGTTTTTTAAAGTGTCATTGGCAAACAAGGGGAAGGTTTCTTGGAAATGCTGAAGTCCATCAATACCACACAACTTGGAAACGGCCCTGCCATTTAGTCTTCAAGGTGGGAAAGAGCTGGTTTGGGAGAAGACGCTACAGAGCATGTGGCTTTCACTCTGTTGTGGAGCCTTTGTGAGACATCTGAGCTGCCAGCCCACCTTTGGTGAAAACGATTACAAGCTTACTACAACAGATAGTATAATAGAGCAACAGAAATAAAATATAAAATAGATGCAGGAAATACAGTAGGAGGCGCTTAAGACACACTGCAGCAAGGAAGAAAAGATGTTAGATGATCACAGGCAGGATTCAGACATATAAACAGTAAATTATTAGTGTTTCAATCATCTAGAGAGTAAACTCAAGAATTCTAGCTGTGTGCCAAGAAAACCAAAGCCTAAAGCCACTTGTGACTCACAGAGCTAGACAAGAAACAGCTGTTGAGCTTGTGATGATCATCTAGTTAGATGACTAGTCCACAGCTTTTGAATTGGCCTTTCTATTCCCAATCACTGCTTTGAGAATAGATTTTACAAGTAGTTGCTGTCATCTACCATCTATGATCTCTTAATCATCTGGTATGTCCAGCTTCCATGAAAAAAATTTCTTTTGAGTTCAAAGAAATTGCTCCCCACTGATAGATACCATTTATCAAAACCTACCATCAGAACTGATGCAAAGCAGCCCCTTCTTGGTAGTTGTATCAGACAAACCAAGGACTGAATGTATATAAAATTGTATTTGTGCCAAAGATTAAACGTCCACTGCCTCCACCTGTTCTTGATCACTTTTTAGGCATACTGTTCAATGCAGATGGATAACCCTGCATTTCAAGTTTCACCCCATCTTACCAGAATAATTTTTCAAAATCCTTTATCAACATGGAATTAAGTCTTGGGTTTGGTACTTTTCTCGAGTGTTTGGGGATGTCAAGAGGGTTTGGAAGATGACAGCATTTCATGCAGGGGTTGGAGGAAGACTTGGGAAGATTAGATTCCTGAACAGAAATTCCAAAATAGACAAACTATCAGAAACCCTGGAAAATTATAAACTGCAAATGATCCTCCCTTCTGATTTTCAGCCACACCCAAGCTCCAGCTAGCACTTTTGTCTTGAAGCAACACTGAGTTCAAATCTGTTCTTAACTAGGTGATCAACTTAAGCCAATGTAGTTTCAGGTACAGATTGAAAACAGAGCAACAAAGCAACTAACCGATTTTTGTGATTCTCTATGAGGCTCCACAAGGGACAGGAATCCCTCCATCAGCTCATGTAGGTAGAGAGTTCTACATCTAATGCTGTCGGCAGACCACATTTTACAAATATTACCTCCACTTAGGTTGCATTTGTATCTGGTATTCCTGTTGTAATTGTCCTTCTGGCTGTACTTTTAAAATACTTAATTCGATTAGACAGATGAAGACATCAGGGGTTGTATAAATACACGCTGCAAAAGAAGTGTGCTAGAGGACCTCTACATCTTTGGATGTGGTTTTGGCAGATGTCCTGATTGCAAACACAATTTCTTTAACGTTCAAATTATGTTCTCTTAATGGTGTTTGCCCTCAGTACATGGGCTGTAATTTACAAGCTGTAAAGCTACAAATCCAGTTTGTGCCTTCTGCTGTAGGTGTTGTTGCTCTATTAATACCCATTAAGTCTGTGAAATATATTAAAATTCACCTTCAACACATTTTTCATTGAATGTTTCAGGCTAATGCATAGTCAAGAAACAAATGACACTGTCCAGAATCAAAAAAGGAAAAACAAAAATCTAAATGTTGTTTAAAAGACACTGTTAAATTTGCACCTGAGGGATAAGCTAACAAGAATTTCTAGAAAACCAACACTTGAGAAGATATTGCTGTCAGTTTTAACAAGTAAAATAAAATAAAAAACAATTGGAGGGTTATCATATTTATACCTAACTTAAATTTCTAGAATCCATAATTAGCATTTCATGCCTCATTGAGTGCTAAGAAAACTTAGGTATGTCCCTAAATTCTATGAATTAAAACTCTGACATTTTAGTGAGCATGACTCAGCAGGTTTTTGAGTGCATCTGATAGCACTTCAGAACACCTGCAGCTTTCCAACTAACAGAGAACAAAATAAGCATCTTTTGAATCAGCAACATATCTACTATAAATAAGAAGTGAACAGATAACATCCCAAACACACATTTAACACAGAAAGATTTTTACTACACAGGTCTTAAATTAATGATGGTATAATGAACTTGAGTGGACGAAGTACAGCCAAATGAAGAGGCAAAGGTGTATGTGTGAGGAAGGCAGTATACTGCAATAGCTGTGAATTTCCAAGAGATTGAAACTACACAGAGATCAGATTTTACTTGCCTGTTTCATGCATCATGTAAAATATATTGTTTCACTGAATACCTCCTCCATCACCCTCACAGTAAAAAAAATGTGATTCCTGATGTTCAGCCAGTTCCTGTGTTTCAGTTTGTGCCCATTACCTCTTGTTCTGTGACAGGGCACCACTGAGAAAACCTTGGCTACACCTTCTTTTCACCCTCCCTTCAGGTATTTATGAACATTGATGAGATACCCCTCTCATCCTTCTTTACTCCAGGCTCAACAGTCCCAGCTCTCTCAGCCTTTCCTCATAGTAGAGATGTTCCTGCCCTTTCAATCACCTTTGTGGCCCTTCATTGGACTTTCTCCAGTATGTCCATGTCTCCCTAGAACTGAAGAGCCCAGAACTGGACACAGTACCCCAGGTTTTGCCTCACCACTGTTGAGCAGAGGTGAAGGATCATCTTCCTTAACCCACTGGCAACATTCCTCATAATGCAGCCCAGGATGCCCTTTGCCTTCTTTGTGGCAAGACTACATTACTGGCTCATGTTCAGCTCAGTGTCCACCAGGACCCCCAGCTCCTTTTCTGCATCCGCTCTCCCCCATCCACCCTCCACTCTAGTTTTTGCCCTTTTTATTTCTTTCAGTTTGCTAGTGGCAGTACTAACAACCATGCAGTCAGCAGTATCCACAACAGCTAGGAATTATGTCAAAATACAGCTTTATATCAATACATTTCTGTTTCCGGATTTTATTTTTTAAATATATGATTAACTGTGGTGTGAGTAACAGGACTGAAAAGTGAGTCAAGCTCATGGAAACTAAATTTTATGTCCTCTTGTCCACTTCAGAAATACATAGAAAAGCTTTTTTTTTTACAAACAAGTAAATAATAATAAGAATATTCTTATATGTAAGATCTCCATTTTGAGGGAAGAAAGAGGAGGTAACTGCTAAAATACAAGTCAAAGAATCAACAGACTTTGATCCTACAGCTTGGAATAAAATAGGTCCACAACAAATTCTCAGGAACTCACTGTTCTCATCCATGATATGAGATGTTTCACTCAACAAAAACTTCCACCAGAGTTCTGGTCCCAAGGTAAAAGAGCTAAGCTATTGCTAGCTCCTCTGTCTCTTTGTATAGCTTTTGCATCTGTAAGATAAGGATCTTAATCTTTACCTTGTTTGGGTGCTAAGAGATTTTGTTCATTAATGTTTATAAAGCATTTCAGAGCCTTAGATTAAAAGCTGTACAGGAATGCAAATTACTGTTAAGTTCTCCCACGTTACAAAAATACAGGTGCCTTGTGTCATCTAAATAGAACACTCAAATATAATAATAACAAGATTTCAAAACATTTACTATGATTCCTAGTTTTCTTCCCTCCTCCTCCATCTACTTCATCCCAGCGACACAGACAATAATCTTCACCCCCTCCTAACACTGAATGAAAAAAAAAACTGCAAAGAACTTCCTCAAATATGAAAGAATAATACGAAATCACTCACCAAATCTGAAGGCTTTTTACAAACATACAAATGTTAGCCCCTACCATTAATGATATTTAAGCCTTAATATTTTACTTGATAATGAAGAAAAACATGTAGAATAATTTACTCTCAATAAATTAACAAATTTTAGTGAAGAGGGAATATGTTATTTCCTTTAGGGAAAAAAAAAAAGCAGTACATGCTACAGTGATGATTACAGAAATTTAGTCCAAAATTCACTGTGTTTTCCTTTACAGATTATGGTGAAACATGTTTTAGGATACCCTTCAATATTTTTTTGAAGCTTATTTGAATGCAAGGTATTGGGCTTGTCTCTTTGAAGCAGTAAACAGTGAACATTTGCAATGTGCAGTCTTTATAAACAGGAATGAGACCAGACAGGGCAGACAAGCACGCATTCAAAAAAGATGGGTAACCCCTCTTCATTAAAGAAAAGATGCAGCTTGTTGCCAAGGATGTTTGGCTGAAGAACTAAGAATATCCTCTAGGTCTTTCTGAGGTGTACAAAGGAAAAGAGCAGCTACAGAGAAATACACAAAATCAAAGAACAAATCTTGGAAAATAGCCTGAGGAAACTAATCTCTCCCCTACATATATGCTGTATGCTATCTTGTCTTCATAGGCTGAGGAAAACAAGGCAGGAATATGTGAAGCGATTGAAACAGAAGGTGATAAAACTTTAAGAATTGATTTAAAAAGAGAACAAAAGCTTGGATACCAAAATGGTTGGGCACAGACTGAGTTTATATGGAGATTATATTTCTCCACTACTAATAACTCTAAGGAAACTCCTTTTGATTGGAAGCAATATGTACTTTTCATGCACCCTGCAAAAGGGCACAGTCAACTTCCAGTATGTCTTTATAGTGGCAGCTTCAACAAAATAAGTGACCCCTTGTCACTGTTTCAACCGAAATCACTGCAACTGGATCAACAGATGGCCCTTCCCCCCACTCAAAAAGATAAGAGAGGAAGAGATAAGAAGAGAAGATACAGAAGTTCAGAATGAACTAAACTACTTTAATGAAGAATTAATATTAAAATAAAAAAGAAGAAAATAATGGAATAGATACATATATACAAAACTATATCAAGCTCCCAGGATAACAGTCCCATCACTGGCAGGCACTGGGAAAGTCCCAGACTGGACTCAGCGATGGATGGGGACTGGATTCCAGCTCTGGAGTCAGGAACATACAGATCGGGTTCAAAGGCAGACAAACAGACAGGGTCCTCTTCAGACATCGGCCATCGCAGGAAGAAAGATTGACCCTTTGATCCTTCGGCTTTTATACTGAGCATGGGACAAGTGGGATGGAATACCCCAGTTGGTCAGGTTTGGGTCACCTGTTCTATCCGTTCCTCCCCACAGGTGGGACCCCTCTACATTTTTCCATTTCCGACCCTCTAAGGGGCAAATAACGAAAACTGACTGACCTTGGCTGTTATAGCAATAAGTATTAGCAAGGGGCTCTCTGCACACCATTCCTTGGCATTTAGCACAAACATTGGCCTTATCGTCCTGAGAAAGAGCAGTTTTCTCCACAATATGCCGTTAATTTCAGAGAGTTAGAGGAGGCCTGACTAAAATGTAAAATTACAGAACAAAAAAATGGTTCGGTTTTACCTCAAACCGGGACACTCCTGAAGTCACCAGAATCGCCTCAGAGTGCTGGGTGTTTGCTTACTGCTTTAACTCTATATTGCAGCCATATTGTGTGGGTTTCTATGTTACATTGATAAAAAAAAAAGCTGCAATAATTCCTCTCCCACAAGAATTCCTTGATCTCCAGATTCTAGAACCACGTATCCTGATCTTTTGTGTGTGACCTCAGAGCTAGATGCACCAATGCAAAGGTCACAGGTTCAGAAAATGCATAAGGGAGACTAATGAAGTCTCATTCTTGGAGAGAATAAGGGTGCCCTCTTTAGAATAAGTATTTAGTGAGTATGGGAAGTCTCATGTCTCAACAACTGATATTGTAGAGAGGTAACCTGATCATATATTCAAAATGCTCCACAAGGTACAGTGATTTCAGCAGAACAGTGCTCAATTATTACTGTCATGCTTTACATTTACTGGATGCTTTCAACAGTTGTCCCACAATTCTGCTCTGTCAAGTAGTCTTAGTTTCACCTAGTGAAATCTGAATACAAAGTGAGTTTCCTCTATTGGTAAAAGGTTTGTAAAAAAGGTTTGTACCCACCTCTTTCCACCAGCATGTCTCTCAGCAGTCACTTCTCAGCAGTCACTGAGTACAAGGCTATGAGAGATAAGTTCATTGTTGATTGATTAACTTGTTCAGGAACATGGTATTTTTCATTGTCCATTACTTCTTCACGTCAGGAACATCTATTTCCATCCCTTCTATAATTATTTTTCAATAAAAAAAAAATCACTATTAGTGCACCATCATTTAATAATGAACTCTCATGAAAAACTCTTTCTGAAAGACAGTGGGCAGGTCACTCAAGGCAAAGCTCTAATTGACTGCTAGTCTTCCTTATTCAGAGACGGTATTCAAACTGTATGTAAAGAAGCATGAGAAATGTCTGTCTCAAAGAAGACAAATAGGTCAACATTAATTTAAGCCTCACTGAAAACACCTTTAAAAATAGCTGTCTGCAGTTTCAGAGTGTTACACCTCCCTCGTTTATTTAATGCCTACACTCTGCAATATAAACCTAATTGCAGAAATGATCCATTCAGCACAACATAATTTAAGACTAACAGATTGCATTGTAGAGCTTTACAAAAGTTTCTAGGGTTTACTGTGCTGCTGCTGGCTCCTACAGGTCTTCAGAAGACAACCTTTCACACCAACACTGCTAACAGATGAAAGTCCTGCTTCTACTTGGTACACTACTGTCTCCCATTTATTTTCATTGACTGCATTTGGATTATAAATGAATCATAACAAATTTTAGAGCATAACCCTTCAGGCATATGCTGTGTCATCAACTGTGGGCCAGAGCATCAGACCCACTACATCAAACTGACATGTTCTGCTAACATTCATCATCTTGTATAATTCCACTGTATCATGACCTGTCTGAAAAAAATTAAAGAACTAATTGTCACGATAAAGCTAAAGAAACGTAAGCCTTTGATTCCAGATACTGTTAATTACAGCAAATTTTTAAGCACCCTTCTAAATTAAGTCAATAAACATTCTTTCAATTACTATTTATTGTTTCAATTATTTTATGTATGTATTCATAAAGCATATAAATATTACCTTGTGGAAGAAGGCAGTCTATGGGAAAATTCCATCCCTATTTTGCGTGAGGACTAGGTAGAAAAGATGAGAAAATGTTAAGTAGGCTCACAGTGCAACTTATCTTACCTACTACCACTTTTTAACTTATCCACTACTGCTTGCTTTCCTCTTATTCAATATGATCTTTTCAGTAGCAAGAATCAGTAATGGTCAAAAGTATTCCCCATAGAGCCTTGCTATCAACAGTCCAAGATCCCCACAGACTGCCGAACACCAGAGTTTATGGGCACGTTCTGCTTGGTTCACAAAGCCAGTGCTCTCTTTCCATCCACCAGCCCTTGCAGCACAGGCTGCACAGGCAGCAAGTCCTAAGTATTCAGACCACATCTTTCGCAAAGAGGATCGTTTTCTGTCATCTGTGGTGGATCTCCTGTTTTCATCTTCTCCTCTTTATCTTACTGTGACACTGTTTGCTGCTCTGAAAGAGTGTGCTGGGTGTGGCTGAGATAATTTTTTCTGTAGTAGCTAGTATGGGACTCTGTTTTGGATTTGTGTTGAAGATGGTGCTGATAATATAGGGATGTTTTCATTATTGCTCAGCAGTGCTTACACAGAGTCAAGGCCTCTTCTGCTTTTCACACCATCCCACCAGTGAGAAGGCTGGTGGTGCACAAGAATTTGGGACTAGACAGCCGACACAGCTGACCCCAGCTGACCAAAGGGATATTCCATACCATATGACGTCGTGCCCAGTATATAAAACTGGGGAAGAGGAAGGAAGGGGACCAGAGGGTGGAGGGACTGGACATTCAGAGTTATGGCATTTGTCTTCCCAAGTAACCGTTACGCATGATGGAGCCCTGCTTTCCTGGAGATGGCTGAACTGCCAATGGGAAGCAATGAATTAATCAATTCATTCCTTGGTTTGCTTTGCTTGCATTTGCGGCTTTTACTTTGCCTATTGAACTGTCTTTATCTCAACCCACAAGTACTCTCACTTCTACTTTTCCAATTCTTTCCCCCATCCCACTGTGAGGGGAGTGGGCGAGTGGCTCTGCTGGGCTTGGTTGCCAGCTGGGGTTAAGCCACGACAGCCAGCTATACAACCACTTGTTCAGCCATAGGGTCACACATTCAGCAAACATAATTCTCCATTTTAGCAAGCTCTGAAATATTATCTCTCTCTCCAGATGAATATTGCTGATCACACATCAGCCAAAACTTAGCTATCACACATGGGGATGTTGCCACTGTGTTAATGACTTGTACCTTTTGAGTGCATTAAGAGCAGCACACGGGCTACAGGAGCAAGAGTCAGTGACTTTTTAAATGTTCTGAAAGCTGTAATGGTGAAAAGCTGTGATACAGTAGAACCACTGCTGACAATAGGCCATAAGCTTCCTACTGATTTTGCAAGGCTTCACACATGAGGATTGTCAGCCGCGTCTGTATGAATAAGCCTTTGTTTTACTTGGTGTGTGTTTGCCATTCCTGTAATGGATTTAGAGGTAGCTAAGAGAACAAAGAAGCAGCATCCAGTACATATAAAATGCACCATATGTTATAAATGCAGATGTATCATGGAGCTGCAAATCAATGAAGAAATGGCAAAAGTGTAAAAGTGTTTTAGCAAATGTATAAAAATTATCCTGAGTGGTGGATCCTAGGGTGAGGAAGAAGAAACCAACAGTATGATCGTCCTATTCCTAGATCTGACAACTGATTGTCTAGATGCTGACAACTCATTGTAACAACAAAACCAGTGGCCTTGGGACACAGAGAGCAGTGAAAAGGTGAGCATAATCCCTCCAAATGGGGAGAAGCTAAGGAGTGTTTGTAAAGCAATTTTAACTGCCTTATTATTCTTTCTTTTTCTGCAACTGATCTTGACCAATAATGATTCTCAAATTAGACTGCCAAGATTTCAACTATACTAATTTAAAAAATATGGATATATTATATATATATATACACACACATATACATATATAAAAATATGTGCTTCCTCTTTGTCTGTAAACAAGATTTTGGATGTAGCAGACCAGTGATTCCATTGATGAGGCTAACTCCCACACTATCTATATTTGCTTACATTGCACCAAAGGAGATGAAGGCAGAGGAAAAAAAGTACTTAAGCTATGGTAAGTCTAAATTTTGAGCAAAACTGAGTAAGCCTACTTACAGCTTGAACATGTCCTGATTGGTAGAAATTACAAACATAGGTCAAAATATGACAATGAACAATTAGTTCAATTATGGAAGCAAAACCTTAATAAATATAAAGTTTTAGTTTGGTCAGAAATTTGAGGGCTCAAATGTCAAATATTTTAAAATTACCAGTTTTATCATTATGATTATCACCATCTCCTGTTGAAAGCATTGAACAGAGACCATTCATATGATTTAGCTTCCTGCAAGTCAAGAAAAAAAATTAATTAGAAGACTTTTCTTTCCAATTGTTGTTGTCTATCTAGACAAATGGAATGATGAAACCTTCAGTTGAAAAGTTTTAAAATTCAAATGCGGGGTGAATTCATACCGTCAAAACCAAACATTCTCAAGTGGTTTCCTCTTTTCACATGTCCTGAAATGCAGTCATTCAGACTTGCCAGCTCTTCCTAAACACAGAACAGAATTCATACATATTAAAACTGTTTATATTATTCAGTTTGGGGAAGACAATGCTAGAATCTCTCTTGTTTTTAACAAAAAAATATTGTTGACCTTTCTTCTATAATTAATATAATTCCATAAGTTCATGAACTAGTTGTCAAATTTCTTGACATGAAATACCAATAATCAGGCAGTAATTCTACAAGTTACAATGACTGTAAGAAATAGTCTTTATATACATTATTCTGTGACTATGAACAGGAATTCCCTTATGGAATAAAAGTAATGATTTGATCCAATGTCAATATTTGATTATTCAAGGATATGACAAGAGACTGGAAAATGTTTCAGATAGAGCAAAATATATGTAAATCAGGCTACAGAATACACACACAGTGCATTCTCCTGAGAAATTACTTGTAATCAGATGACTGTAGAAAGTAGGTGCAAGTATGAATAATAGAAGGTAAAATACTGCATAATCTCAGGTGTTTCACTACAGCCAAGCAAAGTGAAGGAAAATCCTACATAAATCACAGTTTAGATTAACTCACAAATAATCAAAAGTTAACTTTAGTTTGATACAGTGTTTCAACATTGTTAGTACCCATGATTTGCTGAATCTTTTTCAATTGGTGAAATAATAAGTACCACTATGCCTGTTTCTCTGATTTTTGCAGAGGTTACATTGAAGATTACAAGCATGTAAGAAAAAAAGATACACACCTTGAAGGATAACAGTTATGCATTGGACTGGTACTCAGGAGATATAGGTCCCGTTCTCAAGTTTGCTGAAGATTTGCTAAATCATATTGGGCAACTTATTTTTGGTTTCTGGATTTCCCTAAATATGCTTCCTCTATATTGTCTATAAAAAATTTAGCCATACAGAAATTATTCATGGCAGAACTGGCTCTTTTTACTCTTCATAAAATGGGAAACACAATGGATGCTGATCTCAGTGGACACCATCTATGCACTAGTGTCATAAATTACTTAGCAGCTTAGACAATGAATCTTCTGTGGCAGTTAATTGCCCTGCATGTAAAATGCACTAGCTCTTTCCTACAACAGCCGGCATGGCAGTTCAGTTGCAGCCAAGGAGAAAAAAAAAATTCTAGTGAAGATTAAGAAAGAAACAGAAAACACCATTGATTTCTTGCTTTGATTTGCCTTGGTGTCTGCAGATGTACATGTCACCAATCCCTCTCTTGTCTTGTAGTTACTGAAGAGAAGTCTGCTCCCCTCTGCTGGCCACCAGCACTCTTCATGGTCACAAAAAAAAAGAGCATAAAATTTGCTTCAAAGATAACAGCACTAAAAAAACATTAAGAAGAACATAATACGAGTAGTTAATTATATTCTATTTCTCAACAAAAATAATGCCATCAAGTAAGAATGAACACTATCCTATCACACAAATCCAGACAAAATATAAACAATGATACTTCAAAACATGCTTGAAATAAGGTCCAAATTATTTCTGAGGCATTCAATGCACTCTGACAATTTAAAACTATAAGATACTTCTTAAAAAAAAGATATTAAAATAGGTTACTTTAAGTGTAGATTGTTTTTACACTATTTTAATGGAAAATTATTATGAGAATTCATATTCAATTTGAGAAGAACACATATCAAGGTTCAATTTAAAGAAAGTCTTTTTGGATAAAACATCAGTGTAATCACTTCCATTGGCAGCCATATATAGCGTGGTTTTACTTCATAATCCAACAGATTTAACCATACTGTGTTCCCTTTCTTCATCCTATCAAAGCAAAACTAGCATTCTGAACTAGAACAGGAAATTATTTTTAGTGGTAACATTGTAGGAAATGCATCATCTGTGGTGATTCTTAGTGAAAACTGTAGCTACCTTCTGGTCGCACCTTAAGAATCAAATGTCTTGACCCTTAACAAACCTTTGCTATCACTACTGTACCATTGTATAGATGCAAAGATAGCACCTGATGACTTTCTATGTGATAAGAGGATAGATTTTTATTATCTTTCTTTTTTTTTTTTTTTTAATACTTTTTTTACACTGCCCATTGGGTCTTTTTCTACTGCTTCACAATTCAGGAAGCTGAAGTAACACATTGTAGGTGAAATAATATTCTTGAATTGTTAGGAAATTAGTGTCAGTTAGCTATTTATATTTACAAACAAAACACTGGGGAAAAACCAAACCAAACCAAACCTTTGCCAGCCTACGAAGAGTACACAACACTGACCTATATCAAATTACTTCTGAGTAATCATGTGATGACCATAATGTTAATAATTTTCAACAGAGATAGTAGAGCTGTATCACCAAGTGCATTCTGCTTATTTTCAACATTTATGATTGCCACAGTATCAATTGTAGAGAAAACCCTTTGTACTTAATAAAGATTCCTTACTAAACTGTAGGGAAAAAAAAATCTTGTCTGCTACTGCAGTGAGACATTTTTATCTATATATAATACAGAGTTAATAAATATTGAAATTCTGAAAGTGTTCTTAAGTACTACAATTTTGATAAGCAGCAAAGTTTTTAATTTACTTAGTCTGTAAAACAGTAAATGAATGTGTATATAAAATGCACATAAATGTACGACATATTTTATATAAACAGATCTATACAATGTGTACCTAAAGATAGACATACAGAAATTATGAAATAGCAGTAAACCCAGCTGTTTTTAATATAATAATAGTTTCAGAAGCTATGCCAGTTGCAAATAATGACGTGTCACACCAGCATTAGAATTTGCTACTATCCAAATGTAAGTGGAGAAATTCCTTCTAAATACTAAAATCATACTGATGGTCTTTAGTCTGTTCCTAATTCTGGTACAGTGAACCTACATATATTTTCTGTCTGGTCATATTACAAAGCTCTTTTTCTTCCCATAGAAGACATACATGGATATAAAAAAGTTACAGGCTTAGAACTATCATTCTTAATACCTGAGTATGCAACAATTCTTTTTAAAAATATATCTAAAAATAGAAGTACTGTTGAGAATTGTGTTTTCCTCCTAATATATAAACCTGGAAGCATCTTTCCCAATGTTTCTTGTAAAGTGCTTATGCTGTAAACAAAGCTAAAGTTAACAGTATCATCCTGAATATATCATGTGTGGTGTCTTGAAGCTGTCCCACACTGGTATTCCATCTGGATGCTATTTAAGGAGCAAAGCTTGTCCCTTTGGTAATCAGACAGCCTTAGCTGTACAGGCAGGTTGACTTCATGAGGAACAACTGTGAACCCTTTGTTCAGAATCACAAGTTTTCTTCTTTTGCTGGATAGTTCTTTGTTTCCCTCAGACAGTAGACATACCTGGCAGGGGGCGGAAATCGGTAGTTAGTATGTGTTGGAAGTAAGAATTCCCCACTGTCCATAGCCACCAGGTATGGTATCAGTCTTAGTGCTATCATAGAATAGATTAGTTTGGGTTGGAAAGGACTTTTAAAGGTCATCTAATCCAACATCCCCTTCAATGAGCAGGGACATCTTCAACTAGATCAGGTTGCTCAGAGACCTGTCCAACCCAACCTTGAATGCTTCCAGTGATGGGGCATCTACCACCTCTCTGGGCAGTTTGTTCCAGTGTTTCACCGCCCTCACTGTAAAAGATTTCTTCCTTATATGTAGTCTAAATCTGTCCTCTCTTATTTTAAAGCCATTACCCCTTGCCTTATTGCAACAGGCCCCACTAAAAGTTTGTCCCCATCTTTCTTATACGTCCCCTTCAAGTACTTAAAGGCTGCAATAAGGTCTCCCCGGAGCCTTCTCTTTTCAGGCTGAACAACTTCAACTGTCTCAGCCTGTCCTCAGAGAGAGAGATGCTCCAGCCCTCTGATAATTTTTGTGGTCCTCTGGACCCACTCCAACAAGTCGATGTCTTTCCTGTGCTGAGGACTCCAGAGCTGGATGCAATCAGCAGAAAACTGAGGATGGAGAAGCCAAGGAACCTCTGAAGTCTGCCAAAAGAAATTGTTTAGTTCAGGTTTTACAACAGAGTTTGGTACAGAAATCGCTGGATGAAATTCTATCATTTATGCTACACACAGGGAATTAGTTCATCTAATGATCCTCTGGCTCAAAATTTATGGACTAGTCTGCGCTATACACAAATAGAATTAGAGCAGCATGGTGCAAAGGTCTCCCACAGCTAATCGATGAGGCCTGAATGCAACATAATGTATTTGTGGCCAGCTTTAAGATATGTTGCTGGTGTAACACCTCCAGAGACGCTAGCACTATGGAGAAGTAGTAGAAAGAAAGTCTTTAACATCACTTCTTTCTCCTTTTCTAATTCCTCTTTAGCCTGCTACATAGAAAATTAGCACAGAGAGTGATGAAGCTGCTTCTGTTGGTTTTATATCACCTCAGGGTGATCCTGAGGATCTTCTCCTCAGGACTGCTCTCAATCCCTTCATCCCCCAGATTGTATTGATACTGGGGATTGCCCTGATCCAGGTGCAGGACCTTACACTTGGCATTGTTGAATTTCATGATGTTTACGTGGGCACCATCCTCAAGCCTGTCAAGGTCCCTCCGGGTGGTATCTGTTCCCTCAACTCCATCACACAGTTTGGTGTCATCTGCAAACTTGCTGAGGATGCACTCAACCCCACTGTCTGCCCCTGATGGAGATAATAAATAGCGTTGGTCCCAGTACAGACCCATGAGGGACACCACTTATTACTGCTTTCCACTCGGACATTGAGCCATTAACTGCAACTCTTTTTATGTGGCCACCCACCTAATTACTTATTCATCTAACAGTCCATCTGTCAAACCTATATCTCTCAAATTAAGAGGTAAGAATGTTGTCAGGAATGTATCAAAGGCTTTACAGAAGTCCAGGTACATTGCATCCACAGTACTTCCTTTCTCCATTGGCACAGTCACTCAATTGTAAAAGGCCACTAAATTAGTCAGATTTGCCCTGGGTGAAGACATGTTGGCTGTAGTGAAACAATTAAAATATTTACCATGATTGATATCAAGAGTACTTTCTGTCTTTCTTGAATCACAATACAGTTAAGAATATTTAATGTAAAGCTTTGTATATGATATTTCCCAATTTTTACATCATAAATTGAACCCTCTCTGGGAATTTCATTATGTGATATCACCAATTCAGTTCATTGAAACCATTATCTGCACTGCACAGATTCTCCCATTTAAGTTAATAAATAGCTTGTAGCAGATATGGGTAGACATCCTTCTGTGAGGACCAGCACTAAATGATAATGACATACACACTTTTCTCACAATATAAAAAAAGAATAGTGTGCACTCAAGTGCTCCAGCTGCCAGGGGATCCCTTCTGTTTGAGCTTTTGAGTTTGATTCCTGTTCTGTGTGCCTACTCTTCCTACCTTCTGCTCTTGCTGCAAACCATTCTCTTTACCCAATCAGTTCCAGCTACAGGTGGTTCTTCCATTTCCTCATACCAGTCTCTTTTCCAGGACTGCTACATTCTGTCTCCTGCTGTTCTTGGCTCTGTTTTACATGTACATATCTACTGCTCGCTTCCTAGCCTCTATCTCATCAGTTGCTACCTATCAGTTCTTTGCCCAGGCATTACCTTAAGATGATCAGACAGACTCACTTTCTGTTCTGATGTCTACACTTAGATATAGCTGACAATATTTCAGTGCTCCATTAAGGCTACTGTTAAGTATACACCTACTGTGATTTTTCAAAATTATAACTTGGTTACATTTGCATGAATTTCTAAGAGAACGGTGAAAATCATATCTGTGACCCCAAAAAAGGTACTTTCTTGGCCAAATGAAATCTTCTAACACACAAGTTAATAAAGAAAGCAACACTAGATTTTTTTTTAATATGGGCAAGCAATGCAGGACAAAGCTTCATATTTTCAATGCCTTCATCCAATGCTGTAGAGCCTAAAATCTTTTGGTTCCATCCATGGCACAGATTTCTAGAACTACAGGAGTCAATAGAAACACAGAAAACTCAGGATATCAAGGTGTCTTACAGATACAAAATCCCAGTAAGACAAACAGTTATTCCTTCTTTTTACATAATTTTCAGATGATTTGTCTTAAGTAAAAGGTTTCAAACTAACTTTCAAAACTGGGGCTGATACTTTGATGAGGTCTAAGAGTTATCTTTATGGAGTACCATATGAAAAATATGAAGATCTGCCTTTTTTATCGGTAAATGGAAGTTTTGCTAGCAAAAAGGCAGTCTTCAAGGAGTAGGGACACAACTACAGCATTTATGGGAATGCTGTGCCTGTTAGTACTATGCTGACATCCTAGAATATCAGAACAGCCACCTATATAACAATGTGAGATTATTCTCTTAGCTGTAGTCACAAAGGATATCTTGAGGCAGTTAAAAATAATTTGTCTTTGTATGGCCCTGATTTCTGTACACTGAGGCCAATCTTGTCTTCCATTTCTTTGAAAACTTTCAGATTGTCTTTCAAGTAGCCTAAGAGCTCCCCAAACCCGTTTCAACAGCATCTTGCTGTGACATGGAAAGGTAATAAATTCTGCTCAGCTAAACTGCCCTAGCTGGACCAAACCATTAAAGATTCAAACAAAAAAAAAAGAAAAATTCCTTTTCAACTCAAAGTGTTTAGTTCACAGCAGCTGTATAAGATACAGGTCTGCTAGCACAAGAGTGATTCCAGACTAAAGCAAGCTTTATGAACCACTGTGAGTAGGAAGGTGCCTTCTTATTTGATGTTATTTGACAGACTTTATCTATGCTCTACACCAAAACTCTGCCAAGCAGACATCTCAGACACATAGAAGTCAGCATAAATCTTTTCCTTAAACTGGTAGAAAGAACTGCAAGAGCAAACCCATATTATCTCAGCCAAACAAGTCTGTGACGACAGATGCTTCTACTCAAAGATGGGAAGCTCATATAAGAATGTCTGAGAGCTCAGGGCATGTGATCTCTGCAAGGGATCAGAGCCATCTGCCTAGTGTTGAAAACAGTCATTCCACAGTCCAAATGCTGACAGACAGCTTCATAAACATGCACTTTTTCTACAGGCAGTGTGGACTTCAAGCATCTCCACTGTCTGGAGACCACTTAATTTTGTACATTCATCACTGAAATGTATCAATGACTCTGTACCTACCAGTCAGGCCAGATGCTCCTTCATTTATTCCATCAAGAGATGAAATGCACCTTTCCACATACCTTATTGCTAAAGAGAATCTTCAGCTTAGTGAGGGGAGAGGTTTTGCGTCAATGACAGTCCTACCACATGACCAGATTATTTTGTTGCTTGCACCAGATGGATCCCTGGATCACTTCTCTCTTCGGCACAACGCAATGTCATAAATTACAGCCCGGTCCTACATGCAAGTCTTTTATATCTAGAAGCCCTGATACTAGCCAAATCCAGTAGTCTTGATGCTGACTATCTGCTAGAACAAAAAACAGTTTCTGCTACAGTTCCTATCTTTCTAATTCACAGTAAAAAAAAAAATAAAATAAAAGCATGAAATAACAAAAGGACTGACTTACTAACCAAAGTGGGAAAAACATTTTGTTATGGTATTGTCATATCAGAAAAATGCAAATCAGAGCTGTTTTCTCTGTCATTAGATTAGTGTCCTCTCTGAAGTGATCAGAGATCATTCTCACAATTATCTAAAAAACCAGTCAGCAGTAAGTTTTTCATACCTGGCCATCTGATTTTCACACGCACAGCTGCTAGTACCTCAGAATCCAAAGCATACGTTTTCCTACTTTATAAGTCTTTATTTCTCTAGAGCTCCACTGTACAATTACCAGGACATCTGGCACACGCGTCTTCTGAGTACAGCCAATATTGGTGTGGCTGTAACAACTTGGTAAAAATTATGGCTCTAGCAAGCATGAAAAGGCGCAGTGCGAGTATCACCATGTGCATTGGTAAACTCTATCCAGCAAGTGCCTTTAATCCATCTTTTGGCCAAATGTTTCATTGTCATTGGAATACTCTGTACTCATCAATGTGACAGGGATTAAGTCACTGCCTTACCCTAGAAGTTGGATTAAATTTAAACTAGGATCAATTGCTACTCCACGTTTTCATGTTGCTTCTCCTTTTTCTAATTTCTGCAGAATCTGTCTTGGGAAAGCTAGGCCAATACTGCCTCTTAGTGGAAGGAGAGCTAATTCAAAAGATGTGGTAAATGCTGGTCTGTGGGAATAAGGCGGCATACTTACAGCGCCATACAGACCTTCAGCTGATAGCCTTCAGAACTGCAGGTGCATAGATCAAAGAGTCTTGCAGCCATGAATGTTTAGAAGGGGGAAAAAAAAAAAAAAAGAAACCTTCTGAGCTTTGGCAGACGTTTAAAATCAACAGAATGCTGGTATAACTGTAAGAAACATTGCTGGCCAAAACAATCTTTTTTGTATGTGTGAGATGCAAGAAGTAAGAATCAACATGGACAACTATTTGGAAGAAGAAAACAATTAACATAAAATGCCAGGCAACATTAGCAGGAAGTGGTGCCAGAATGGAATAAAAAGTAGTAAAATGTCTTAAATCACCCAGATAACACTAAAGTCAAAAGATCCTCTTTAAATTCCAGGAATACTGGAGCTGTGTACTTTCAACTATTGTCTAGTATGTTCTAGAACATTGAAAAAGATTAACTAAGCTAAAAGAGGTGCATTAATGCTGACAAATACATAGATAACATGATAAGAATTTTCAGATAGAAAAAGCTCCATTAATGCATTTCTATTTTTGAATGATGACTGGATCATAGACCCAATACAAATGAGGGCTGCCTGAAACAGGCAAAATTCAGAATTTGCTGTCATTCCTGAACTATATTATCCTTTTGTGAATAATACCTTGAGCTATTCTTTGGGCAGTTAAAAATGTGTAGCTATCATTAGAGCCAGACTTCACAGTTTTCCTCTTCATGAAATAGCTCTAACTACACAAATGGTTGTTTCTCTAATTCTAAAACTTAAATAACAATGGAAAAGATTGCATTGAACAAGGTTATGAAAATTATAAGTGACAACATATCAATATATGCATTTGATTATGAAAATTGTTTCCTTATTTTCTTACTTGCATTGCAACCATTTTTTTTCCCTAGTGTTGAAACATTTCTCTCATAAACAGACCTCTGGTCATATGAGCTTGTACTGGTTTTGGCTGTGATAGAGTTAAATTTCTTTATAGTAGCTAGTATGGGGCTACGTTTTTGATTAGTGATGAAAATGGTGCTGATAACACACCAATGTTTTAGTCACTGCTGAACAATACTTTTACAGCATCAAGGCCTTTTTTTTCTGTCTTGTACTGGCCCACCAGTATGAGAAGGCTGGGGATGCACAAGAAGCTGCAAGGGGACACAGCTGGGACAGCTGACCCCAACTGACCAAAGGGATATTCCCCATCATATGATGTAATGCTCAGCAATAAAAGCTGGGGAAAAGAAGGAAGGGCAGGGGAGGACGTTCAGAGTTATGGCACTTGTCTTCCTAAGTAACCATTAGGCATGATGAAGGCCTGCTTTCCTGTAAATGGCTACGCCTCTGCCTGCTGACGGAAAGCAGCAAATTCCTTATTTGCTTTGGTTGCACACACAGCTTTTGCTTTACCTATTAAACTGTCTTTAGCTCAAGCCATGAGATTTCCCACTTTTACCCTTTCAATTGTCTCCGCCACCCAATCTGGGGGAGTGAATGAGTGGCTGCATGGGGCTCAGCTGCCCACTGGGGTTAAACCATGGCAGAGCTACAGCACTCAGCTGAACACAACTCTTGTCTCTGACCATTGCTATTTTTGTTTACTAGTAACAAATCTTTTTTCATATAACTGGGTTTCTGCTTGGATTAAGTCTCTTAATGCAATGTATTAAAAATAGATTTCTGCATCATTCTGAGTATTACATGTATACTTCAATATAAAAAAAGCATGATGAAATTTTGAAACCAGTATTCACTGTCCTATTCATAAATAGGCTCACAAACATGGAGCTTGCTTCTTGTGCAGTATAATATTAAATCAGAAGGAGAAAAAAAGAACGAATAGCACAATGGATGTGGATAGAATAATTTTGAAACATTACAGGGTGTTTTTTATGCATGTTTACCAAATTTCTGTATAAATAAGTAATACAACTGGAGTCCTGAGTAATTTCAGGAGATTAGTGATAAATGGGCACAAGTTGATTATTCGAGATAAAGCTGAGGGTCATTATCCTCAGCTGGTCATTAATCCCCATGAAATGACTGGTATTGAGATAGTAATTACTATTATAATGAAAATGGGGGGGGGGGGGAAGCATGACATTTCTCTTATGAAGCTGTCTCAATTTCTAAAGAATTCATGTTTCTCTCATCACCCAATCAAGTTGTTTTAATCATTTTTAACCCTTTAAGCAGTTTATTCATCCTACTACAATGCTCATGTAATAAGTTCACTTAATGTTTGGTTTCCCATCATATATTCCTGGAATTTTGGGGGACACAGCAAGGGGCAACAGTGATGGGAAAGAAAGACAAATCACACAAATCCTACCAAAACAGAAAATAAATAAAAAATATTTTCCAAATTTTTTCTCTATAATGTGTGCTCCACAATGAAGTATGAGATTGCATTATTATGCTATACACTCTCTAGCTGTTTATTCTGCATTTTATAGTCCTTTTAGCAATAGCACACATCCCATGCCGTTGCATAGCACCTGTGGAATTCTTTGTTCCAAAAGAGAATTCACCTTGTAGCATCACAACATATGGAACTGCTTTCTGACCAAGTCAACTTGGTCAGAAATCATGAAGAAATTTGGCCCCAAAATGAAGAAACATCTTTAAAACTTCACAAATTAAGGTTCTGGTGTTCTGATGTGCCTTCTGACGACTTCCAAGCCTTTGGAGTTCTTTTTTTTCACATTTCTATTAGAAGAGCTAGTAACTTATTATGGACAGAAAGTGAAAGCAATTCACTTCCCACTAGAAACACTATCATTCCGTCTCCACTGTGAAAGACCCACACATGCTGCATTATTACAGCTTCCCATCTTAGAAACCGAAAAACTTAATCTAAACTAAAAGCTTTAAAATAAGCTAAGAAAGTTAAAAAAATAGGTCTATTGCCTAATAGTTACTGCTAAAGCAAACAAGATACAGATATTCATACTCCTAGTGCTTTTTTCTAAAGCTTTTCTGTGAACAATTTTTCCCAGGAAAGCTAGAGGATGTACCAAGTTTCTGCTGGAAAATTTGCAGTTGCTTTTGAAATGTCTCACTATGTATAAAAGAGAGGAAGTAGAGCAAGGCTCAAAACAGTTTTAGGCAAGAACAGCTGACAAGATGTTGCTCTGAAGGCTGCAAACCCAGTTCTGCATGGTAGAAAAAAACAGATAATGGTGGACACTGATAAGTAACTTTGCAGTGCAGCTTGGAAGACTGATGCCCTTATAGCTTGCTTAAGCTGTTTGGAGAACTTGAAGCGAAACCTAATGATGCATGTCTGCTAGCAAAATTAATCATGCAATACTGGACAGCTATTGAAACTGGACTGTTTGGCTATTTGGAGAGAGTGTGAGAAGCAAAAAACAAAATTTGCTTAAGTTCTGAAAGCTTTGAATGGCATTGAGCAGAGCATAGTTTAGAAAACATGGCAAGTCATCTGGAAGTAGAGACATGGTTTTTGACAGCCAAGGCCAAATCATGGTCTGTCAATTTTCTGGAAGAAAGGAAAAAACAGTGAGTTATTTGGGAGTAGAACCTTGTCTGGAAAAGAAGTAATGTGATAGAGACAGGGGAACTAAACATAATTATGCATCACGACAGCTAATAGTATTCAAAAGCATAGTGAAAATTCACGTTGCTGGTGACAGACCAGCAACTGGGTTGCAGTGTGGCTATTTTATATTTTCCAGCTAAAGCCAGGGCATGCTAGTGTGACACACTCAGTGGAGAGGGTCAAAGTCTACAACAATAACTGTTACCGTGCACACACTAACAATTCTAACCGAAAGAGAAAAAAAAAAAAAAAAACCCAAACCAAATCTAGACAACATACTTCAAAACTTCTAGGGAGACTCATACCTATAAGGAGATTTCACTCCATTCCTTTCACCCACTCCAAAATCAATTTTGTCTTTGCTACAAGTCCCTTGAACAAAGCACAAATCAGCACTGACAGTGGATTACGTATCAGCACTCCTGAAGAAGTTGCATGATTCAGGGAAAGCAAAATGTTACTTCCAATTTTTCTGTGCTCCTGGGAAGATCTAATACATAAGCACATCCACTAATGTCAAGAAGGATGCTGAGTATCTACTGGCCTTCTCTAGACTTTTTGTATGTATGGAAATGTACTGCTTGCTCTTTTCACTCTGTTTCCTTCTGCAGAATAAACATTGTACAGAGAAGAACACCTTATACTACACTAGCATCCTGTGTGGCTATGAAGAATATTCCCTGAAGTTTTACTTTTCCAAAAATGTAGAAAAATAACCTAAGATTCTATAGAACAACTACTCTCTAGGGAATTCCAGCACAGCAGAAAAGTCATCCTGAATAAAACAGGAAAAACAGAATGTTAATTATTTTCATGCTGTTAGTCTCTTGTGCATTTCTGTGGCATTCTTATGTTACACGTTGAAAGAACTAGCATATTTGCATGCAATCTTTAAGCATCCATTACATTTCAGTGATTCCATTTACAGCAACAAGGAAATGGAATGAAGCTGTGCTAAGGGGAGTTCAGATTGGACATTAGGAAAAATGTCCAAGAGGGTGGTCAGTCACTGGAACAGGTTCCCCAGGGAAGATCATGGCACCAAGTTAGAGTTCAAGGAGCGTTTGGATGATGCTCTTAGTCATACTGTTTAGTTTTAGGTAGTCCTACAAGGATCATGGTTTTGGACTCCATGACCCTTATGGGTCCCTTCAACTTGAGATATCCTGTGGTTCTACAATTTCCGTTAATGGATATCTTATTTTTATAGTAGTTTGTGTAAAATACTCAAGTCTATATTCAGCACACACCTGCTTCATTACAGTTAATTGCAGTAAGATGCTTTTTGCCAGTCTGTGTGACATAAATGCCTATACAACTACAACACACTTATACATTTATAAAAAGACATGCTAGATCTTGATGTTAAAAATGAAAGCCTTTTTCTTTTCTTTCTTTTTTTTTTTTTTCCCCAATATGTTATGTGATATTTTTTCTACAGCACCAAATCTTGGGAGTTTATGATTAGGACAAAAATTGAAAATACTTGAAAACACTTATAAACAAATTTTTCAGAGCTCATGGCTGCAAAAGTGATTTGTAAACATGATTTAAGTATACCCTGAAGGTTTAAAGAGTGAATTATTATTTTATTTTGGGAGTGCTGAATCATGATTTTTCAATACTTACAGCTGGCAGCTGCAAGACACTTGTAAGCTGGAATTCCAATTTAATGAGTAGCCTATAAAATATTCAGGCTAACATTTAAAACTTTTCAAGCTACAGTCAATCCATACAGAAAAGTTTGCAGAGATAATAAATAACTGAAAAATACCACTGTGGCACCAGGAACTATATATTCTTAAAACCTCTTAATATCTAGGGGGGAGGTGAGGAGGTAGGAGGAAAGGGTATGTTTATTAATTTGTTTTAGAAAACCTAACTGCAGTCTCACAAGCTTTAAAATGTTGATTACTGCAAAGACAAAGAACAGACTTACTTGATGGAAGTAGTAAATTTTTTTTTGCACTAAAGAATATCTGAGATGTAAATAACAGGCTAGCAGGTAAAAAGAATGAGAAATACTAAGCTGATGTTGTTGACTATAATGATATTTTTCATAAATCTTCTTTCTTGTGTTCCTCAAAAGTTTCCTGCAGGAAAGACATACCATCTCCAGGACAAAGCATTTGCCTTGTTTCAAAGACTGTTCCAATATTTTTTTTCGCCCCCTGCATTTCTGTGCTAGCAACCACTTATTCTTTTGTTCTGTACTCAAACATTTCACTAAATATGTCAACTTCATCCTTCCAACCCTGTAATAGTAGGGTATTTTATTAAAATATACTTCTAAGCAAATTAAACTTTTGTTCAGGTCTGGTTTTATATAGGAAAAATGTGAGGAAATTGCTGCCAAATTTGTACCACTCTATCATCTGAGTAAAGAAAACAGATGTGGCCAAAAACACCTGCTTAGATTAGCTAATATATCCCACCTACATTTCTTCAGTCCATGCATCCATGCATTATAATAAACTATGTATTGCGCTAAGTTTAAAGTGAAAAGGCAATCAAGTAAACACGCAGATGATACATTTGGTGTTACCACATCATAATTAACTTTTTCTTTTTAAACTGAACACTCACCCGTTAGAAGAGGAATTGTAATAACCACTTTCCTCTAGTACCTCTTCAATTAGACTCTATAGGATAGAAGAAATTCATTTCAGTAATTTACCTTTATTTAAAGTAATAAATTAATACACATTGGTACATTTATAGCTTACCTGCAACTGTTCATATGTCATCCCTTCTGCTATGTCAGAATGGCTGATGATACCTTAAAGTAAAAGGCAAGTAATGTTATACTACTGAATTTGGGGTTTACACTCACTGATCAGTTTCTTAGCAATTCCACTACAAATACAATAATGAGAGAGATGCTTGATTATTAGCAGTTTATTCCACTGATCACACTGACCCCCTGTAAAGGTGGGAGGCATATTGCAGCATGATGTGAACATTTGAGGCACACAATATTATAAGATTATGAAAGGGTTCTGATTGATGGAAAATATTTCAAATATTGAATGGAACAGAAAACAGAAATGCAACTTTCTTATTCTTTTCCACTTACAATGTATAGTGGAAAGGGCACACAGCCAGCAGCAATTTGTGAAGACACATATATTCTGTACAGGTTAAGAGATGCAAAAATCAGAGATACTGAACATCTGGACAAACTGTATTGTTATCTCTGGGAACAAAATAAAGCTCATATTTAAAGTGATTGTTAGGGACTTATTTCCTACTCATATCATCCTTGACACCTGTTATTATTTTGGGGCTTTCCAATAGGCTGTGGAACTGATACACTAGTTTTAACATAAAGGCCAGCAAAATCAAAGTCTCTCACCCTTCTTTCTGGCACCATAATTTTTAATGTTACTATGTCCTCCAGTTCATGGATTGCAGCATAGCTTTTCCTGTATTTAGAAGAATGGAAATGGCACAAGTACCAAAACACAGGCTGCTCATTTCCTTTATCTCCATTGCACAAAGAGGTGTATGATGAAACAAGTTTCTGAAGTAGGAATTGTAGTTCCTCATCCTTTATGATTCCAGTTATGGTAGGTTTGATTAAAGATGGATTTCACGATTTGTCACGCTGAGTATCAGTAGTCCAAAGTATATTTGACACTATTGATTTTCTAAAATGTGTCTGTATATATATATTTTACATTATATAGATGTGGTATATGAAGTGTTTCATTCCTCAAGTTTGTATGGCTTGATCTAGCTGGGTAATTAAATCATCCCAGTATAATTCTTTTAAATATGACAGAAGAAAAATGTGGAGTTTAAAAACAGTTTGTTTAACAATCACATGCAAGGGCAGGTAAATCCTAAGTAGGAGATTTTCCATTACAAACATTTCTATTTATTTTCATGGATGAACCAAGGTGTTTACACCTTGGATATTTCTTTGTCATTTCAAAATGCACTCTCTTAAATTAGTAGAATGTTCCATCAGTTGTAAACTGCATATCTTATTAGGAACTAAACAAAAGTACAACTAAATCAAACAAAAATGGTAATGAAAATCAGTAGTCAACATAATTTTACTGTCTTTAAAGATTTTAGAGCAGCAATTCTGTCTGCTTTGATACCATACACTTTATTAGAACTACAGATGCAACTACAGAGGTTTTGTTGCTTTCTTTACCTTTCCTCTCATCTGGAAGCAACATATTTGCACCTGAAGAGAGAAGTCCCACGTGCCAATCTGCTGTGAAGAAGTTTGGATCAATCAGTTCAGGAGAACCTTGCAGCAGCTGGGGAAAGGGAAAAAAATTAAAATAAAATAAAAAAAGAAAAGAACACCTGAAATCTCCATCCTTCTTGTTTACCAAAACTTCAGACAGCTGTAAGACAGTTTACCCTTTCCTATGTTTCCCAGTGAAATCAGAAGTCAAAGGAGATTTCTAAACTTTTTAGATTAATGAAAAAGTAGTGAACACAAATATGAATGTTCTACCTTCTTCTCTCCTTCTCTCCAGAAAATCTGCACTTAATAAAAAGCACTAAGTTCTTTAGACTATCTGAATTAAATGTCATAAACTATGCTTTTGTGTGAAGATAAACAGGGAAGTGTATTCCCTCAAACCTAAGAGAGAAACAGTTGATGACTGGTTTTCAAAACTAGGGATTCAAGTGAAATTCTTCATCTGTATTCAAGTGATATTATTCCCATTAGAGGGATTGATCCCAGCACTTCTGAAACCTGAGTCAGCTCAGCTACTTCATTATCTGAACAAGGATACAGACATTAAAGTCAAAAACATCTAGTTTTGAAAATATCCACTGGGAACAACTCTGACATGAAAATATCTTTGTGGGCAGGAAAGGAATTCCAGTTATGCCTTTCTGCAGCATGTTAACACTTTTACAGTTACAGAAACAGAAGAATATCTGTTGTTGGAAGACCTTTACCCCATCACCGATCAGTGACAGAATCTTTTTGTCTGTTATTATAATTAGGAGTTCTAATTCAGCATAGTTAAGAACCCGTGATTTCTAAATTTTATTTGCAGAAATTACACAACCTTATAACAAGGTGAAAGACTTCAATCTAGTTATTTTCTCTGTTTATATTCTTACCTCCAAATGATATCCATACACATTGTATTTATAGTGGTGATTTTTGGTAAAATATGTACCATTTATTCATGGATGCTTATCAATTCTCCATCCTTCTAACTGAGGGGTTTGTTGTTGCTTTCTATTAACTATTTCTATTAACTATTTCCTTCAAAATAGAAATGCCCAGAATTGCATTTAGCATTTCAAACACCTTCAATTCACTAATATTTAATTTTTAAGTAGTGTACTTCTTCCCTTTTGTTCAGGTTTAAATCCAATAGGTTTGAATCTAACACAACTTTACAGTTGATAACATCTATAAATTTATAAATAAATAATCAGGTACCTTTATTTCTAGGCATTTAAAAATTAGGTTAATTTTATAACAAATGTTTCCATTATCTTACTATATTTTGGGGTATTCTTTCCTGAAAACATCAACTCAATACACAATTAGCAAATGTTATGTCTGAAATACAGGAATTGTTTAGCATAGACCACAGGTAGTAATTGGTGTACTACACCTTTTTCATTTCTGATTTCAGATTACAAGGATTGCTCTGCTGACTGAAGAGGGACTTCTTAAATCTCTCAATGATTCTCCTTTTCAAGTTGCATTGCAAAGCTGGAGGAAGCTACATGAAACAAAGAAACAGATGTTTACATCTGCTGTAAAAATTACCTAATCAGCAGTACCATTATTGAAAAAAGCAGCTACACTGCAAAAAGAAACATTGATATTTAATAGCATGGTGCTAAACAGCAGTACAAGACTTGATTTCATGGCATATTATAATAATGCTCCTTAGTTTGGCCATGCAGCTAGGCTTGGTGTATCATATTACTCAGTTCCTCTAGCCTTGAAGGTAAAGATCATAATAACAAGTCTAATACAGGTAATACTACATTTGCTTCCCTGATCACACTGCTAGTATTTGGACATTTTTCTACAGATGAAACTCACAGAACAGTAGACTAGATTTCACGTTGGCTGTAATAAGTCAACACAGCTGAAATTAATGGCACTTCAAGAAGCTTAGACCTGCATTCAACGTGTGTAGATCAACTTCAACAGGCTCTTTAAGGTCCTTATGTATATCTTAATACAATTTAAAATGTCTATTTGATAGAAGCTTCCTATGGGAGGTAATTTACATTTCACTTCTCTATAAAGCAAAACTGATTTTGTGTACTTTTTCTCCTGCATTATTTTTGGTTGAAAAAATACACATCTTTCAACTATATTTACAAAAGAAAAGTACAAATCATACTCTATTGTGTTTAAAGTCTTCAATAGAGAGTTCAAAGGAGGTCTCTTTCTTTGCTCTTTAAGATTTTTAAAACATTTTTGTGCTCCAACAGTAATTGTAAATCTTCAGCTGTTTGTCACTGCAATGACACTAAGCCACCCTGATGATAGAATCATAGAATGGTTTAGGTTGGAAGAGACCTTTAAGATCATCTAGTTCCAACCTCCCCCGCCATGGGCAGGGACACCTCCCAGTTGACCAGGTTGCTCAAAGACCCATCCAGCCTGGCCATGAGCACTTCCAGGGATGGGACATCTACCATCTCTCTGGGCAATCTGTTCCAGTGTCTCATCACCCTCTCTGTAAAAGATTTCTTTCTTATATGTAGTCTAAATCTACCTTCTTTTGTAAAACGAAGGCTTTTATAAAAAGTCCCTCTCCAGCTTTCTTGCAGGTCCCCTTCGGATACTGGAAGGCTGCTATAATGTCTCCCCGGAGCCTTCTCTTCTCCAGACTGAACAACCCCAACTATCTCAGCCTGTCCTCATAGGAGAGGTGCTACAGCCCTCTGATACTCTTCGTGGCCCTCCGCTGGACTTGTTCCAACAGGTCCATGTCCTTCCTGTGCTGAGGACTCACTCCAGAGCTGGACACAGGACTCCAAGTGGGGTATCACCAGAGCAGAGGGGTAGAATCAACTCCCTGGACTGGCTAGCCACAGGATGTGTTTGGCTTTCTGGGCTGCCAAAATACATTGCCGGCTCATGTTGAGCTTTTTGTCCACCAACACTCCTAAGTCCTTCCCCTCCGGGCTGCTCTCCGTCATTCTCCGTCCAGCCTGTATTTGTGCCTGCGATTGCCATGTCCCAGGTGCAGGACCTTGCACATGGCCTGGCTGAACTTCATGCGGTTTACATGGGCACAATTCTGAAGCTTGTCCAGGTCCCTCTGGATGGCACCCCTTACCTCCAGCTTATTCACCACACCACACATCTTGGTTTGTCAGCAAACTTGCTGAGGGTGCACTCAATCCCACTTTTCAGGGGGATCTGCTTCATGATCTTGCCAGACACAGAGGTGAGACTGGCTGGCCTGTAGTTTCCCTGGGTCTTCCTTTTTTCCCTTTTTAAAAATGGTGGTTATGTTTTCTCTTTTCCAGCCAGCAGGAACGTTACCAGTTATTAAATTTATTTTATAAATTAATAAATCACTGCTCTTAGAAGGCTATAAAAACAGTTATTTTGGCTTCACAGGAGTCCTGATTTGCTTTGACAAACCAAGGATCAATGTTACATCCTAAGCATCAGCCAGCTGATTGCTGTTCCTTGTTACACATAGATGCCACTCTCTTTTCTTGCAGAGAAGGCCTTACACATACCCTTTAAGTCAGATGTTGAATGTTCCTCAGCCTATAAGTGAGTAAAAAAGATGCTTTAGGAAAGGCCTGCAAGTTACTCTATAGACTACATGCCACTGCAATGAACTGTGTGCAGTACCATGGGCATACTGGGATATTCTGAAACAAAAGTGGTAAGGAATAAGTCCAGTGCTTGAGAAACTTGGAATTGCCTCAGGCGCTAGTGTTCAATTTTAGCTTTTGTTTTAATGAAATCAGATGTCAAATCAAGTTTAATAAAAAAAAGGGGGGGAAAAAACAGGCCAAGGATTTACATAATGCTTTTTTAAAAGCTTCCTCTTACATTGTTTTCTAGAGATCACTCTGACTTTTGTTCCCATGGAAACTGGATTGGGAATGCTGCTGGCAGCCAAGAATTAACAGGCAAGAACTCTCCCTTGTAAATTTCATTTTAGAACTGTCAGCTGAAATATGTAAGAGAGTTTGAGAAAACAGCCATATATTATAAAAAATATTCTACCTTAGATTTATAAGAACATAAGGAAGTACAAGAGAAGCACATAGTACACAATGAACAAGTACAGGTGTGGATCCTGGTTTCTCTGCCTTCCGGTTCTGAAACCAACTGACACCAAAAGCATCAAAGTTGTTAACTGCTTCAGTGGTCAATTCTGAGCGAATCTTTGAGTCGCTGTTAGTTTGCAGTTATTGCACATTCACAATGATAACTTGCATTAATTAGCAGGCTACTTGAGAAAACCTTCGTCAACAGTCAGGATATGCTCACTAATAAGCACCTTGGACATACCCCTAATATAGCATGTAAAAACTGAACTGACTAGTTTTTGTTAGTAGGGAAGGAGATAATTTCCAATTATTTTAAATAACAATTGTTTTCTTTGTCTGCAATAATTTATTTCTTTCATTGCCTGTTTTGATAAGCTTGACAGTTAAAAAAAAAAAAAGACATGAAAACACACCCGCGTTCAGTTATGCTATTCTGTTCTAAATAGAAATAAATTTGGCTCAGCAATGTGAAATCACCTAAGGTGATAAACATCACTTCCCAAATATAAACACTTAATTTTGGAAAATTAAGGAATATTTATTTAATAATAGCAAATTTTGCAAGTAACTAAGTGGCAGCCATATTTCTGGAGAATAAGAAGTTTTCCATTACATTTTTAGTTGAGAGTTCAATACAAATTTATATCAGCCCCATTTTTGCTTTTGAATCAGCATGAAATAACTTCAACTCCCTTTCACTATGAAACA
This sequence comes from Gallinago jamesoni, assembly GCA_025769975.1. Lineage (NCBI taxonomy): Eukaryota > Metazoa > Chordata > Aves > Charadriiformes > Scolopacidae > Gallinago > Gallinago jamesoni. Next base: position 39,089,840 of record JAOQGH010000012.1, read on the forward strand.
TTTGAAATTAATTTTAAAATAATTCTTCAGTTTGGAAAAGAACGAGATTGCAAAATATTTAACATATTCAGGATTTGAACTATTGCACTAGAAATCCCAAGAAATTATTACCATTTATTGATAATAAAAAATATTATTTAGAAATTATTTAAAAATTATTGCTATAGAGGAAAGCATTTTATGTAGTCTCTGTGCCTATGTATAATATTAATCCACTTAAAATATTCAGATTCCTGGCATGAAAAAATGTTGTAAAAATAATTTACTGTACAATCCATTTTTCTGAGGTGAGCCAACGATTTTTTATTTCATATGACTCAATTATTGCCATCCTCCACATACTAATATTCAATGTTAGTCTTTATTTGAATGATATATTTTTAAAGCATCCTGCCATCTGCAAAAATGTCAAGTTCTGTTGTTTTTAAAGAACAGTGACTAAATTAGCAGCACTTTGCAGTACAATCATTTTGACAACAGCAAATAACTAAAAAGTATAGAGTGTCAGAAGCAACAGTAATGCATACTTGAGTGATGAAGATAATTTTGTGCAGCTGAATAAGAATCTGCTGAACAGGGTCACTGATCTGACGCACCTTCCTTTGTGATACAGCAATTCCTGCCGATGCTGTAGATGACAACAGTAAAATCAGACTGTAGACGTAAATACTAAGTTTTAATGCAAGAATTGTTTTACTAATAGTGTTGGTAATGAAAAAAGGATAATCTAAAAACTTAAAAGATTAGACAATATAATTGATAGTTGTTTTCAAAAGAAAATCTCTTTATCTGATTCACTTCTAAGGTACTCTGAGAGAGAAGTCTTAATGTACCTCGCTAAGTTTCCCCACATTTATTCAAAAGGAAATCTAAAGATATGTTAACAGAATTTTCTTATTTTAACTGATTATTTTTTACATAGAGTAACACACATGATATTTACTTTTTATTTTGATGTTATGAAATTTATTTTCATTTTACCCTAAGAATTGTAATAAAATGTCTGATGTGGACCATTTGGAGAATAAAGTTATTAAAATGTTTTTTCATGTAGCTTTATAGTAACGTGTAACTTTGTCACAGCTACTTTTTGTTTCCAACATCTATCAAGAGCATGTTTTGAGAGAAACCTCAAGAAAATGTGCGAGAAACTATGATTCTCTTGAGTCTTCTTAACTTTGAGTCAGAAAATTAGTGGTTTCTGTTCTTTGACATAAATTCCTTCCCACCAGAGATTCCCCTATTTAAATGACGTATGATGGAGACTGTGGAAAGGACCCATTACCACCATCCTCCATGATCAAAATGACACCATCATAAAGTGCATAAATGGCATTTTTTGTTATTAGAATAAAAGAACACCAATGCTAAGCAAAGAATAATGCTGTAAAAATTCCTCTCACCACAAAGGAAAGAATACAGACAATTGTATTGTCTGTATATTACAGTCCATATATTGCTTTTGTTTGTAAATTCCACAAAAATAGTTGTTTTTACCCATGAATATAGAGAAAAATAGGTTTTAAAATCTTCTAAACACAAAGCTAGTTAGATATTGATATAAAAATACATGAGGTTAAGCAAACTACAAATGGGGTTATGCAAACCAGAAAATATTAACATAGATTCAATTCCCATGTACATATGTATGTAATATGAGCTATGCACATTACATATACACAATGTAAATTTTATCCCCTCCACCCCTGCCATATTATATGTGATATAAAGATGGCCTGTCTGAAGAAAAAAAAAAAACTAAATAAGTTTAAAAATTAAATGCTTCATCAGTTTTGAAAAGTATTGTCTCTCAATATGTCTCCATATCATTTCTCTAAGCTTCAACATTTCAAGTGGACTTGTACACTAGACAGATCAGAAGATAAAATACTAACAATTATTTAATAATAGGCTAATTAATAAGAAGAGGTCATGAAGCTGGAGATCCACAATAAGAAAGTATAGTCACTTAGAGAAAATAACATCGCTGTAAGTTGTTTCTAATATTTTCTTCTAAAATACATATGAAACCTTTTTATTAAAATATATTGTATTTGAGCATTTCCTTTAGTTATTACCTCACAACATGCACAATAGATATGCATACACCAATTCACAAACAATACACATACAGGCTTATATTTTAGTCCTTAGTTGTTTAATTGGGCAGCTAAGTGTGATCTTTGCTAAAAAGCATCCATCATATCTGATGACAATGACACTATATTTTGTAGTACAAACTCTGAAGCAAATAACAGAGTCAGTTTAGAATTAAAAGGAAAAACATTACTTTAGTATTAAGAATATTTCAGTACTTCATACATTTTGGTTTCCTTATATCATTTTTGTTAGATTATTTTTTATTTTATTTATTTGAATTCATTATCATTGCAAGGAGCAAGAAAGCTGAATTCTTCTTGTCTTATGAAAATAGTGAGTAGGTGTAAACCTGTTCTCCCTCTAAAGCTAGACAACCATCCTCTGTAAACCAAATCCACATACAAGTACGTAATATATACTTTTCACAGACAAAAACAATGCAAAGGAAGTCTTGCATGAGTAGAAGCTATGCTTTTCTTTCAGCAAAACAAATTTAACACAATTTTAACAATTTTATTGGTTGGACTAGATGATCTTAAAAGGTCCCCTCCAACCTAGGTGATTCTGTGATTCTGTGATTTACTTCTATGTGTTAAAATCAGGAAAAAAAATATGAGCTATATGAAAATATTTATTTCTTGGGGTCAAGAACTAAAAAAAAAAAAGCTGAAAGTGAAAGTTAATTTCCCCCACTGAACTACTGTTTGAGACTCATCACAAACAGCCATGAAATCAGGTATGGTCTTGGACATCCAGAATTTGAGATGGATATATTTGTCTGTTGTAGGTACATTTTTTCTTGTAGTAGAAGTAGCTTGGCAATTAAAAGGCTGTGCTCTCTCTCTGAAGCAAAACTGCCTAATTTACCAAATATCCATGTGATTTGTTTCCTGCCATATTCAACGTGATATTTGAAAATACTAGCCAAGGGCAGCTTGATAAAAAGCAAAACCAAATTCCTTTGACTACCTAAATGAGTCAGCATTACTTAAAATTTACAAATTCAGATTTGTGGGTATTATATCTAAAAGATGGACTATATTTTGATAACTAAAGACCATTACGAACTTCTTTATTGAACCAAAAAAAACCCATAATAATCTATTTGTGTTCCATGGAATAATTTTTATTCCAGCCATAAGATCCAATAGAGAAATTCTGCTGATCAAGCTCTAAGTAATTTAACAGAATTAGGACATAGCAGTAAATATTACATATTCTACAAACTGTGGAGATTTACAAAATATCATTCAGATTTTAAATATAACAATTAAAACAAACAGAACAGCTTGATTCTTATTTATTCTTGATTTTTATTTACCTAGTGCCCCTTTATCATCCTTTGCCTGCTGTAAAAGAGTATAGAGCCAAAACTAAATCAGATTCTTGAATTTTTATGTGGTAAATCAGTATAGTTATTTAAGACTTTTAATCTTGTGTATTTGTCATACACACTTTCAGACCCAGAGATTAAATAAAAGCCTATCAGCAGAATGCCACTATAAAACATTTAGTGTATCACTCAAGAACATTAGTTAATAAAATTATCTTTCCAAGTTGAGTATTAGACCTGGAAGCTAAGCAAAGAGCTTAAGTCCAACTATTGAACTTCAGTTAGCAGTGCTGTATCTCTCTTAAATACAGTTATCTCTAAACTACATTTCAGAGGCTAATTTAAATGCGTATTCTAAAATTTCCTCATACAGAAACTCCCTGAGGATCATAAAATCTTACATAGACATTTACTTTCACCTAAACATTTATTATCATTTTTGCAAAGTGATCTTGTTTCAAGAAAAATTCTGAGAGAGATGAAATCCAAATACCAAAATTAATTAGTCCATAACTGAACTATTATAATTCTTTTTCCTGTTGAATTTCTGTGCTGGCTACTTTAGCAAGAAGTAGAAGACAGACATCCACAAACTGAAGTGTCTAGGGACCAACCAGAGCTGAGCTATGCTCTCACAGAAAATAAAAAGGTACAGAAAACGTCATTCTCTATCACAGAGACTCACATTTCCAGTAGAATCAGGAAGATAACGACATCATTGCTAGTGTTGGATTTTTGTGGTAATGCTTTTTGGCAGATAAGTTGAGAGAGGCAAGTGAAATTCAATTCGACATTTTTCCCTAGGTCTCCTCTTAATGATCAATAAGAGGAAAGGAAGTCTCGCATTTCCCCTGAGCCACTTAAGGAAGAATTTAGGTTTGTTGTTCTGTTCAAGATGACAGTGGAAGCCATGTGATAATAAGCTAAGATATTATATGTCATGAGGAACAATTTTGATTTAGCTCTTTTTGTCTCATCTTCATTTTTCTACTAAGTATTTCAAGACTGCTATATTCAACCCCAAAATCAATAGTGTGGTCTTGCCATTACAGCCTAGGAATCTTCAGTTTTTCTTAGGTCACTGATAAAACTTCTACTTCCTTGACATGTCACCCTTCTCACTGCTCCCTCTTCTGTCATATTTGACCTCTCCTTTGTTGTCAATGGCTTGTATTACAAAACAAAAGCAAATAAAGCAGTGCCTTTTCTTTTGTGGGTCTTCACATATTTGAAATTGGTTTTCCAAATAAAAATATGCTTAGAATGGTGTAGTTCCCAAGTCACTCTCCATGATATTTGAAAATTTATGGCAGTCAAGTGAAGTCCCTGATGACTGGAAAAAGGGAAACAGTGCACCTATTTTTAGAAAGGGTAGAAAAGAGGATCCTGGGAACTACGAGCCTGTCAGCCTCACCTCTGTGTTTGGGAAGATCATGGAACAGATCCTCCCAGAAGTTGTGCTAAGGCATGTGGGGGACATGGAGATGATTTGAGACAGACAGCATGGCTTCATGAGGGGCAAGTCCTGCCTGACCAACCTAGTGACCTATGATCGAGTCACTACTCAGTGGACAAGGGAAGTTGTCTAATTGGACTTCTGTAAGGCCTTTGACACAGCCCCTGCAAGGTGCTTCTCTCTAAATTGGAGAGATAGGGATTATATACACTGTTTGGTGGATAAGGAATTGGTTGGATGGTCACATCCAGAGGTTAGTGGTCAATGGCTCAATGTCCAGATGGAGATCAGTGACAAGTGGTATCTCCCAGGGGTCCATATCGGGGTCAGTACTGTTCAATATCTTCATCAGTGACATAGACAGGGGGATCAAGTGCATGCTCAGCAAGTTTGTAGACAACACCAAGCTGAGTGGGATCCCTGAGGGATGGGATGCCATCCAGAGGCAACTGGACAAGCTCAAAAAGTGGGCCTGAGGTTCAAAGTTCAACAAGGACAAGTGCAAGGTCCTGCGCCTGGGTCAGGGCAACCCCCGGCATCAATACTGGCTGAGGGACAAAGGGACTGGGAGAAGCTCTGCTGAGAGGGAGCTGGGGGTACTGGTGGATAAAAAGCTGGACATGGGGTCTCACTAAAATGAAGTCTTACTGATTTATTATTGGAATTCATACTTTTTTAAAAATTCCTTAAGGATACTTCAGATATTTGTATACAAAATATATTTTTCTCATTTTCTAACATTTCAAAATATAATTACTAGATAATACAAGGATTTTGGTACCAAGAACTAGAACTAGAAGACTGTGGGACTGCCACCCTGTCACAAATGAATCCTTTATTTTCCTAATGTAGGCCCTGCTCACTCTCAAGAACAGATCAATAGGCAGTAAAGCCAAAGAAGTAAAAGAGGAGATGCTCTATATGCAACAGGAGAATAAGATCTAAAAACTTGGAAATCATTACGTTTAAATTAAGTTAAAGTTTAATTTTCTTGCAAGCACAAAATTACCTGGTCGCAGTCTTGATCCCGGACCTTCCATATAAACTCTATTACTATTTAAAAAAATAATTAAAAAAAAAAGTAGTTTTAATTGTGTTTTGCACCAATGACTATAGAGGAAATATCAGTATTCCCTAAAGGAAACCTGTCCAAATTCACTAGTTTGTAACCGTGCATTCATAAGTCACATAAAGGCTAGCTCACTCTATATAGCCAAAAAAGCATGATTCCTACTAAATAAAAGTTAGACTCCATTCATTTCCCTGCTCAATTTTCAGCCTCCAAAGTACAAAAACAGTAGACAGGATTATTTAAAATCTATTTATATAGACAGATATTTAAAAGTCAATACTCCACTGGATTGCAAATTATTTTGCATTTCTACATGTTTAAAAACATTTCAATTAACCCATTTTATGGAGGGAAAACATAAAGATTAATTATCTAGTGGATAAAAACAGGAGTAATAATGTATACAGTACTAGTAAAGTGGGGAAAAACAATTAATATTACTTCACCAGGACCTCAACGTCAGAAATGAAGGTCCCGATATTTCAATGGTAGCTTCTACCATATACTCTACACAAACACTGTCCCAGCCTGCAAATTTCACTAGTTGAGATAAGCAACAACAAATAGATGCAGACAGATAGGGAATGGAAAGAACCAATATGATGTCCTGACGGATGGATGGCAGCCTCAACAGCCCTAGCATGGCAAGAATGCATATATATTTTTAGGCAGTAAGGAAAACTACAGTTCCAAGGAGTAGTTATGAAGAGAGATAAGGAAATAGTTTTGCTGATGTTTCTGTGAGTGGCAGAGATGGAGAGAAAAACACATGCTTGCTTCAACACTCAAGCATCAGGAGGCTGCCGTTGCTGAATGCAGCAGGACGAAAGTTGCAAAGCTACTGAGTGATAAGTGACAGACTGGATGATACGCTAAAAACAATTCTGAAAGCAAAAATGAAGTATTGCGTCTGATAGGAAAAGCACATCCATTAAAAGGATACACACAGAAGATTGGAAGGTTGAAGGTAAAGCTGTAGAAATGTTCCTTGCAGCCATCTTCTGAATGGGCACTTGAGTAATCAGAATGCTTGTATCAAAACCAGGAAAGATGTTTGCCTGATGGCCTTATGAACTGAAGCAAGAGTTTTAGCAACGTATATTTATAGGAAAGGTTAAATCTTAGACGTGTCTGGGAGAACGGTGAGACTTATTCTGAATGCATGGACTTTGAGAGATGTGCAAGTTCAAGTGGATGCTCAGATATCAAAGTATTAGTGAGGATGAACTTTATTTTCAAGAACGATCAAAACCTGAGCTAATGGGCAGGCCTTTCAGTACAGGCAACTATGACATTCCTTTGTTGTGTCGTACTCAACTGTATGGTCACAAAGCCACAAAGAGATCTTACAGACATGAGCAAAAATTTAGCATAGACGGAAGGAAATACATCTGGTGTATACAGCTAAATTTATGATTTGCAACATGATTTTGCAGGTAGATGAATAAGTAGACACGTTTGTACATGCAAAGACAAGATGCACAAGAAAAGACAAGAAAATCAGTGATAAAGCCATGTGTAACATTCTGAGGAAATCAGATGAACGGATAAACTAGTGTCCTTCTACATGGTCCTTAAGAAGTTTCAAAGGACAGGAAGACAATCAGAAAAGGATAGAGTCAGGAGAGTCAGAAAAGCATGATTTTAAGAAGACAAAGATAGCGCCAGTGGTAAACAGCAGATCAAGAAAATAAAGGAACAACGACTTGGAAGAGGCCATTAAACAGCTTAGTAAGAATTGCTACAGTAATAATCCTTAAGTGAAAGCTGGATCAAACAGGGCCTGCGGAGAAGAAGGGAAGAAGAAACAACTCTGTTATAAATACTTGCCTAGTTAATTAAGGGTAAAAAAAAAAATATTCAGGAGGCAAATGGACTAAAGAGTGACTTGGGGCTTTTTTAAGATGTGAAAGAGAAGCAGAAATGAAGAAACAAAAAGCAGAATCTATGAATAAGAGTGGTATGAAGGAGATCAGAAAAAATAATGGTTGGTCGAGAATGTGTTTGATGCATTTCTGAATAAACAACAGAAGAAAAGGGAAAGACATTTAGAAGGAGAATAGGGATGGCCATACCATATTCTGTTTCAGTTTTTTCCTTTTTGAAAGAAATGAGGACTCCAGAATTCCAAAAATGGTTATCTATATTTATATAGAAGGTCTAAAGGAATTCAAAGGGACAGGATACTACTCTAGACTATCAAATGCACAAACATATTTTTCAACTGAAAACCAGATGCTTAAAAATGCAACACCAGAATTTGTCTAGCCAACTAATGTTGGTTTAACCTGATATAGCAAGGTCCATTTTTAAAACTATTTATCTGTTTAATGTTAGCCCTTAATTAGTCATGTAAAGATTCTGTGTGCAAACAACCTCTGACAATATCCTCAAGCCAATTGAGTGTCATAGGCTGAGATATAATGAAGTTGCAATGATAAGTAAAGGAACATTTCATAAAGGCAATCACTCAACTCTTCTACTGTTTAATGACCAACTGGAATCGATCGTAACAATGATCAATTGTATAATATACAATTATTATATACATATATATGATGACCAATTATATAATATATTTTAAGATCATAAGTCTTACCTACCTATTCTGAGCTTGTCTTTCAGTAGCACAAAAACTTCGTTTAATTATACCTGAAACAAATGCACAAATGTTATCTCTGCATTAAAAATATATATGTACATATGTGTTAATATTTTTTATTTCCCTGATATGGTGTCAAAATAACCTTTTTTAAGCAGTGTTAAACAAACTCCAAACCCCTATTTGACTGTTGAGTTGCTGTTTGATGTATCAAAGATTTGCTTGCATCATAAGTAAATTCTCAGCCCTCCATAGTATTTTAATACTTTCAGAATTTCACAGAAACTAATAACATGCTGACAAGATGTCCACAGAAGATGCATCTGGATTTTACTACAGTTACTGCTGTCACCATAGCCACAAAATTGTCTCTAGTCTGGATAAAAAGCTAGAATATTTACCCACTTTCTCAGAGGACCTTTGACGGGTTGTCTAAAGTATGTTCCACCAGTTTTATTGCTGCCATTCTAATAGCTAACTGTTCAAACTACTACATATGCAATACCTTACTTCTTAAATAAACCTACTGATTTTAAGACCTTGAAGAACAAAGTTATGACCAGTTATTGGTTAAACATCAAATCAGCAATAAAACTGAACCTAGATGTTTATGTCATTTATTGCATAGTGCCAAAAAACATGAGGATGGAGGGGTAATGTTTGATGATATTTATTATTTATGCACTTGGAAAGCACTGTCTTAAAACAAGTGTTTGTCTTAAGCATCTGTCTTCAAACATTCCTGCAAAACCATTCTTTGCTGATAATTTTGACATATGAAACCACTCTCTCCTACAGATGATATCTCATTTTGAATGAGGAAGTGTATTTTTAAATCAAAAGATATTTCAGTTAACTGAAGGTCTGAGTACTAAGATTAGAAAATTCTTCAACAATTTTCCCCTACAATTAATGCATTTGAATATAATACCCTGCATCTTTGTCTACATGACATGTTTTTTCAACATTAGTAACATCACAACCGTTATCACAGAATAAGAACAAAGGCATCTAATCACTCAAATGGTAGCTAAGAAAAAAGATTTTATGCCAAACTTACACTAGTTTTCCCATTGTTGGTCTTGTTACAGCAGTTATATTAGTCCTAGAGCAACAGTAGAGGACTTTCAGAGAGCAAACACATTTCAGGGAGTCTTAAATCTTTTCTTTATGTTCAAACATACTTTCTGTCGTGCTCTGAAATTTAGTACCTCTATTTTTCCTACTTTTCTGAGATCCTCTGATCCTCTTAAAAAAAAAAAAATCCTGAAGGAGGCTTGCATCTGTCACACAGAATTCACTTTAAAACCAAAAGAAATTATATATCTTTAGGCCAAATCTGTCTCCCTAAGAAGACGACACAGAGACAGAGAGAGAATGAAAGAAAAAGAAACAGTATTTTCATTCTTGCTAATGCTTTGCCTACCAAAAGAGATATTAAAACTCTTTAGCAGTTAGGCAAATGGAAGGTTTTATAAGAGCAGTTGATATACATAATAGCAAATAAACTAGGCCCTTATAGAAGTAAATACACTTCAATTAATTTTAACACTGAGACAGGAAAGTAGATAGCAAAATGCAGTATCCACTGTCTAGAAAGTAAAGGTGGCCTTTAGAAATGAAAAAACATGAGTGTTCAGAGGAACAGATATTGTACCTGCTTAGGATGCAGATACAATTATACAAACACAAAAGTAGAGGCTCTGACTGAACCTGAATCATGTTGCTTAGGATAAGGATTTTTGAGTTACAACCTCAGACATTCTGTTATAACACAGACAATAATATATTATGGGAATATATGTGAGAAAATCTGTACCAGAAGCCAATTGGCTAGAAAGCTAAGCTTGAATACAGCTGTTTGTTAGAATTTTAAAAACAGCTTCCCTTTCCAAGTATTCATATACAAAATTGGGTTTGAAATACTATACCCTTTGGCTGTTTCAAATAAACGCTCTCTCTATCAGTAAAGGGTTCATATCTAAATTTGCTTGATCAGTTTGATGACTCACCACATTTGACTTGCTAATCTGGCAGTTTATGAGTGTATTTACAACTACATGATATTTCACACCAAAGAGTCTGCCTCACCACTCATTGTACATAGCAGAGATGCAGTATTTTCTGATTCATATGCTAAAGTTAGGAAAATACTTATTAATGCTAAAAAAAAACCCCAAATCAACAAGAAATCATGATGCAGAACATCACTAAGCAATAACCAACACCCTTCAGCCCCATTTTTATTGCTTATTATTATGTTAGAGACCCACTGAGCAGCTACAACTGAGAGAGAAGTCCCTTTTTTTTAGACACTATGAAAATATATTGGAATATTTTCTTCAATAGCTAAGCAAGAGGGGACTCAGGCATCTAAAAATGTTGTAAAAAACACATTCATGTGTGTATACACACACTCACAGAACACTAATTACTCTAGTTATAATCCTTAATCTGTTGTGTAAGAGTTGTGCTAATCATACAAAGCTAGACAGGGAGTAAGAAACAACATAGATGCGTAGAAAAATTAATTAATATAAGTGATGGAGCACAGAGTGCATCCTGATGTTCAGTCCAGGGTGTTACCTGGACGATATTTCCTTTTACCATGGTATTCCTTTGACATGGATGTGAAGAGCAAGGTAACATATATTTTGTTCAAATGCCTTGCAAGAGGGAATTTCTCCATTCAAGACAATCTCAAGGAAAATGAAATGTATTTTCTCTGAAAGTGATGGGATGGCAGCATGATTAGACAAACACTTTCAAGACCCTGATCAATATACCCATAACTGAAATCATATTTTCTTGTCAGCAGTTTTCAAATTAGCTAGATGAAAATTGGTCAGATTTTCACCTGTAATGCTGCCATGCTTGACAAAACCATGGCTCATAATTCAAACACTGTTAGCCACTTATTAGCAATGAATGGAGCATAACCCAAGCAATATCCAAGTATAGTGAATTTATAATGACTTTTTAAAAGCTGTCTTTTCTTTTTCCCTGAAAAGAAGAAAGATTTCCCAGCATCAATTACAACTGATCTACAACACTAACTTTAGCATTAAGTAGAAACTACAGGTGATCTAAGAATGAATGAATTCAGAATTATTTTTCTGAAAAAGCAATCCTGAAGTATCTATATATAAACAATTAAACTCTATGCTTGGAGGAAAACGGACGATGACTTCCAGAAATGCTGATTAAAGTCACAGGGATTAATAGGAACTGACTGGATCTTTCCACATAAAATATTTAATTAAATCAATGGAAACCTGGCACAAAAACAAATATTAGAAAAAGTTGATGTTTTGTTAATGTCCAAATCTTAACAGAGAAAAATTAACAATGAGGAAATCATTACTAGTAATGCTTTGGGTGTGGCAAGTTACAAACTACACAAGGATTTCAAATGTCTGTGTACAATGCTGAACTAGGCCACAAAGAATTACATTTCTGGTAGATGCACAATGCGTTATTCTTCGGTATAAAAAACAAACCCAAATATTTCTTGTTACTCTCTTACCACAAGAAAGTAACAAAGAACAAGTGCCTTTTTTTTTTAAAGAAAACTTTGATAATATACTCAGGGCTGTTTAGCCACAGGTCCTCCAGCCTGTGGAATGGCACGCTATCCAGTTACAATTAGTAAATTATATTAGTGGGTTTTAAGTAAAATTATCAAATCATTTATTTGCCCTGCACTAATGGCTAGACATTTCAATTAAAAGCACTCATACTTCTTCAGTACCTAGGTGATAATCTGAAGGAAATCCATCTAGGAAATAGGACTTCAAACAGATAATGTAATGTTATTCGATGTTTTTAGAAGCCTGCGACCTTGCAATAATAATATTTATTAATCTTCAAACAACTACATCCCCTTTACCTTTTCAAAGTACAATTTAAATCACCCACAGATTTTCTGTCAATTTCATGGGATGAATGTAAATCTCGAATTTTGCTCAGCTCTAATATCAATATTTTTCTTCTAGTATTAAATGCTCTGATTTTCTCTAATCATAATCCCATTCCATTTAACAGATCATGGTAGCACATGATTTAGCAGGTAGCTCACACTGGTTGCAGAGGTTTCACAACTCTTTTTTTTAATTTGTGTATTTAGAATATAATCAAAAAAACTATTACTTAAGATAATACCCAACACAGCTGGTGCTTTTTTATCTGATTACCATAAATAACTACAGGCAGAATTAATGCTATGTTTTGTCACATAATCCCTTCCTAATTTGAATCTAATCATTAAGCAATCTTTCAATTCCATTCAGTCAATTCACCTAAAGCTTGCCTCCAACTTTCTTTTTTACACCCTCTAACAGGGCACTCCATTTATATTGTATTGCATTATTGTTACTGAGACAACAGTTTTTAAACTTTAGTCTTTCTGTTTCTTATCAACAGTAATTATCTTATGCTTCTAATCTAAAAACACCTTCTTTGTCACTTTGCCCAATAATATTCCAGTTTTCACAGCCATGACTGTAAAGTGTAGAGACAAGCTACACAAAGACTATGTGATGCAAAATGCAAAATACTGGAAATGGCTGCCACAGAGGCACAATTATTTTATTTTTCTTTTCCTTAGCACCCACAACAGATAGTGAACTTGCAACACACTATGAAATACCCTAGTATTTTGGAATAAATAACTACTTTGCTGTTAGAAAGTAGTGTACACTTCATTCTTAAGGATTCTTACCAATACTAGACTCTTTCAAGTGACTTGAACTGGAGCTGTTCGAGTTGTCCAATATGTCCAGCTCATCATCTAATTCGGAGAACATATCTGTGCATAAAAATGAAAGCAAAGATTTTAACCCACCTCTCACAAGCATAATACTACTCCTGATGCTTCTTTTGCTAATGACTACCTTTCTCAGAGTTCTCTAAAGTGCTGTGATCCTCTACCAGGATTTCTTCATATGTTCTTTCCTCATCTTTTCCACAAACAGATTGATGGCTTTCAGCTGGAAGGTCAGCATTTTCTGAAAAATCACTTCTGTAGCTGACTGTTCTACTGCTGCTTCTATGAAGACTCAACTTCTCATAATTTTTCTGACAACAAAGAACAAAAAAGAAGTGTCCTTTTGCAGCACTCATTAGAAAACCTGCAAATGAAAGCATCACTTGTCACTTTTGTAGACACACGCACACAAATAAAAATACACTTTTTGCTCCCACTTAGCTGTTTGTCTAGGATTACATGGTACCTGTTTCAGTCACTGATTCTAAATTTACAGCAAAACTTTCAAATTCTTAATCTAAACAAATTATTTCCAGCCTTTTCATAAAAGGCATCTTTGTTCTTGATGAAGGTCTTTTCATAACAAGCACTGGAAGTGGGAAAAAAAATGAAATAAATGCCAGACAAGATAGAAATACTGAACAAAACAAAACACAAAAGACTGGACAAAGACAGTAGGTACACAGATACATGCAATGAGAGATTTACTCTCTTCCAGCTTAGATAATAAACAGCAGACCAGTTCTAGCCAATGCAAAACCTGCACAACAGTCAAGATGGTAGTAAAATATGAAATGGATTTGATATGATTTGAGTGATGCCAGAGAGACCCCCCAAGGCTGAACCGACCAGATGCTGACTGGCATTACCAAAGCAGAGCTAAAAATAAAATCAAAACATGGGGTATAAATTAGTTCCTTGAAACATTTAAATGCTGAATTTTGTCTATAGCATGGGATTCTTTAATGAGTATAATATTCTGCCTCTGCTGCTGTCAATGTTCATGGCTTTTCTGGAAAGTATGGAGATCCTTGATCCCTGCTATTGCTTCTCTTTTAATGCAACGTATTTTGAAGTCAGACTGATTTAACGATCGCTTTAAATATTCTTCTAAGTCTTCTTGTGTTATTTCTATTGTGTGTAAATAAATTCATGCTTCTTTTTACTCAATCTTGTCAGAGCAAAGCATGATAAAGACGAACAGGAGATAAATTATGGAAATATATCAGATTAAACAAGTGAGCATCTTTAATATTAAAGTAATTTCAGGAGATAATACCTTTGTAAATACTTATGTTCTTACCAAGTGTGTCAAAGACAATTTGGCCTATATCTAAGACAATGTTTTGCCACAAAGTATTTTGGCCTTACTGGGACACAGCAGAATGGGAGCACTAGATCAGAACCCTAACTGCACCCCTGAGCACTGACTATAGCACTGCCCATGTAATGGCCTGCTTCAATTACTTCCCCATCTTTTGTTCTGTTCCAAAACTATGAATTAATTTGTAAGAGACACCTTGTCAAGATTTTCACTTTAAATTAGGGTGGGAAAAGATCATTCTATACTTCGGTACTGGACTGACCTTATGTCTAAGATGCCACAATAGCAATGACTGTGGTGTAGCACAGTATGGCAATCACTAATGATAACTCTGAAGCTCACTTAAGGAGAGCCGTCTAGTCATGGCATGTGAGAACTCTTATTGTGCCCTAAACAGTCAGGGCACAATTACTGAAGACAACCAATTCACCTGTTCTACATCCAAGAAAACAAAGTAAAGGAGAGAAGGGTCAAACTGCATGGACATTTCAATCTGAAAACTGCTTTCAACTTTGCCAATACTGAACTTCACATTCAAATGACTAATTGTTAACATTAACTTGAAAATCAGCTAGACTGTGGGGGGAAAAAAAAAAAAAAGATCAAAAAGACTGCTGTTACCTATTGGTGTCAGATCTAAGTGGTACATCAAGAAAGAAAATCTGTTTGAAATGTATGAACTGACTTTTGTAGACCTCATAATAAAAATAATTGTCAGACCTGCTATAGAAACTAGCTAATAATTTTCAAAAGTGAGATTATATATTGCTGGTTTTCTTTCGAGTCAGGTGCCTCACTGATTTAGAAGGACAAAAGTACACTGTCTGTAGGAGTCTGGGATGCGAGTTCAATACCACTTCTGCTCAGCACTGGAGTAAGACTATAAGGACCTACATAAAGATATAATAATATAAAGAATATAATTTTGTGAGAAGGGCATAGAGAAGTATTCTCCTACACCTTGAAACAGCCATTTCCATATCCTTGGAGAGACTTTTTTCAAGTAGGGAGAAAGACACTTATCCTTTGAAGAAATCCATGAAACAGTGGGATATTAAAAATATCACAAACATTGAAACATGAGTTAGGTTGATGCATATCTGTTTGAACTATGCTCATATCTACACTTGATTCTATAGTCCAGAATTTTACACATCTCTCTGGAGGCTTTATTTTCACATTTTCATAATAAACTAGTGCCTCAGTTTCTCCACCAGTCAGATTGATTGCCACCTTTGTTGAAACAAACTTTGCCTTCTAGATAAACACAGTTCAAAAGGAAATCTAAAGGGAAAAGAGTCCCTGTGCAAAAAAAAAATGTTCAAATTATGAACCAATTACATTTTTTTTCAGGATTCATCCTTCTTTATGACTGAGAAAAAACACCTCTGGAAACACTTGAAATTTGTGTCCCATCCGTGACAAAAAAACTCTGTCTACAAGCTAAGACTCTTCATCCATATCCTGTGCACTTTCTTCATTGGTCACCATTACCACTGTAAAATCAGATATACTTTATTTTTGGAGACATGAAACCTAAACTGTTTTCTTCGACTTGCAACAGGAATCTAATCTTTACAAACTTAAGTTAACTGTGTCCAAAAAAAAAAAAACCCAAACCTGATCTATTGTTTAGCTCTGTTTTGCCATATTACTGTCCAGAAAAATTAACTTTTCTGTCTTCAAGAAACATAAAGCTCTCTAGTGGCACTTGCAAACAGTGTTTAATTAATCTTCTTTATTAGAGACAAGTAATTACAGCATTATACTACTTGGCTCAATTTCTATTTCAGGGAAAAAAATAGAATTACTTCCACTAATAAACAATTTGTAAAGAAAACTAGAAGTTGGCAAGAAAATGAGTAAGAGCTAACATGAAATTTTTGGGGGAAAAAAAGCATACTAAACCAATGTGTTTCTTTCTGTAACAGGGTGACAGCTATTGTTCATTGGGAACAAGAAGCAGATGTTAGTTATAATGGTTTTAGTAAGACTTTTGTCAGCGTTTCTCATGACATCTTACAAGAAAGCTAGGGAAGTGTGACCTGCACAAGAATCATGATCCCTTGGTTGTACAATTGACCATAAAAATTGTACTCAACTTTTTAACTACTTCGAGTAGTTAACCTGAAAATGGGTAGTGAGTACAATTTTTCAGGTTCCTTTCTGGCCTTGTTCCAAAACTATTCAATGTTGTCAGTGAATTACAGTGATAATCTTCATAATGGGATAGATAGACTGCCAATTAAATGTGCATAGATTGTGATAGATTCAAATCATAGATCATACTACAGCATATACATCACACACAAGGTTGTGCAAGTGACAATACTTTCAAAGAAACTTTTGATACACTGGAGAAACTGAAAGAACTTATGGACTTGAAATAGGGAGAATGTGAAGTTCTATGAGGAAGGAGAAACAACTGCACAAATGCACAGACTGAGGAAGGACTGGTCAGACAGCAGGAAAAGATATGGAGATTTTGGTGGATCAGAAACAGAGTGTGACTCAGAAATACCATGCTGTTATGAAAAGGTAAACGTTATATTGAGATATATAAAGAAGACAATCATCTTGAAGAACTGTGTAATTTTCCTATTTGCTCTCAATGAGATTCTCAGTCGGGATAATTGAGTCCAGTTCTGAGCACTGCACATCAAAAATGTGGAAAGACAGCAAAGGAGAGCAATGAAAATGATCAAAGGTCTACAAAGCTTGATATACAAAGGACAATGGAATTTGATTATTCAATCCAAACAAAAAAGTGACAGGGGAGATATGTAACATATAAGAGATAAGAACTAAATCTTATTTACTTCCACTGTGGGGATGACAAAAAGTAAGCAGCTTAAGCTGCAACAAGTAAATTTAGGTTAAATTTTAAGACTGCCTAATAGTAATTAAGTGTTCAACTATTGCATCTGTCTGGAATCCTACAGAAAGAAATAAGTGTTCATATGCTATGTGACAGGTTTGCCAGTAAATGCACTGTTCTGGGGACATTCTGGACAGTGCTCCCAGAGTGATTATATGACACTTAAGAGTGGGTCTGAAAATTTCAAGTGTCATATACATCCCACATGCATACATGCATATGTCCATCTGGTACCTCCTGAAAACAAGACGTACAGAGCAGATCTATTCTGTCAGGCATACAAAGAGAAACCAACATTTTCTGAAAGTATCAGTCTAACAGCAGATACACTATATACCACAGTGTATATATGCAATGGGTATGCCTAGAATTTCCAATTATCTTCTGATAGTGCTTCAGCCATCCTCATGGTTTTCCAGACGTTATCTTTGGATGGAAAAAAAACAAGACTCATTCAGACATGTGGTTGCTGTCTGAAAAGGCAGTTTTTGTATTTCTGCTGGTTCCAAACTGTTCCCTAATTTGGCATAGTTTGCCTTGGGAGAGACTTTCTATCACTTGAAATTTTTACAACTGACTGGTCAAATATCTGTTAGGAGTGACAGGTAACTCTAAGGCTTGGAGATGGACAAGATAATCTCTGACAACTCCTTCTGCCTATGTTCCATGATTCTATTAAAATACTTGGATGCATTAACAAATTGAAGCTGAATTAAACATATTATGGGTTTGGCCTTAATAGTTTGATCATATATTTTCACAGGTAGTAACTTGGCTGTGATGACTATTTTTTACATTCAGCAACTCTTAAAAAAATTGCACCTGCAAAGCAGCTTCTGCATCATTATTTTATTCTCCAAACATAAACAGTATAAATTTAAAAAGGTTACTTTCTTCCTATCCTATCAACTGTAATTTCTAACATTTAAACTTTAATTCCAGTACCTGCTACATAAATGCCAAAACAGAATGGTGTCAGAACAAAATCAATGGAGTGAAAGGTGGAAAAAGAAAACAATTTGTGGAATGCTAAGCTCTCATGACATTCCCAAATACCCACTCATTTCCAATGCAATGGGAATTGTATGTAGCAGTGCACAGACAGGCACTACCACTCAATTTTTTAAATAAAAATGTTAATAATTTTTAAAATGGACTTTTAATAAGAATAGGACTTAAATATTCTAACCTAGTATAAAGATTAGACTATTTTGCTGCAATAATAATAACTTGTTGCATTCTAAGTGTTTTAAAAACTACTCTTTGCTTCAACCAATACAAAAACAGTTGCTGCATTCATGCACAGTTGCTTTAAGAAAAGAAATCTTTTATGCATTGATTGGCTGAATTGAGCAAAATATATCTAAACATAAAGAGAAAGAAAATTAAAATTGAACATTAATCCAATCTTTATGTTAAAAAAATAGATTAATTCAAATTGAATTGCTAATTAAGCACTACTTTGCATGCAGTGATGCATAGAAACTAAAGATTATTAGTACAACAATTGCCAACAGTGCAGAACTGGATTTGGGTATGGGACAAAATGACTTGGTGAAAATGCAGTTAAATGATTTTGTATTTCTTTGCCTTTCAGATAGCTGTAATCCCCTTCTCATTTCTTCTAAAAATATGGGGAAATTTAAGTCTGCTTTTAATCACCAGAGTTGCCAGTAGTCTGCAGGGTGGTTACAAAAGCATGGAATTCTTAAACCATGAACTGGGCAGGTTCTTCAGTTTAGAAGTAGCCCTGTCTGACATCTATACTGCTTCTTTCACTATTTCCAACCAATAAATAGTTGAACTGCTTCTGCAAAAAAGAGCACCAGACAGCCTTCTTAGCATAGGCTGTAATCAACTTGTCTCCACGCATAATAATCAGAATATGTGACCTAGCAGTGGCATCCTAGTCCACAAGAAGTTAAATGCCTTGATACCCGCAGATCTAGGTCTGGGAGGGCCAATGTTGACCTGCAGCTAAAAATTCTATCTAGATGGAAGACAACACACCTATTTGCCATGCCCTTCAAGATGCTGGGTTAGAGGAAGACTTATCAGTTCAAGTGTAAAACCAGAAAAATGCGGAGACCAACCTTGCTAATCAGCATTCTCATGAACATTAAGACAAGGCACTGAGCAAGGCCTACATGGATTGGCTCAGACTAAGTGTCGTTAATGAGTTCTGACACCCTAGTAGCCCTGACAAACACTGGGTGTGGAGCTACTCCATAGACCGCATTGCGCTCAGAAACAAAAGCCATACCTCGTTTTCCATTGTCTACACATCTTGGTCTCTCATTACTCTGCATAATTTTGAACTTCATTTCAATACATGGATTCGCATATACAGATTTAAAATGAAATGTGTCTTCTAATGACAAAAATTAAAATAAGTTTAAATTCCCAAAGAACACAGTATTACAAAACTTTAGTATGGAGAAAGAATGTAGCAGAGCACGTGCACTATATGCACAGATGAGAAAATCAGAAATTGAGAAAAGGAAATTACTTTCAGAGAAAATAGTAAAAACGGGCAGACATGATAGACTACCTCACTGATGAGAGTAGCACGAGGTACAAAAGGTTCATATTTTGTTATATATATTTTTAGCTGACAGACACAGATTATAAAGCTTGCAGTTATAAA
This sequence comes from Gallinago jamesoni, assembly GCA_025769975.1. Classification (NCBI taxonomy): domain Eukaryota; kingdom Metazoa; phylum Chordata; class Aves; order Charadriiformes; family Scolopacidae; genus Gallinago; species Gallinago jamesoni. The sequence continues at coordinate 39,110,017 of JAOQGH010000012.1, forward strand.
GTTCCCATGTTCAAAATACAGGATAGATCTCCAATATTCATCATTCTGTATTGCTTTCAGTATATTGATATTTTATATTAAAATATGGCAATGAGAAAAAAGTTACTCTTTTTATATGTCAAACAGTATGTGAACACACTGGCTTATCAAGGTCTTCTAAGCATTATTTCCAAGTTTAAAACACTTCAGAATATACACAATAAATGAAACAATAAGAGATGATGCCTGTGTAATCAAATACATATTTCCAAAGTAATAAAAGTTACTTATTTTCAGCTTTTTGCAAACAGCCAAAGCAATGTCTGAATTTTTCAAATCTATATACCATAGAAAAGCAATCAAATTATTATTTGGCTACTCTCTCATCTCTTTAAAGGAAAATATTAGAAAGATACTTTCATTATTAGTTAAATCAACTTCCAGTTTGAAACTCAGATTTGGCTTGGAACACAGAAAACTCAACTTTGCCACTGGTCCATTTGGTGACCTTACACAAACTACCTTTTTCCTCTCCACCTTTTCCTGCCCAGAGCATGAAAATATAATTTTGACAACCTTGAAAAGAAAGGTACTATGTGAGAAATATTTACTACTATTATTATTACTTGTTTGGGTCCTCTGTGTCTTGTGTTACATCGGCAACCTTAACCTTACTGAACACACTAACAGTATTAAACAGCTTTCTTCCCTACATCTCCTTCTGTTCTTACGTAAACAACGATTTCTATGGAAAAGAAGGAAAGATCAGAATTTATGTGGGGAGCTGATAATGATTCTTTTGATTGGGATTATTCTTCAGCATGGATCTTAAGCTATACTTGCCAGGCAAGGTAACTATACTTCTCCAACATCATCTACTGACTTGATGTTTAGTTGGGTACTTATCAGCTACTTATAAAACAGATTCCACTCTGGCTCCAAAAGATCTCTGATGCTTAGTTCCATAAACCAGGACAGAGAATACACTCTTTATTTCAGAAACATTCACAATATGACATAACCAGGATGAAAAAGGAGGCCATAAGTACATTTTAGTAGAAAGAAAACAAAGTAGAAGATAGCCAGCTTCAACAAAACATTGAACTATGTGGCACGAACACCGAATTTTCTGACACAATGGAAAAATGACAAATTACCTGGCTCTGGAATGGCTGAGGCCTTGACTAAGATGAATTAGTTTGTTCATACCTCACAGAGTTTTTATTTCAGGAACAGCTGCTTGAAATTCTTCCTAGTATGTCTTGTCAGAATATCGTCTTTTTTCAAAAGCCACACTTTTCAGGAATAATTATTCTCTTTACTAGAAAACCACCATAAAATTTTCCTACAATACCAGGAACTAAGAAACAACATGGCCCCTTCCTTTTCTAAGCCCTGTAGCAGTGCTCTGAAATTTGAAAGATGCTAGCCTGGATTACTCTATCTTATTTACACCAAGGACACAATTAGGTCTCCCACTTCTCATTACCAAGCCATACTTCCCTCAGCTTTTACAGCATGCTGGGTCTTTGACAGATCTTCCTGCTGTACCTCTTTGTTTCAACACACATAGTTACATATCCATTGGAGTGGAACTAGAATTACAGTATTCCTTCCTTGAGAAAAATAGCTGTTATCCCCCCAAATAGCAGCATTTTCCATCTCATTTTGTAGGTGTATTTTTCAAGTATTTATACTACAGCCATTAGTTCTATCATATCTTACAAGTGTCTGGATAGGGCACTCTTCGCTCAAATATGGGATAACTGATTGAGAAATCCCCAAATAAGTTGCTTTCCATTCATAATACATACTTTTTTTGCAAATTTCATCACGGTTGTGCAAGAGAATGACTATATCAAGATACAAAAAAAATGACATACAAGTTTCCAAAAGTGTGGGGCAAGAAAACTCAAAAAAAATGGAAAATAATTGCTCATACTGTTTTAAGGTACAAATTCTACTCTATCTTTCTTTTACCATAGTACTTCTTACATTTCAAATGACAGTGTTTTTTAATTTTTTTTTCTGGAAGCTTTTGGCATCTTTGTATTGAGAAAAAATGTTACAATACAAATAATGATTTTGAACTGATAGGTCAAGAAACTACTGAAAAAACTTATTAACAATTTCTACAAGTCTTATGTTTGGCCAGGAACATTAAGATAAAGAATACATTACTAAAAAGAAAAAAAAAGTAATCCGTGAGTTTGGGACCAGGTATTTCTGAAAACTTTTTTCTTGCAAATAGGTTCTTCTGTGTAAAGTACTGAAGCCATGATAAAAGGAATCTAAGAGAGATACAATGGCTGAACATGGCAAGTATCCGTGCATATTATCACTTTGCTTCACAATTACTGTAACCATGATTTTCACAGTGAGCTTTTACTCAACAAAAAACATTGTCCTTGTATTTTTTCAAGTAAATTCTCTGAGATCATATAAAACTTTAGTTCATTATGTAAAATACTGATGTCCTTCATGAAGAGTGCTTAAAACACAGCCTGAAGCAAATGAAAGAATTTTAAGTGTTTCTGCAGAACTGTATCAGACGGTGATAAAGCATGAGCAAATACTTTATCAGCATCACTGTTCTTTATTTAGCAATCTGTAATTAAAAATTATATTTTTTTAGGTTCCATTTTCTAGGTGTCATTGTTCGTGAATCATACACAAGATTAGCCATTTGTTCCACCCTAGCCAAGTGTATATTCTCCTATTCACAAACCATTCACAAGTGTGCAGTAATAATTAAATGTTATCAGATTCTATCAAAACTGTACCTTCATAAAAATGCCATTTTCCAACATGGAATGATATGGGGTTATAAGATACTGTTATTTTTCCTGTATAAGCATGTCCACAAAACATGAATTTTTTAATGAATTCTCATTAAAAAAGAAATTAAAGAGCCTGCACGGAAAAATGTTCTAAGAGGATCGGTCTTTTCATTTTGATTTATATTCTGCTTTGTTGTACCTTATTATCTCAGATATGGCAAACAATGATAAGAAAAAATAAAGCTAATTCATATACTTACTTGTGATAAAATGGAAAGTTGATGGTGATAGATTACTGCATTTTGATTAGCCTCCATGAAGTACCTCTGAGTTCGTCTCCTCTCCCGATCCAGCTTCTTCTCCAACACAAGATGAGAGGTGGATAAAACATCCAGGTATTTCATCATCACATCAGACAGCAGTGAGCTGACCTCCACTATGTCTGGACGTGCCTCTGCATCAGGAGTCAAGCATCTACAGAAAGAAAATTCTCTAATGAAAGCTAATTACTTCTTTCTAAAAAAAACCTGTTTACTACCACTGCATTCCTCCACTGGTCTTTATCAAGTAATGCTGGCCAGCACTCTGCTCAAGCCTGCATGGGACAGTTCGACGCCGCACAGCCTTGGTGTCAACACACCACAGAGCACAGTCTCTGGCATCAGCTGGAACAATTATCCTTGGCATTGACCCAGACAGAACTGCTATGGGGTCTGTGGCTGTGCACTTCCAGACACACTAGGGAGTGCCTGATGCCTCTTCCTGGGGCTGGGGGAGACACTGGCCTCCCTTGTGGGGACTGTGCTCTGGTCAAGATGCTGCACCACTGGACAAAGCAGCTGTGAAGGAGATGAGTGTGCTGTCAGGAGGATTTACAGGACTATTGCAAGATCTTCACAGAGACGAGACCCCCCCAAAACAATGCAAAGAATGAGGTAAATCTAGAGATTACCTTTAAAGTAACAGTGGATGGAGTCTCCCAAGAGGAACTTTTGGAAGCTAAAGGGAAAGTTTGGGAGAGCTAGATAATCTTCAGGGACACCTCAAAGCACAAGAACAGCCCACCTTTGCATGTATACAGGAAAAAGTTGAGTATCACATGCATAACCAAGAAGAGCAAGAGGGAGGACCCAGAAAGGTACCAGCCCATCAGCTTCACTTCAGTCACTAAGAAAACAATAGAGCAAATTTCCCTGGAAGTAATTTCCAACCACACAAAAAACAAGAAGGTGACTGAGAACAGCCAGGATGGATTTGCCAAACAGCAGTCATATCTGACTAGACTGATTGGTCTCTTTGATAAGATTACTGGCTCTGTGGACAAGTGGAGAGCAGCATATGCTGTGGGTAGCTTTATTTTACCAAGGCCTTTGACACAATATCTACAGGTCTATAAGGTAGGTACATAATTGGCTGAACTTCCTGGCTCTAAGAGATGATATCAGCAGTACGAAGTCCAGCTGGTGACTGGAAGTTGCATCCTCCAGAGATTGATACTGGCCAGTACTGTTTAATGTCTTTATTAATGACCTAGGTGATGGGATGGAGTACTACGAATGTGATCATACAGTGATATATAAATAACACGCTGCAACAGGGTTACCTCTGTGACCATAAACTGCATTTGACAATGACTCAAAATGCTGTATTTCCATGGAGTGGGAAAATGATATATAGGAAATTACCTAGAGCACTGGTATTGTTAAATTTCAGTAATCAGTTAAAGCGTACATGGGCTGGATAAATGTGTTGACTATACTGGCATGAGATTTTCCAGTTCATGTATGCAACTATATTGCATATATTATTAGCAGGGGAAGGAGATACCTCTGGTTTTCTTTAAATCAGAAGATATTTCATATTCAGAGACAAATACTGGCAGTTGCTAAAGTCAGTGAACTGTCACATTACCACTGCTGGAAATATACAAATCAAAAACTAGATGAGTAATTACCTCTGAATGGTAAATGACACTTTTTCAGAGTACAGTCCTTCTGGCACAGGTTCATACACAGCCCCTACTATCTGCAAAATAAATAACCTACCATTAATTGAAGAAAAATATTCTATTACTTATTTGAAGATCCCATATGACAAGTATTGTTCCTTGAAACAACTTCATAGGTAGTACACCATCAGATCTAACTTGCAAAACAACTTAGAACACATCTTCTTGCAGAATGTCACTTCCAATCAGATATCTATATAAATGTACGTAATCACTGTAGATCAAAGGACTACAACATCTGAATAAGGGAAACATTAAAAAAAAAAAAAACTATTTTTATTTATGATCACGTCCTAAGGTGTAATACCCAAATACTGTATAGAAATTCCAATATTATAGCACATCAAGAAATGTTATATATCTAAAGCTCTTTACTACCAAATGCAGTGATAGAAATACGGTAGTCTGAGAGGTAATATACTAACATTTACAAGCAATTTTTGCAATTAGAATGGAAATATTGCAATTCATACAATGATAAACACTTGTGCTCACTCACACATCAGACCAGAGAGCAGTTTATGCTACTATAACTTTAAACATAAATTCTTATGGATCTAGTGAACATATGCAGAAGTATTTGGTAAGTTGATCTGACAAATCTGAATACCTTAGTTGCCAAAGAGAGCATATTGGTGTTATAAAACGGTGGGTTCAGAGTTGCCATCTGATAAAGGATGCATCCTGCAGCCCAGACATCAGCCTTCTCTCCATACGGCTCACTCTTTACAACTTCAGGGCTAAGTAAAAAGCAATACAACCCATAAGTATTTAATTAATTCACCTAGAAGTTGTTTATATTTGGTTTACTTTTTCTTTCCACTCCTTTCATGCAATAACGTCTTTGGACTTAACGGATACAAATCATAGAATCATATGGTGTTGGAAGGGACCTCTGGAGATCATCTAGTTCAACCCTTCCGCCAGAGCAGGTCTACCTAGAGCACGTTGCACAGGAACTTGTCCAGGTGGGTTTTGAATGTCTCCAGAGAAGGAGACTCCACCACCTCTCTGGGCAGCCTGTTCCAGCTGCCCAGAGCTCCACCACTCTCACAGTAAAGAAGTTTCTCCTCATGAACTGCAGCATCCAGAACTCATTTACACTAATGGCGTTTCAATAAAATGGACTAGAGAACAGATAAATGTATCACATGCTCTTTTAATTCAGATATCAGAAAGATTTTAATGGGATTCCTGTATTTAGAATACTAATGGATATGACTTTGCTATTAATGTAAGCAAACCAACTTTATTCATTAATCATTTTCATCCTCTTAAAACTACTGCAATGCATTCCCTGTGAGGATGTGCCAGGGACATTCAACAACCAGCTGAATGACAGTTAAAAAAAAGATCCATTTAAAGCAAATGGAAGAAGTCAGTAATTTCAGTTTTGACTCAGTACAAAACAGACTCTACTTCCTTCTCTTAATTTCCTCAACATTTTTCATAAACCTGGATGATAATAGCTTACTTTATAAGGGATATTCTGATGCTGGAGTTCAAGACCTAGAGTAAATAAACATCATTATCATATGAGGTTATTTTAACTTAGCATCTTCTCCCTGTAATTATTCAGAGATGTAAAAAATACTTGATTCTTTTCATCTGTAAAATCAACTCTAAAACCTAGTTGTTTTCCTTTTCCTTTCAGCTTAGAATTTGGAACGATGATATCAACTTCATAGTTATACTACTGATATCTTTGATAATATGCCTTATTTTGGAGATGAGAGGTACTGTGTAAATTTAATTAATGATGCAGTCTGAATAAAGTATATTGCTAGGTGGCTGCTGAAATGGACAAAGGGCAGAAAACAGATTTTTAAAATAAAAGGGATGAGGTCCATTAGATAAACTATTATGCTGAAGAGAAATGAAGTGATCTTAACAGAACAGAAAGTCAGAAGAGAGGTCAGAGTGTGGGGAAGAGAGACTGACAGGTCACGTATTTCTGATAAAATTGATCAAGCAAGATAAGGATTCCTGGGCAAAACCTAATTAGCAATTTTCCTCAAATTTTGCTGCTACTATTACATACCCAAAGAGGGGAATACAGGATGTTGAACACAATACTGTTTCTGTAATCAAACTGTCTTTATTCCTCACTGTGACACTAACTCATTAGAGGATTTTGTGGAAATTTTATTTTTATGTATCAAATGTGTCTATTAGAGCAAACATCAGTTTTTCAACTTATCATACAGATGGTCAGGTCAATAAGGCAAAGCCCATGTCTTAGTAAAGCTCTAAGCATGCTCCTATTCTGAAAAATGAAACCAACTTGAACTTTACAATCTTTCATTCTAGTGATAATTTTCATGTATAGAGACATAAAGCTATAAATTCTTTTTACACACTGAGATTATTCAAGCCAAATGTATGTAACTATGCAAAAATTCACGTAGCAGTCACAGAAGAATAAGCTGAATACAATCAAGAGAGAAACAGAAGCACCCATGACCTGACCCACAGAATTTTAAATTCATGAACAGCAGGGAAAAACCTGCTTGATATCCAGAGCAAAGAGCAGTCCATTGGGCTGGTGACTAGGAAGAATGTATTTGTTACTGCTATGATTTGGAAATCACAGAAAGACTACAGTGCAGACAGGGATTTAGTTTTAGTGTGGTTTCACACAAATGCAGAATAGCTGGAAGTTAATAAAGCCATTTTGTCTGCTTATTCATGCTGAAAGACTTGTTCTAAATGCATATCTAATCCTTTTTTTTTTTTTATTTTAAATCAAAAGGAGGACTTGCAGCAGAGTACTGCTTGATCTTTTCTTCCAGAACAAATGTCTTTAATCAGATGTCTCTGATATTTAGAGCATTAGGATGACCAATACCTTAAATAAATAGTGCTCATGCTTAAGGAGTACTTTAAATTATGGAAGTAGTATTTATCTAAGGAGACATTAAAGTTTTACAGAGAATATAAAATCCTATAGTTATATGATGTTATGTTTTCATGGCTAATTAATTCTGCAATTTATATTTTTAAATAGAATTTTCAAATATGATTTATTTACTTCTAAGAGATGTAGTGAAATCCCTCACCATGTTCTACAGGATTGTCTCACCATCTGCTAGTTATAAATGTGGGTGGGGTACAGTACTTGTTGACTAGCAAAACAGCTCTGCAGTCAAGTTGCATCTTACGGATCCAAGCTGCTGAGGGATGCCAAGCAGAGAAAGCACCCAGCTCTGTTCCTGTACACTCCCACCCACAAACAGGAGGGTCGTGGGAGTACATACAGTTTGTCTAATTCAGTTGACAACTGTGTATAAACTGTCACTGTCTGGTCAAGACCAGAAAGAACGAGTAGAACTAGACTCTGAATTTTATTCCATAAAAAACAAACAAAATCAGTCTTAGCCACAAACACCAAAAATGAATTTCAGGGTGTAGCACTGGTATGACCTTTTTTTGATTTATTTGTAAAGGCAGGAGTCTTTCTTCAATTCTTAGATTAAAAGAACTGGATTGGCTGAAACAGGACAGTGGCACTAATGAAATATTTATCAAACAGATGTCATCATCATAAAATGGAATCAGTGTCAAAATAAAATACATACAGCAAGAAACTCGAAGAGCTGATAAAGAATTTCAGTTCCATTGCTCCAAGGGCTGATCGTACTGCCACGAAGCAGCAGTACTGGTGCTATACACTATGATATCCACAGTCTTGGATATTTAAAGAGGCAGCAGATACTTATATAATTAGTCATTTAATTAAATCTCCCCTCTTCCAATTTAAAACCGTTGCCCCTTGTCCTGTTGCTATACTTCCTCGTAAAGAGTCATAAAGAGTCCCTCTTAGAGGGACTTTATGTCTTTGAGACATTTTTGTAATCAATCTTTTAGGTATAATTTTTCTCACATATTATTTTGTCATGGTTTTTATCTAAGAATACTTTTAACAGAGAGTTACAAACAGACTATCCCAATCTGAATCTGCTACATTTGTACTACCACATACCTATATAAAAGATAACTATTCTCACTGGATTAACTCATGTTCACATTAGTTATTAGTGTACAGAAGTTCCAAAAAGAAGGAAGAAGTCCTGAACTTGGAGGGTGAAGGAAGGGGAAGCTGAGGGAACGGTGTTTTCAAAACAGCATTAATTTTCTAGAGCTTCTAAAGCTTCTAAGAAATGTTGTCAATACTATCAGGCAGATTTCACATGGGACACAATCAGTGAAGATTTCCGAAGCTGCACAGAACTTCAATAAGCCACTTGTGACTTGTCTTGGTACAATGTTCACTGGTTAACCCAAATGCTTCCAACAGGTGTAAGAACATGCTGGTATATGTCATCCTACAGTATGAGGAGTATTTTCAAGCGAGACATTATTTCAACAGTTATGGATTAATTAAAGTGATTCTTCAAGACTAACTGCCAAAAGAGGCGATGGTTACAATGAAAGAGTAAATAAATAAGAAGCATAGACCACTGCAGAAGATTTTAACAATGACAGAGTATTGCTTTTAGTCTTTATTATTCCTGCAATTAATTATTTAAAGTTTGATGGAGATTCCTGCAGTTGATGGTGGTTATACAAACACTCCTGCCTAGAAACCATATCTAGTACAGGAAGCAACCCAAGCTGAAAAACGTTGGAGGCTAGCAAAGGATCAGACATGCTTATTCATTCTTCCTTCCCTATGGATATTGACTTATTGCCACTGTTGGAGACAGGACAGTAGGAAAGATGGTAGACAAGATGTTTGCCATACACTTTTATTTTTTTGTCCCAGAAAATAAAAAAGTCTCTGTGGCTTCTATTAGCTTCAGATATTCAGATATCTTTGTGAAGATACCTATAAAATAATAATTTCTTGCAATAGATATTTTCTGGCAGAAACCATCAAAGGGATTTACACAATCTTTGCACCTATAACTGCCACATTCACCATAAAAATGAGACTGCCATTCTTTGGTCCAGGCTAACTATGGATTTCTCCAGTAGTGTCTTGAAAATCCTCAGATGTAAAGACTACACAACTTCTCTGGGCAGACTGTTTTACTGTTATAATGGTGAAAAAAAAAATGCCTCGTATCAAGTTAGAATGTCTCCCATTTCAATAAATGCCTGTTTTCTCAGAAAAGGGCCAAAGAATGAGAAAATCAAGGTTATGCTTGTGCTTGGGAACTATTTCTGTGTTTCTGTGAACCAGATGGCATGTCTTAATTTTACTAGACTACTACAGGATAACTTGTAAGTGTAGAAAAAAAAAAAAAGAAAACCAGAAAAGCAGTTGCTGCTTGTCACAATTTTTCTCTGGATAATTCACTGTAAACTACAGATAGACATTCAATGTTAGAGCTTTGTAATTACTACTAAAAGCAACGGAAGAAGAAACAGGGGCCACAAAACTGACAGTTTGAATAAAGAGCTTCTGTGAAAACTGCTGAAAGCTATTTGCATTCTCACCTACAAGAAGAATTCAGCTCAAGCCTTTTGGGGATCTTCTGTCTATTCCCTGAGTGATGAAGCAGGAACAGGATTTTCAATCACTAGTTAAAAATTTTGCCTTCACAGTTTTCTATTTTGAAATGTATTACCAACTAATTCGATAACAAATTATTACATTGTCTTCTAACTTGTCTACATTTTTATTACAAATTATGTTAGATATTTTTGTAAAATATTATAAATATATATAATTTCTTCTTCACAAAAGGCACCTTTTCAGGTGTCTTAAACCTCTGCTGATGCCTACAGAAAAATTAATCATTTCCACTATCTTTTAAAATGTATGGGAGTAGGGAAGAAATTCATTACCTTCAGTTTGCAACTTTACAATGTAATAAATCCTCTTGCCACCAGGTGGGGAATGTAATTTTAAAATGGGTGAAGTCAGTTAAGAGAGGTTTCTTTTATATGTATAATTGCTCTCTCATCAGTGTCACGTCAACAGTTTCATTTTCTAGTCCAAGCATTGCCTGTCTCTGCCCAGAAAGTTCCTCTATATTCACATAATTTAGTCTATAGAGAGGCAAAACCAATCTGAGGTCAGTGACAAGCCACTAATAACTGTAGGATACAGCAGATTATATGATAATACCTCCCTTATGTTTTTACTAAAATCTTCCCCAAAAAAGCCTGATTTTCACTGCAAATAGTAATAAAGTTGTGTAGTCTTGTCTCAACCCAAAGTCTTAATGAACACTGAGAAGTGTGTAAAAACAGGATCGTAAACCAGCAGCTCCACTGCTGTTGATGAATGATTTAGAGAAATCACTAACCTACTGCTTTCTTTCAACACATCTTCAGTGTCTCTCTAAAATACTCCACCTTTTGTGTTTTTTATTTTACAGTTCTGAAAATAGCTTTGAAAATAAAGATGTAGACATCCAGTTAACATTCAACAACTGATTTGTATTTCTTTGAATTTACAAACCTTTAAGCTTTTATGTGTGCTAACATCATGCATTGTTGCTTAAAGATGCCAAACATATTAACTTTGAAAAATTTATGGCCTCTAATAAGACAGTTTTCGAGAACAAAAAAAAATGCCAGAAATTCACTTCTAATTCACACCTCGCATATTAATACAGATTAAATGACTTTTTTAAAAAGTTTAGTCTAGTTTTCTTTACTCCTATTGCTTTGTTAAACAAAGTCAACCAAACAAGAATCTTCTTCACAGTTAAATTTTTAAATATCCAAGGCAGAAGCATGTTCAGAACACAAAGTCCTCGTCCTAATCCCTAAGTGCAAAGAGTCACTCCTACCTGCTTTTTTCCCCAGCAAAACTTAGAGCACCTATGAAGGCAGCCAAAAGAGCCTCACATGTGCTGTTGTTTAGACTGTATATTGGAAATTATTGTAAGCCAAGATGTTGCTTTCCTCCTGCTGCTCCCAGTCTTTACCACTACTGTCTGCTCTGCTGTACTACCACAAGTACTCTACAGCTGCATTATGTGTCAGACCAAAGGCCTGATGCACGTGAAAAATAAATTATTTTTCAGCCAATTCAGTTCTTTAATCTAGTTCATCATCATACATTTACACAAATGCTTGTGTTGGCCTAAGAATGGTATGGCTGTTTGGGGGTGGGTTTTTTTTTCCCCACAGTTGGGTTTTTTTTTTTTCCTTTAATTATTCCATTGACACAGTTCATATCATAGCCCTAAAAACAACTAGTACTGGTAGAAGTTTGGGAGGCTTTTATAGGGAAGAGAGGTATTAAATACAACTGCCAAGTGGCCAGCTTTACAAATATAATATAAAATATTTATATAAATATAAAAGCAGCTTCCACTGAAACACAACTTTCACTTTTAATCTTAGTTCTTAATGCTTAATTAAAACTTTTGCTAAGTAACAAAAATCTAGTCAATCAAAATATAACTAAGCCAATAAAATACATAAAAAGCTTTAGTATATCTCTTCTCAGTTCCTCTTTCTGAGCATAAAGCCTATATAAAAAGCTGCTGAAAAGAGCATAAGAATTTTGTTGCAAGGACTTCGGTGTTCATACTCAGAAGTAGAAGACAGCAAGGTCCCTTCAACTACGTCACGTTCTCCCATCTTTGAACTCTGTACATTTTCTGCAAGAGTTTACACCTCTGGCAGTTAGAAAAGATTCACGTATTTATCTGATAGACCCTTTTTTTTTGTGGCAACTTTATAGTTTCACTGCTTTTACACATATGAAATGAGCGCTATTGAAAACAAGTTCTTTCTGAATCTCATGGAGCAGTAGCAAAAAGTGTCTTTTAAAAAATATCTTTAAAACTGAACGTTACATTTCACTGATGATCACCAGGTATGCTGCTCAAGAGACATCCATATCTAAACATTCTCATGTCTGAATACATGGAAAACAACGTACTCCAAAAATTCCCAGATATGGCAGTTGCATTATTGCTGGGACGCCACTGGGCAATTTCAAAGACTTCTTCAAAAAAAGTAACTTTTTAAAAAATCTTGATTTAAGGACAATTTAAAAAGCCTTGCAGGCTCTATTAGAAAGGGTGATGTTTATAGCAAGTTGTTTCTTCCTTCACTTGTTTTTTTATTACTGAAGAATGTCATGAAGTTTCACCTTTCACACTGTAATGAAAATAGTTATCTAATTAAGCTCAAAATGTACACAGCTGTTTCAACTTTTTTATGCTTCTGAACTTTCTAGATTATCATATGTATTTCTGAGGAAATTTTAAGGACAAATCAAAGCATCATTAATGTGTAGTTCAGTGTTCTAGTATTACATAGAGGCTTATAACAGAAAAACACATTAAAGTTCTAATTTACACCTATTATTCCTTCAGACATGGAACAAAGTCTAAAACAACAAGAGGAAGTATAAGCCAAATTCTGAAACTTATAAAATAAATGTTCCCTTCAATGTGATTTTTAATTTCTATTTTTAAAAGGTCCACATATCTGATGTTTGTATTCCTATAAAAATACCTAGCAGATTCTCAAGTTGTCAGTTTTAACAGAAATACTGTAGGTAAAATTCTATCGGTAAGTAGTGGCAAAGTGCTATCCATATACGTAAAATCTGAAACACTCGTATTCTAAAAGGTACTCATCACACAGATACTTCTAGGAATTTATTCCTTCCAACCACAGATGTTTTCTACTAAATTATAACTGAAATTTCCTATAAAATGCTTTGAGGAACTGCCTTAAGTCCATAACTGTACAAAACAAAGTTTTTTTTCCTTTTACCTATTGAACAGAAATCTGAACACTTAAAAATCAAAGAGGATTTTGCTTATTGAGCTATAAGTCAGTCAGAATGAACTTCATTCGGTGCCTTTGTCCAAATAACCAAGCTTATCAAGAAATTGATGAGCTGATTTAAATGAATATTTAAAATTAAAAGGGAGACATGGAAAAATAAGTATCTGCAAGAAGATGACCACAAACAGTAACAAATCAATTCTACAACAACTCTGGAAACAAATCTAAATTTTTAATAACTGATTTCACATAATGTGTTAATTTCACCAAACTTTAAATTCCAGTAAGTTAAATTTATGCTAAGGTAATGCTCCAGATCCCTCTGTAGCAAATGAAAAGAGACAGGCACATCAAGTGGTTGATTCATTTCATCCTAAAATAGCTATTTAAGGTAGATGGGATTAAATTTATTATTGAAGTGCCTATTTTTTTCCATTCCTTTCAGTAATCATCTAGCTGCCTGACTTGAATAAGATGCCTAGTTTTTTGAATGACTACATATCAGCAAGATGAATTCCAACCACACAGAGAGTTGTTTCTGGCAGTAACTTGTTTCTCACAGCAAGGTATAAATTAAATGACTGTGCAAGTATTTGGGTTTACTGGAACCTAATATACAAGATAATTAACTAATAATGACTTTTCTGTGTAGCAATCACATTCAGTATAGATTAAATGTTTAAAAAAAAAAAAAGAGAAAGCTGAAGATTTTATCTGAATAAGACAGTAACTTCATTGTTGTCTTTTATTTAGAATTTAGAATTCCCAAATCTAAACAAAGCCTGTTGATCCAAAAGCCCTCACAGAAGTCAGCAGAGTAAATATGAGTAGAGGATTGTAGCATAATAATCTAGGCATAACTTATTATATATTTTAATATTGAACAAAGAATTTATTGCTTGATGGCTCACTTACAAACATCAGCTGAAAAAGGAAGGCTACATGGGAAACTGGTCAAAGACTAAAGAAAAGGAAGGAAGAGGTTTGAGACACCACCTCATTCTGTTCAGCTCATTCCTTAACCACAGTGATGCACACCCTTGAGAAATAAGCACCCATGCAAAATAGGGGAAGTAGCCTAAACTGAACTGTCACAATCCTGTGATGAAAAAAAAATATTTCATTCCACAGTTTTGTTCTCTAAATTCTCTCTAAAATTCCTTTTAGGTATAAACTGAAACCTCTTCTAGAGATAGGAAGTAGAAAGTGAATACTGTACATGTTAATTTGTAAATAGTAATCAACAAAACCTACCACAAATTAAATTTACAACACACTCCTGCATCTCCCAATTTATTAACTGGGCACCTTGATCTCTATAAAAATACACAGACTACTTGTCTGCAGTTGGGATCACATAGCTAATTCACCCCTACATCCCTGGATAACACTGCACTACCTCTTTAGTCATAAAATCATTGACCTTTGCTTGAGGAGCTCAAAATGTGGAGAGCCTTGGCATTGAGCAGGAACCAAGGAAAAGAGCTTTCTTCAGCAGAATAGATAGCAAATGCAGATATATACATCTGTTTGAAATCAGGGGGCATTTAAATTCAACCTCCTTATGATGTTTCTGTAAGCAACAACCAACCATAGCCAAGAAGTTTGAGGACTCTAGGTATAGAAAATGCCAGTTGCCAATGTGACATCGTTAAAGGAAATTTGACTCCAAATTATTCAACCCACAAAAGCTATTCAAGAATCAGCAAATAATTTTTACCTCTCTCCTCTTTCATTCAAAACAGACTCTTCCATAACATCTATTTTAAATTAGACCCTGATAAGACATGTGGGATTCATCTCAAGCAGAAAATATGGTTTCGTATGGTAAGAGGGAAACAGAACAGAAGGAAAGAATACAGGCTGCTCTGCTTGCAGATGACTCAAACACGAACCTCTTCTTCATTTAGAAGGCATCAATGCCTCTCTGTAGCATTTCTTAACTGGTTGTCTATCATATTTCTGATTCTAACCATTTTCCTTATTTCAATTATTCTAGAAGGTTATTACAAATATTCAGTCTCCTACTTATTTGTCAGTTCTTGATGTGGCTGTTCTTTCAGCCAGATGCCTAGCATACCTCATGCTGCCTCCAGTAATTCTTACACCACAACTGGCCCTCCATTCCTTGTAATAGACAATGAATCTACTACTGCTCAAAATAGGAAAGGGTAAAAAGAGGAGAGCAGACCCTTAAAAATGCAATATTAGTATTTCTCTAATGAGGCATGGTCACTTATCATTCTGGTGTGTACTCTAATAATGTCTCCATATAGTCGCAGAACTCTACTGTTAAAATGGCATATACTTTCTCTTAGTCTACCGTTAAAGTTACTGTAACAACAAAAATTATCATTCTGTGCAAAAACTCAGCTGCGAAAAAAAAAAACAAGAAATAGCATAAAAGAGATGAAACAAACCAAGGAAAGACTAGGGAAGTTTGAATAATCCTTGACAGAGCTTTGAAATGTGGCTACTATGAAAATCAAGGAACTGAACAAAAGCCACAGCAGAAATTAAAGCCCAAGACCCAAACAAACACAGGAAACTGATCACTAAAAACGTGGTAAAATAGCAAACACACTATTAAGGAAACATCAAAGACAGCAAGATGACACATAATGGCAGAAGAAATTAAATCAGCACACCATATACAGAGCAGCAAAGTAAAGCAGAAAAGCAGAACAAGAAATAGTAAAGATTTACAAACAGTAGGAATCTGCCAAGATATCAAGATGGCTGATATCTAAGAAGAGAATGGAAATTTAAAACTAAACAAAACACTAAAGGTATTATAAGTCTTGAAGTTCAGATGTCATAGTAATATAGCTCATCTAGACATAGCTCATTTAATATTACCCAAAAGCTAAAAAAGAATAACTCTAGCAAACAAATACCAGTAACATAGGACCAAAAGACATTTGCAAGCTTAAATTAGTTTGATGAAATGAATAATCTTATTCTAATAAAGCGTTCATTCAATCTCTTCCAAAGGAATAACATAATAATTAATACACATTAAAATAATTGTTACGCAAATTCTACAGAAAGTATTATTTCCAAGAAGTATATTGTTGGCTTAAAATCTGTTATGTTGGTAGAAGAGTACTTTTGCGTTTTTTAAAGACAGCAGTTTACATTTATCTATAAATGTCTATAAATTTATTACATGTTATACTTCCATTTTTATATTTTTTTCAAGCATCAAAGTAACTGTTTAGGAGCTAGATCAACACCACTCACTTGTTAGAAAACAAGTATAGAAACTAACCTGTATGTTTCACACTGCTTTTCATCAGGAAAACCTGTTATGACTTTAAGTTACTTGTAAGCCTCTGTGAGTAAACAACTTTTCTCTTAGGATAGAAAAAAATATCTGTATGAAATAGTCCATGTCACCTCCAAAGTGGCATGTGTTCTTTTAGTCCAAGAATTTTTTGCATTCTCTTTTGTCTAGTATTGTTATTTCTTATGATGGGGACTTCTATCTTTTCCATTGAAACATTTTTCCAGACATAAACACAGACATCTTCATGCTTCCTTACTCTGTTTCACACCATTTCGAGTTTTATTCCCATGTGTAATACTCAATGTGGCATTAAGTACATTTCAAATGTGAGGTGACAGTTGTTATTTAGCCAAAATTGTTACTTAATGAAAATTACATAAAGTTAAATCATTTGGTCTTGTTTTTATAAATCAATCTCTGTCAACTGCTTACAATGTTCATCCTTGAAATTCATCCATCTTATCTTTTTAGCTGCGGTATGTCCATAATGAAACATAATACTCTATGCAGAGCTGCCCTGGGGCATACAGATAGAGACAACCTTATCTGCCTTTCCTCAGCTGTACTATCCCTGTGGAGTC
The DNA here is from genome assembly GCA_025769975.1 of Gallinago jamesoni. Taxonomy (NCBI): domain Eukaryota; kingdom Metazoa; phylum Chordata; class Aves; order Charadriiformes; family Scolopacidae; genus Gallinago; species Gallinago jamesoni. Next base: position 39,127,363 of record JAOQGH010000012.1, read on the forward strand.
TACCTCCAATGGCACTGGACTTTTTGGTGACACACTTTATTATAAACCTGTGCCTTAAACTACAACCACGCTATCACAATTACATTTCATTGCTATGTTTCATTCTCAGAACTTCTATTAATTGACGTTGAGAAGATTCTCTGATAAAAACACAGTATTAATATATTGAAAGGCTTATTTAATTCCTGTTACTTTCTGATCAAATCAGCAAATCCTCTCCAGGAGCCCTGTGTTCCATGAATGGAAAAACTAGCACAAGACTATTTTTTCACTAGTTTTCTACTCTTCCTTACGACACAGACAGTACCTTCAGTTTCCTATTCTATTGGTTATGTAAACACACCAAACTACTGCCACAAGACAGCATGTGCTGCAGTTTATTTGGAAGATAACATTTCAGCTGAGCTTAAAAACTTTTCTAACCAAGATTAAATTGTGTCTCTAGTCACTATCCATCACCAAATTTTCACACACACATTGAAGGAATCTAAACTCTCAAATTCAATTGAAATTGATAAAATAGTTGAGAGGCTATTTTTGGAGGAAGAAAGAACTGCTGGGAGAACTGGTAACCAGTTTGGTCATATATCATGATAAAGCAGGCTAAAAATTAAGTACATATGAAAGTCCTACACACTCCCTCATCTTAAATTATCCTTCCCAACACAAAAAATGCTTTAAATAAGTGAAAATATTAGCATGTCATTCGCATAAGTAATGAGAAAAAAACACCTACTGCAGATCTTTGCAGGAAATCACATCACAATATTGATTTATGCAGCTCTCTCACAAGATTGGGTTATAAACAAAAGAAGTGACCAGTATTAGAAAATAATTTTGGGTGCCATAACACAGTATGCAGACTGTGTAGTCCATAAACAGAAACTAAGGTCAAAGGAATATTTTCCCCTCCACAGCAGATGAGGTGAGGAACGCAAGTGAAATAGTACCTCTAATTACCACTGAGAGTTTTCTCAAAACACCACAAAGAGAAAACACCTCAACTTTAGCACAAAAAGCCAAATCTTACATAACATTGTTCCATGTATCAGTTTTCCAACATTGTAGAACAATTAGGTTTCAGAAACATCAAGTTAGTTCACCAACTAACATGGAACATTTTCACCTACTTCTTAATGATACCTGAGGGGTATGCTCTTCTTCACAGTCTCCCAACAGCTTTTCAGATTAGTCAAGTTCTCAAGGAATTACGATGGAATTCTCTATTCCATTGCAATCTCAAAATTTACTTAATTCCCCAGAGCTTTTCTAAAATTTCTGTATACATATACAATTACAAAAGCCATTATTGCAACTGAGACTTGGCTAACTTTAACTTATATCTCTTGGTCTGGTGTTGATATGTTCTTTTCATGAGTTACAAACCTTTTTGTGAAACAAAGAAATGGTAGATAAACATGAAAGGAAACATCATTCTCTATAACCACATAGAATTTGCTGTGTCTCTTCTGGGAAAGCCGTCCAGACAGCAGGATAATAAAGACTCTGTCACCAAACTTGGAGCAGATTGTTTCTGGTGTCTTACGAGATGGAGAAAAGACTTAAGAATTCATTACCAATTCCCTAAGGCAGTCTTTTCCTCAATCATGTATTAAGTGTAAACAAATTCATTTAATACATTTGGTATTCTAAACATACACATTGCTGGATTTTTTTAATTCAAGGACATAACCAATTAAAAGAAATTTAATTAGTATGAGAGTAGAGTAAAACTTACTATGAAGTCAAAGTAAAAACCATCACAATTACAAAGCATAATTATATAAGCCCCTCTCTAAACATAAAACAGTATCTGCTGTTATTTTATGATGACAGTTTTTTAAAAATTGTATTAGCAAATTGATTCATTCAACCCCAAACACAAACATGCTTGGTACATACAGTGATATGCTTTAACCTGAACCACTCTGCATAATGCTACATGGCCAAATTTAAACAAGCATCAGACACTATTTTTGACATTTATTTTTGTTTCGGTACTATATTGTCTGCTCCATGAAGGGTAGGTTGCATCTTAAACTACCCAGAACTACTATCCGTCAATTCAGAAGAAAGCAATTTCTGCCTCTCTAAAATGGTGATGTTGTTTCACAGTTCTCTCTCTTCCTCCTTTCCTTTTATTTCTGCAGGAACTAGTATTTCTGCTCTTGGTAGGTATGCATTCCCAATATTTTGATTATTTTATAGCCTTTCACATCTACTTAAATCATACAAAAAAACAACACCAAAAAAATCAAGTCCAAGCACTGACTAAGTCTATAGGCTCTGAATTCTGCTTTATGACTTGTGTTAAAATACTCAATTAGTTCAGCTCATTCCTTGTGAACAGGTTTCCATATCAAAAAGCCCACTGTCACACACAGTACTAGTCAGGTAGCATCCAGTACATTCAACTGTTTGCAAAGCATTTTCAACATTCTTAAACTATTATGGCATTGTCTTTAGCCCGTCGTTTTAAATATTACTCAAGCATACATTTTAGATACAAAGACATCAGTACCGTATCCTTGTTCTCTTTTCTGACTGCAGACAAGCAAGGATCACTGCTTCCATGATTTTGCCTGTGGAGCACAACTGACAAGTCATGTTCCCAAAGACCACTTACTGAGAGACAACATGTAAGTGATATTTTATTCTCCAATAGCTCCAATGTGAACTTCCATGTACAAAGACAAGGTATGAGAATAGTAATAAATGTGTTATAAGCAAACATTTAAAAAAAATTTTTTAAATGTTTTTAAATCCACAGAACACTATTCTCAGAAGTTTCCTATAAAATGTGAAAAGACTCAAAGACATCAGTGTCATAATCTAACAGGAGAAAATAAAGAAAGAAAAAAAAAAAAGAAGTGAATGTAGATAGAATTAAAAAAATTATAACTAAGTGACGCCGAGGGCTGGAACCTCACACTTCTAAGACCCATAGTCATTGTGTAAAAGAGCACAATGACTTCTCAGCAGCAGCTTCTCTGTCCAGTTATAACTGAACAAAACAAACCAAGTATTTCAGAGGAACTGAAAAATGGCGCATAACCAGCTACACCAAACTCTTACTACACTTTACTACCCAAACTATCACTCACAGATTGCGCATCACTCAGAGGCTGTGCTTCTTCAGAATTATTTGGAGAATCAATTAAGGCACCCTTGCAATCACCTTACTTTTTCTCACTAAGCAGCAGCATAAGCGTTAGTCTTCAAGGTATGAGACTTCAATATTTAACACACTACTTGAAGCCATATTAGGATTTAGAAATTTCTAGGGATTAAGTGTCAATCATTATCATTCTGGCACTAGGAAATCACAAGTAACAATTTCAAAAGTGGCAAAATGAATTATACTCAGCTGCTGAATGCCTGAGTTCTTGACTCTCCCTCTTAATTCAGAAGAGCCACCAGTAGCTCCCTTAATAGCTTGGAGCCTTTAATTACGTATTACAAGCACGCACGCCAAGCATTCTGGCAGGTATATGGCCATCACATGTGGTCACCACAGCAGAAAAGAAGACTGAAGAAGACTGACAACAAAAACGCCTGTTTACTGCTGAGAAAGATATTGTCAGTGCCCCAGCCAGTGTAACGGTCTTAAAAGAAATACCAGTTTATAGGATATAATCTGCTGTCAAGGTTTTCTCCTCATTGGAAGGCATTTTGTAAATTAAAAGCTCCGATGAAAACAGGAAACACTATCATAGACTGCATGCTGTGCAACATTCTTTGTTTATATATCATTCATTTTCTTTTTCTATTCTCTATGCCAAATCAACTTCACTTTATTTACAGGAGCTAGAATTGGTGCTTTCTAGTAGTAGAAAGAAAAGCATCAGGAAGTCCCTAAAACTAGGAAACCAACTTCTGAACTTAGAAAGCTGGACAATGGGTAGAGGCAATAGAGTGACTCTAAAGAGAGTGAACAGCAGCTGTATGTAAAAAGGTGTTGCAAAGAAGCAGGAGCAAGCCCATGCAGGAATGAGGAATATTTGGATCTGCAAGGCTTTAGCTGAACATGTTGTAAACATATTTCCTTAATACAGTAGTAATTAGGGTAGGCAAAGCTTAACCAATAACATTGCAAATGGAGAGATCCAGAACTGTGGCACGGATTAGCAATTCCTTAATTGATTTCTGAAGTTACATTTCAATCAACAGAAATTCCCATCTTAAATGGCAGGCCCAGAATACATTAATTGCTCTTAGATTAATACTGAGCTTGTGCTTTCCACAATTTAGATTTTTACCCAGATTACATTCGCACTCTTTTGTTCCCAATACAGTATCTCAATTAACAGGCATGTTCTTTATTTATACATCGTGCACCACAAAAGTCAATAGTCTGTCCTGCCCACGATTACTTTTGTTTAACAGAGTCTGACATGCACGTATACTCTAAATTACATACGTTGTTTACATACTGAGGGGAACCTTTTGGATAGGAAATGCTTTCTATCCCATGCTCTTAAGAAAACAAAACACAAATCAGTAGTACTCTAGGAACTTAAGCAGTTATATCAGTACCACAATTTAACGCAATATGGTTCCTCACTTTGGCTTGCTCACAAATAGGATGCCAAAGGAAACTGCAGCTCATTCAGCAGCCTGAATAATGTATTGTCTAAGGAAAAATTTTAGAGCAGTCATTTTTGAGTTTTCTAAGCTTAAATTGCAAACAATGTGTGTCATGATTTTCCACCACTGAAACTTTCAAAGTTCAGAAAATATTTTAATTATTAAAACTAAATGCCTACCAAAATCCAAACCAAATCCACTAGCATCAATTTCAAATATTTTTCAGAGGTAAGTTGTCCACACATACACGTAACTGAACATGAAAGCAACAATTACATTAAAAGCCATTAAAATTAATTTATATTGTTTAACTACATATTTTTATAACTTGAAAACACATTTCTTTATCTATAAGGATATAAATAGATGATTAATTTACTACACAACCACAGTTACTTCATTTTTGCACAAACTTAACCCATGGTAACCACCATGTACAAAAATAGTCCACAGCAAAATAGGCAGGAAACCAACTGTTGCAGAGTAGTTGTGGGTGTGTAACTTGCACCTTGTTTCTTACACTGATGTAACTTACCTGTCTGGTCCAGAAAAATAACCTTGAAGATGGAAGTCACTGTGCTGACTGTTGTATGCAGGAGTACTTACCATGAGTATAGAATGGTTCCCACCACTGATGCAAGTTTGCTGTTCTCTTGCTTCTGCTTTGCAAGCCCAAAGTCAGCTACAATAAGGAAAGAGAGATTCACTTGTCAATAACTACCCTCTTGGCATGACAATCAGTGCCAGTTCACAACATCTGAAAGCTGGGGGAGGGTGGAAGGAGGTTTGGGATTCTTTTTTTTTATCTTTTACAGTTTGCAGTAGTGAACCATGCTGTCTTCTCATCTCCACACTAATCAACTTGATGTTTGAATCAGGCCTACCAGCTTTAAAAATATTATAAACACATCTCTGATGCTCTCAATTCAAACTACATGATCAGTTTCAGGTTTCTATTCCAATAAACTGCATGACAATGGTAATTATCTAATAAGCAGTGATCTAATGCCTAAATTAATGGAAAAATAATGTAATTAAGTTAGTGATTATTTTGTTTTCCTTCAAATTATGATAGCTGGGAAGGGCAGACTTTCCAAGAAATTAAATTTCAAAGGAGTACAGGGGGTCTAGTATCTGAATAGTTCATGTTTGAAGATTGCATTTGGTAAGAAATAATGGTAAATCTTAGCCTTACCTTGTGACAAAAGTTGTAGATTTAGATGATCATGCAATTATGTTAATGTAAGTGCTTTTTATATATTTATCAGGTAGTCTTTCACAAAATTGTCACACACAGTCTTTAGAGATGATGTTTTTAATCTAAGTTCCACGCAAAAAGTTCAAATTTATTTTTTCAATACTCTACTGCTGCCTCAATGCAGCTAAGATACATTGCACTTTATTAAATCCAAGCACAGAGCACAAGAGAAAATCGTAGAACCATAAAATCGTTTAGGTCCGAAAAAACCCTTAAGATCATTGAGTCCAACTGCAAACCTAACACTGCCAAGTCCACCATTAAACCATGTCCCTTAGCACCACATCTACACATATTTTAATTACCTCCAAGGATGGGGACTCAGCCACTTCCCTGGGCAGCCTGTTTCAATTCTTGGCAACCCTTTGGGTGAAGACATTCTTCCCATTATCCAATCTAAACCTTCCTTGGTGCAACTTGAGGTCATTTCCTCTTGTCCTATCAGTTGTTACTTGGGAGAAGAGAGAGACACCCACCTTGCTACAGTCTCCTTCCAGGTTCACACTCAATAGTCAAGAACTGAGTGCACCTTTGCGGTTAATACTGAGTTGGGCAGGAGTGTTGATCAGCTCGAGGGTAAGAAGGCTCTACAGAGAGATCTGGGCAGGCTGGACTGATGGTGTGAGCCCAAGTGTATGAGGCTCAACATAGCCAAGTGCTGAGTCCTGCACTTGGGTCATAACAACCCCATGAAATGCTATAGGCTTGGGGAAGTGTGGCTGGAGAGCTGCCTGGTGGAAAAGGACAGGGGTTATTGATCGACAGCCAGCTGAGCATGAGCCAGCAGCGTGCCCAGGTGGCCAAGAGCATCCTGGCTTGTCTTAAGGTCTGTTAATAAATTTTGGATTGTAATACTACTGGAGAACTTGAAGGACTTCTGTGGTAAATAATATTGTTTAAAATATTTTAAGGCTCTTGTTCTACTTGGACAGAGCCCATAGCATTTCTATTCCAATTGTTTGTACAGTGAGATAGTTCATAAATGTTTTATTTCAAAATGTTTCTATTCATCAAAAAAACCTGCAGATCAGAAGAAACACAGGTAAGAAAAATGCATTTATGTTGGCTCTTGCTCAGTGAGCAAGACCCTCAAGGGTCTGAAAAGGAGTAGGTCTCTTATTTAAAAAGGGTCTTTAATAAGAAAGCTAAATCTAGGTACCCAGACCACAGATCATTTTTCTTTGAAGAAAATGTTTAAAGATGGACTAGCTCTGCGGTGGTTGGAAAATATAACTAGAAAGAATGTGAAATTAACAGGATCACTGAGAAGCCTCCTTTTTGCCCTTGACTTAAGACAGTCCTCAGGCAGCTCACTCCAGGGAATATTAATCCCAAAAGAACCAGAGGTTTTTGCAATGTTGATATTTCCCTAAATTAATTGGGCTGAATAATTCTAAATTCGCTCCTTTGGATCACATAATATTCTATGAAGAAAGAGTATTAATACATTTCATCAATCAATAAATTCAGTTCCCAGTGCTTGAAAGATTTAGGAAAGGAAAAAGGAGAGATGGACATCTTGGTTCTGGAAGTAATCTATTTTAATACATTAGTGATTATCTGGAAAAAAGAAAGCAAATAAAAAATCAGCCAGGTAGAGTAGATGTATTCTCTTCCTTCTAGGCTCAGGTCCTCAGAAACGGAGGAAAAAATACTATTTCATAGGCAATAACATCTTACAAATTCTGCTAAACTGTCTTGACACCAGCAAGAAGCTCCTAAATAGAATTGGTGCTGCTAGAGCTAAGGAGTGTAAAGCACAGGACAATCAGCTTTACATTAAAAATAAATGCTTTTTCTAAGATTTTTTAAGTCCATAATTCAGAATTGAATGAAAAGGAACTGGTAAATGTTGAACTGTATCGAATTAGAGAAATTGTTTCTTTTAATTTATTTAGGCATCTGTCTGCAGTTTATAAATTGGTCTATACTTTCTATACTCCAGGATTCTTTATTCAGTAAAAAAACATTGACAAATTTATTTGGCGAAAAGTTGCTACAATAACTAACAAACAAATTAAATAATTTCTTAGAACTGCAAGAGGCATGCCTTCCATACTATTAAATGAAGATATGGCCAAATATAAAGATGATCCCTATTAACTGGCATTGTTTCAGCTGTGAATTGAGGCTTGATTAATGAAGACCCATTGTGACAATTCAAATTTAGCAATTCCCTGAAAGAGCTTCATACCGTAGCAGTATGTCTTTTGAAGCTGGAACAGAATTACAATAGAAAGATAACTCAATACTTGCTCAACTTCTTATAAACTTTACCCAAGCTTTTAGCTCAGAGAAAGACCCCCATAAATCTTTGATCTGATCTAGTGATTCTTAGGTTATGATCTTATTGGTCACTTCTGAAGTTCAAAATCCTACCGAACCATTCAATTTACTACAGTTAATTCATTCAGTGGTACAGCAAGCATTAAGACATAGCTTTTAAGTAAGAAATGGGTCCTTCCTCAGAAGCCAGACCTAACCAATTTACTCCTATGTGTGAGAACACAGATAACATTTGATCACAAATCTCAGCTATCTCACAATGAAACACAAAACTTACAGCTTCCTAATATTTTCTTACAGATTCCAGTCTCACTCACACAAAAAAAAAGAAACCAATCTAATAAAAAAGTTCTCTAGAATAAAATTTCCATGGCAATAGTTTTTGGTGCTTTGTCTACTGTGCAACCTAAATTGATGTATTTTATTTACAGCTAAATTCTCTAGTGTTTGGAAGCTTGGCATCCTTCATTGAAGACGAAGATTATTTTTAAGTCTGTTCCAAGACCAAAAAAAAAAAAAAAAAAACCACTAACAAGCTTTCAGCATTAGATGGATCTTTATAAATTATGACTAGACATGCAATTTCACCAGCAATTCATTACCAATAGACATATCTCTCCATGGTATTATTATATTTGACTAGATTTTGTACTGAGATGATTGAAAAAATTAAGCCTTGAGGGGTTTTTTCCTTTGTATATCAGGAATCTAGAAAACTCAACAAAATTAATTAAAAATAACCAAACAACCACACAAGACAGACCTCAACTAGGAAGAAAAATTGCCTCAAAATGATGCAGTCATAATCCTTTAGAGTCTGAAACAACCTGCTTCACTTGTTTTCACTTGTTTACACTGTGTTTAGGGTAGCAGAGTAAGTGATAAAGAAGTAAAATTGTTTCAGAAAAGATTAACATGCCAGGAAAGAGAGAACTATTGAAAAAGTGTGTAGGCTGACTTGACTAGTATCTTAACCTCTTACTCCTCCTTCAATTTTCATAACAGCTGAATTACAAAAAATTTCTAAATCTTAGCAGTGTCTTTAAAATGAGCATTTTAGGTACCTACAATGTTTTTTTTTTTCTCTTTTTATTGACAGAGCTGGTTTTTCATTTGCCATTTTATTTACTGAAGATTTCACCTATTAGATAGATTGACCCTCTACAGTAAAAACAAGAGGAAAATTTTCCAGATATTGAATCTTAACACCACTGCTACCATATTTGCACATTTGTTGCTTTAATTTATATTTGAACTCTACTTGAGTTTTACTCCCTAAAATCAAATATGCACACAAAGACAAAAAGCAAAGCAAAAAAACAGAGGATGAATGGCGTATCAAATTCACCAGATATGTGAACTTCAGACCTACTCAGGTCAGGTTTTCACTAGTTCCCTATTGAACAGTTTATTCTATGCTGAAAGGCTCAGGATGAGACAAAATCACTTCTCTTCAGCAAGATTGCAACTATAATCAAGAAAGTTTGTCAGCAACTTGCTGAGTTATTGTAATCTGGAAAATAAAAATAGAACTTTAACTTTGTTACATAAAAGCATATCTTAAAATTAAGTTAATTTGCAATTTAATCAACAGTAGTACATACTTATTCTACTCCTCTCCATCAATAGAATGGGAATAGAATTAATTTCTCATTATTCCCAAATATACCTTCTAGCTATTCTATCACCCTTCTTTCTGTGTTCTAATGTCAATGCTTCATAAACTCAGTCTACTACCTGTCAGGTTTGTGAAGCTTGTATCTTCTGCACTAAGAACATTAGCATTGATCCACCGCTAGAACTGAGATTTGTAGAGAGATCCAATTGTGCTATTAAACCACCAATAGTGTCCAGAATGTTTGGCTTACACTGCGAACATAAACAAGTGGAAAATTCCACTCAGCCTATTACGGAAGCTCTGAAAATGAAGTTCTACGAGCATTTCCTTGAATCTTAATATGAAGGGTAGTGATTCTGATAATGAAGCCATATAGTTAAATGAGCCATATAATCTGCAAAAAAATTAGCAGTGATCTGAGTGACTCTGAAAAGTAGAGACTAACACAAAACAGACACTAGTTACATCCACTTTACCTGGTGTCCACTGCTTCTCTGGGAATAGCACAGAATCAAGAGCCAATAAGTCTTTTAAAAAGCGCACTCAAGAAGCAAGTATTCTGAATTACAAAATTAACAGGTAGCTTTCTTCCAGCATCCAGTAAATATTTGAACTTATCAATTCTCATTTGCTTCACCATTCTGACACTTCATGGCTGCCTGCTATGAATAGAAGTATTTTGGACAGGTGAGTTATCTCAAAACTAGTATTCTGATGATATATATTATCCTAGGTTTCAGTTCCACACAGATCTTTTCTGCTGCTATTGTATCATGTTTGCTAAACATTAAACAGAGCATACCACTCAAAAGAGTGTATGGAACCCTCACAATTCTTGATATCAGATCACAAAGGCGTCACAGTGATTCCACATGGCCCTCTTCGACCATGAAGATCTAAACCTTGCTACAACTAAATGACACTGAGGAAAAGCACTGGGAAGCACTATTGAGAAGAAGGATCTGGGAGTCCTGGTAGATAGCACACTTTCCATGTGCCAGCAATGTGCCCTTGTTACCAAGAGGGCCAATAGAATCCTGGGCTGCATAGGAAAGAGTGTGGCCAGCAGGTCAGGGGAGGTCATTCTCCCTCTCTACTCTACACTGGTGAGGCCACAACTGGAATCCAGTTCTGGGTCCCCCAGTTCAAGAGAGAGTCCAGCGTAGGGCAACAAAGATGATTAAGGGATTGGAGCACCTCCATATGAGGAAAGGCTCAAGGAGCTGGGACTCTTTAGCCTGGAGAAGAGAAGGCTGAGGGGAGACCTTATTTATGTTTATAGGTATCTAAAGGGTGGATTGAAGGATGTTGGAGCCGGACTCTTTTCAGTGGTTTCCAACAATAGGACAAGGAGCAATGAGCTCAAACTGGAACATAGCAAGTTCCATTCAAATATAAGGAAAAACTTCTTTGCAGTAAGGATGACAGAGCCCTCGAACAGGCTGCCCAGGGAGGTCGTGGAGTCCCCTTCTCTGGAAATCTTCAAGACCCACCTTGATGCCATCCTGAGTGATGTGCTCTAGGCGTTCCTGCTTTAGCAGGGGAGTTGGACTAGATGATCCCTAGAGGTCCCTTACAATTCTGACAATTCCGTGATTCCATGAAAAGTGATGATCTACAGAGTCTTCTGTTTTGTCCTACAAATGTAGCATCCTAGAGATGCAGCTGTGGAGCTCTACAGAGAAATATGCTGTGCTAGAAACAAAACACAGCTGCAGTGAAATATAGCTGCAGTAAAAGCAGATACATACTTTCAATTCAGGAAACTAACTTCTCAATGTTTCATTAAAAGGCTGGGCAGATTAAACTGAGAGCCTCAGATAATATTAGTTCAATGAATTTCTAAAACCTTATACAAAACAACTTTCATTCAGGCTATGCCTAAAATTCTTTTTGTGTGTGTGTCAGAATTATAAATCAGACATTCAACCTGCTCAGAGAGCTACAGTTTCAGTACCACTTTTCTACCAATTCAGAATGAGATGTTTTATGAAATTGCAGACTAGCATGACTTAATATTTATGTTTTTGTAGAATTTGTAGGTCTATCAATTATGATTAAATGCTGTACCAACGTAAGAGATAGTAGTTATAGCCCCCTTCCAATCACATTTACGTCAGAGATGAAACAGAACAAATGAGTAGGGTGGGCAGTTCCAGAGACTACATAACAGCAGCATGTTTAAAGATCTCTACAGTTAGAAACAGAGATCTTATATCACCACTAGCCTGGCTAGGACCAGATTGTAAATGTCTGTTTCCATTTGGAACAACACATGACTTACAAGAGCCTGAAAAAGACTGGGATAATTCAGATTTAATTGACGTGTAAAAGATGTCATGGGAAATGCAAAGGAAGTTATATAATCTTCATATTAGAATTAAGCATCTCCTGGCCCTAAGACATGCATTTTTATCTTGCATAAGTTTAAAAAAAAAATAACACAAAACAAAGGCTTGGATAAGGAGAATGTCTAATCCCACTCAATATTTAAGAAAAAGAAAGTACATCATAACTATACAGATTGAAAAATTCTTCCCACTATTGCCTCAGATAAAACCTATAGAGATGATATTCAGAGACCACCTCTGGAAAAGGTCCCTCAAAGCTAAATCTCACATTGTGCCAGGCCAGTTGCAGAGTTCTCTACCTGTATGAATTCTATTTTTCAGTCACCTTTCACACTAGGTCCCTGCCTACCAAGCTTTGCTGGAACTGCTCTCCAAGAGCTACCTGTAGAACATTTCTCCATGAACTCAGGACAAGCAAGTGTAATTCTTTTGCAGGTTTCTTTTTTTTTCTGTGCTGACAGACAGGTGGGAACTCTCCCACACTATGCACTCCTTTTCTTTTCAAACAATGTAAACTCAGAAACTGTATGAGAAGTCTTCATGGGATTAGGAATGTCAGTGGCTCAGTTCTCACACACATGGTGAGAAATGCATACCTCTGGGTGCCAGAATTTTCTTAAAGCAGTTCAATGCTGGGGCTGCTGCACAGGCATGAACACTACAGAATGAAAGTCTTAGCCTATAGCAGCACCAGTGTATTGCTCACTTTCTTCTTCTTCCTTTGTTTTTTAACCAAAATCTACCTTGAGAGTCTAACACTAAGACATCTCTCTAAAGACAACGAATTTGAAGAACGTTAGTTACAGAATAAGCTGCTTTTGTTATATTGTCAGCCTGCAGATACTCACAGCAAAGAGTGTTATTATTTCCAGAGGATTGTTTGAGGAAAAGAAAAAAGAGCACTATTGTAAGATATACAAGCTTCTTTTATGAAGCAAAATAATTTAGACCACTGGAGACCATATCTTAATTACATAGTCGCACAACAGTTCTTCAAAGGTAGTGCACAGGAATAATACTCTAGTTAGAGTAAGACAAGTTTGGACAGTTTTGAGATTTGAAAGCCTCCAGAAAATTGAACTCTCTCTCTTTAGGATGACTATGTAGTCTGTAAACACAGAACTGCAGTTCTGAGTAGATCTTAGAGCAGACTTTCTCCTTTATAGAAGTTGACAGGTTAAATTCACTGCAGAAGCAGATTTAAGACTTTGCAATATTTGACCATATGCTTCCACCTTAATCTGACATTTTGTATTAATTTTCATCTATAATCAGTTGAAATACTCAAATGTATTGTACACTTATCCACAAACAGTGTGAGACATATAATTATAAAGATTGTAAATGCTCCAGTCTTTGGATTACATGGCCTGTTTGAGTTAGGCATAATACCACAGCATGCACCCATACAGTACATGTTTATTATCATTGGAAAGATAGTTAAATTATTTTTAATTTCACTGAGGTTGTAAAACAACAAAGGTCAGTAAAATTCAGAAGCAATAGATAAAAGGTCTTCAGCTCTCTCTGAAAATTCCATGTACACTGATACTAATCAAAGTACTAAATAAAGTGTTTGTTTAATATTGCAATAGCTTCAGTTCTTCCAATTTTCTTCAACTCCTGTAAATCTTTGACAGAAATACAAATGCTTTTCAACGGCAATTTTGAGCCTACATTTGAAAGTACATTTACATTTCTTTATGTCTAGATTGGACCAGAGATAAAGCAAAGGTGTTAAATGAAGACAAGAGTGCCCCTCAGTGGCAGTATGTTGATATAAAATTCAACTATATGATACTTTAAAATAATATTCTGAATATTTATTTTCATCACTCAAAGATAAATGCTCTATTAAATCATCTTTCCAAATTGTATCATTACTAAGAATCAAAGCTTTTTATCATAAACAATTTAATAATTAATGAATTTAAGTATGTAAGTATTTAAGCATGTACATTGTCGAGTACAAATACTTACTACAAAAAAACAGTTGCTAAGTATATTGGCCTATTACAGCTGAGTGTTTTGTGGTTGGATGTGTGCATAAGCCTACACTTCCCTGTTATTTTTAAAGAAGAAAGATTGATTTTTGCATAAAGGCTTCTTACAGTAATTCTGCAGTATTCAAGCTGTTTATTTAGTTCTGTGTCATGAGCAGTAAGAAAGCTTGCAGTAGTTCTTTGAGAACTTTATATCTGAATTGCCTGTAAGGCTTGCTGTGTGTATCAGGTTGTATTTTCACTCAAAGAGTAAAAATTGGCTGTACTTAGTACTGTTCATGTACATACTGCTTTCAAAGTCTATCCTAAAACCTGCCTAGGCTCCTGTCTCAAAACTGTGGAGAATTTAGAAGCATACGTCAAGAATATTTACTACAGACAAATGGCACCTCACTGCACCTGGGATCACTGGGAACAACTGATGGATACTAAACAATTGCATGGTGGAACTGGAATAGAACAGATGGCTGTTATACTTTGTATGTTCATTAGCACTTGTTATCTAAACTGGTTATTTCTATATTCTTGCTGATGCTAAATTAAATTTAAAAAGGCCTTGATGCATAACTATAGTTTAATTTTTTTAGGGTTAAATAATGTCCTCCATTGTATTTGACATAAACAGCTGCAAAAACATAGTTACGGCCGACAACACCCAGTGGCAATGATCACAAAATTTGCATTAGCAATTATTTTACACAACAGTATAAAAATTTAATAATTTACTAGCTTCCAAATATGGTGACCAATGCCCGGGAACCTGAAACCCGAGGTTTCTTTACTAAAATTCTCTCACATACATCATGGGAAATTCTCTTCAAGAAAAGTAGTTCTACTTACTAATTGTAACTTTGTCTTTATCCCCCAGCATGACATTGTTTGGAGTGAGATCTCGATGAACAATCCTCTTCTCTTTATGCAAATAACGAAGAGCTAGACAAAGCTTAAAAACCAAACAGAAAGAGCTTTACAAAGATTCTTAACTACAACCTACATAAAGGCACATAAAATTAAATTCGTATTTGATATTAGTGCCTGATATAATAAGCATTACTTTGTCATTTATTAGCCTAACAAACATAAACGGTGCTATTAATTACATGCAGGAAAGTCCTGGTAGCAAAAAAAAAAAATTGAGGCCCTTACTTGGATGAATATATGCCATATTCTTTCTTCTGTAAACTGTTGTTGCTTTTCCTTCAAAGAGTGAAAGTGTTCTCCCAATGGCACTCCCTCTATGAGCTCCATGACTATGTACAATTTGTCATCTACATGAAAGAATTAATAGAACATTAAATTTATACAGAAGGCATTTGAAATTACAGTATTTAAAGTTAACATATTTTTTTAAACTGTTGCCTTTTTGTTTTTAAAAACTTATTTGTACAGACAAATACATTTTAATCATAGTTCTACTCCTTGTAATTCAGTTTTTTCCTTAATTTATATCAGAGCAACTATAAGGAATTCACTACCTGATAATCACTCAGCAGGCAGGTGTATGCAGCTATCTATAAAAAAGTTAAAACAATATGGCTGAGTAATCTACATCATTCATTCTACTAGTCACTATAGCTTTTCTCCCTACTTAGCACTCCAATTGTAAATTTTTGATCTTTAGGTGTCTAGGATGAGAATAATGCTTTCTACATGTTTATATTGCATCTAGTTTTACTGATAGATAAACAAATATAAACATGATTTTTCACCATTTTTTCAACTGTAAAGGAATATAAGCCTGGCTGAACTGTAGCAGTTCTTGAAGAAAATATTACTGTTTATTGCTCGAATATTACATATTCCTTCCAAGCTGTAAGTGGTTTTATTACATCTTTCTATTTCTTCATTATGTAATATGTGGTAATTCTCTGTATTTATACTTACTTTCCAAGAAGGTTCTATAATATCGTACAACATTTGGATGATAAAGCTACAATGAGGAAGGAAATGTAAATGTTTAGAATAGTTAAACTGGTGGCACAGCATTTAGAATGCTTAGCTACACATTAGAAGGAAGGATTCCACAAACTTGCTTATGAACTGCAGTGCAGTAGACCTTCACTGCCACCCCAAACACAGAGAAGTGTTGCACGTTACTAGAGCAATCAGGAGGAAAACACAGCATGATTTTTATCCACTCTTCCTTTAATAACTGAAAGTGAGTAAATGAAGTTCGAAGACAGGCAATTACACCTGCATCAAAGCATTGGCTTTCTTAGCCTAAGAACACTAGTGATCAGTCCAGTTTTTTTAATTTTCAGTTACAAGAAAGACTATGTTCTCACTGTATTTTAAATCAAATAATTCATTAAATGGAAGAAAGTCTTGTTGGTTTTCTGTCACAGTCTTAATTTACATAATCCCTGAAAGAAGTTCAAATACCAGCAACTCAGAAAGTGAGAATCTTTAATAACAAGCACTGCTATTAGTAAGAAGGTTTTCAATATTAGCAGCATTCAGGTAAAAGGGGTCAATATCGCACTGATCAGACAAAAACAGTAACAGCAGCTGGAAAACCTGCTATATAGAATCATACAATTGTTTAGGTTGGAAAAGACTCCTAAGATCACTGAGTCCAACTGCAAATCTAACACTGTCAAATTCACCACTAAACTACATCCCTCAGCACCACATCTACACAGCTTTGAAATACCTCCAGGGATGGGGACTCAATCACTTCCCTCAGCAACCTGTTCCCATGTTTGACAACTCTTTTGGTGAAGAAATTTGTCTTATTATCTACCCTAAACCTTCCTTGGTGCAACTTGAGGCCATTTCCTTTTGTCCTATCACTTGATACTTGGAAGAAGACACCAACCCCCACCTCGCTACAACCTCCTTTCAGGTAGTTGGAGAGAGCAATGTCTCCTCTCAGCTGCCTCTTCTTTGGGATAAACATCCCCAGTTCCCTCAGCCGTTCCCCATAAGACTGGTTCTCCAGACCCCTCACCAGCTTCATTGCCCTTCTCTGGACCCACTACAGCATCTCAATGCTTTTTGTGTAGCAAGGGGCCCAAAACTGAACACAGTATTTGAGATGCAGCCTCACCAGTGCTGGGTATTGGGGGATGATCACTTCCCTGGTCCTACTCACCACACTGTTCCCGATACAACCCAGGATGCTCTTGGCCTTCTTGGCCACCTGGGCACACAGCCAGCTCATATTCAGCTGGCTGTCGACCACCATCTACAAGTCCTTTTCTGCCAATCAGCTCTCCATATGAGAGCTCACAGTTAATAATGGTAACAGCAGAATGCCAATACATGAAACTAGAGTCCATGAGACATACCTGCTCTTTGATAATGGTTAATTCAGAGACAATGTTCCTTACACTGCTGTCTCTATCTTTTTTGTCCTTTCCAAATGCTGGATTGTGTAAATTGACTTCTTTCAGTGCCAGGAGATTCTGTCCATTATGTTTTCTAACCTATGAAAAAGTTAAAATCCTTGTAAAATTAATAGAGGATAGGGATAGAAAGGATATTATTTTGGCCACCAGATTAGTTATCAGAATCCAAACTTGTCTCACAAAAGTTACTATCATACCTTTTTCTGTATATCATGCAATTAGCGAAAAGAACGGGAGCCCCATAATGCAGGTCCACTGACCTTGCCACAGTGTTTGAAGTAACATTATCTGTGCCCAGTGCTGCTTTTCAGATAAAGTATGCTAGAATTTTGGTGGTTTTACATGGATTTGTTACCCTTTGCAGTAGACAGCAATGCTGATTATTGAAAGGAATTAAAGGAAAGTAGAAGTAGAAAACCCAAGAGGGGGACAAAATCACAGTAAATACTAACAAGCCCAGATCCACAAATGTCTTTTCACACCTGCATTCCTCTACTGAAATTCAAAGGATGGTAGTTCCTAAAAGTAGTATTAGACACTCTTCATTAAGCTTCCCTTCAAACCTGTAAATTAATACCAAAAAGAAAGTTTACCTTATACACGCTTCCAAAAGCTCCACTACCAAGGTGCTCTAAAATTGCATAATTGCCTATATGTTTTGTAGGTGCCTTATTCTGATTCATGTTCTCAATGCTTTCAGCAATTTGTTTCAGTTCATCCTCCTGGTTATAAATTAAATGACAAATAAATATATATAAAATATTTCATGCCTTTCTCGTACTAAGAATGTGCAAAGAATACTTCTTAAAACTATGATGGTTTTTACTTACCTTTAATAAATTCAGCTTTGATGCCAACTCTTCATAAGCACTGATATCACGCACAAAATGTCCAATATCAATGAAGATTTCAAACAAATCAGTAGGGAGAAGTCTACAAAGGTTTAGATTTTGATATATTTTAGAAACAGCATACACAGTAGTTATTAATCTACAGCAAAGACTTTTCAATGTTTATTATTACAACTTACTTTAGAACCTTCTAAATAATACACTCATTTTTTACTAATATATTCAAATATTAACCCTCTAAAATTACATACATAGGAGTTAAAGGACCTTTCAAAAGTCAGACTTCAACATTCATTGCTTGGGTACTAATATAAATTCCAGTCCTTCAAACAAGTATAAGCCTTTTTTGAAGTCAATGCACCTCCTGAGTTTTCAGTAATTTTCCTATTTTTTTCATATAGTACTCCATATTATGCTTGTTGTCACTTTATCTGAATTCCTTCTTGTAATGCATTAAGTGATAGGATTAACATTTGTCTGCATTTAAAGAATCATGACACCCATCTTAGAAATTTTGTCCAAGAAGCCTACTCTAAAAGATGAAAAAGACTCTGAGAAAAGCAAAAGCTAACAGATAGTATGCAATATTTGATTAGTGACAAGCATAACTGAGGGTTTGCTTCTTTTTAAAGTTCTGGCATAAGAAGAAATATAGATGATTTTGGAAAAATACAAAAAGACAGAAAATTAATACAGATTTATCACTTTCAAAACTTGATACCAACCATGAATATTCATTACAAACTGAGGCCCTTTCAGTACAAAATCCACTTTTTAAAAGTAAAAATAAGACAAAAGTTATATCTAGAATTCTAATAGTTTACAATACAGAATAAAATCACATAGAAACACTACTGACAGGGGAACCTCCTAGGCAGAATGATTACTATCCTCATCCCACAAATCAAACTGTCAGGTCTTATATGGCCTTTGTAGCCAACTTGCTGAAACTGTCATCTTACTAGTAAAAATGGGTAATTGATGAAAGATATTTTCTCCTTATTGATCCAAACCTTTCAGCAACACTCCTAAGTAAACCAGCTTGATGCAAAGTCATTCCCGTGTGAAGGAGTGGAGGGCTCAGGAAAAAATTACTTCTCTCAGTCCCTTGCTGCTATGCAAGGCTGTAATTTGCATCTGGTAATCTTCAGGATAAAAGTATGGTTTGTCTCCAACAGTATTAAAGCTGTCCTCAACATATTTAAAACTTTGATTCATGAGAAAGGAAGGAGCCCTTCCAGAGTTAGTTTCTCTGGAATGCATACAACAGAAGTCACCACACCAAACACCTACATCTTGTAAGCTGACACTCATGCAATGCAGTAATGGCTGTCTGGAGCTGTGGACAGGACAGAGCTGCCCATTATTACTATAACATGTCTTTCTGATTGATAAATTTTGAACACTGTTGTAAAAGAGTTTCACAAAACATTTTGTAAACATACCTTTTAAAAATATGTCGATTTCTTTCCATACTGAAGAGAAATCTCAGGGCTCTGAATGCATAACACTACAGCAAGACAAATATTAAAATTAATGACAAATTTATACAAAAATGGAAAAGACACCAAGAAACATCAAGGACTCCCCTTGACTTTAGACATTGGTAAACTTTGTACTTAAATGACTAGATAGATTACATTATTAAACTGATAATGAAGAGAGTAAAAACAACGTTAAGTTCCTCCTGTATTTTAAAAGTATGCAGGGCCATTTAAGGGGGGAAAAAAAAGTAAAAAAAATAAGTGGGTAACTTTGGCTATAGCACATGCTGAGGAACATCTAACTCTTCATCATCTCTTTTTATTGCAGATGCATCAAGACTTGAGACCTGCTCACTTCTCCAATACTGAAAAAGGTAAATGTAATCAGTGTTTTTTTAATGATGCAGTAGAAATAGCATTTTGCATTTTTCCTGAAAAATGCAGTGTAGAACATTGTAAGTTCTAACAGGCGACAAAAAAGGAAAGTAAAAAAAGAGAAAATGGCCAACTTTTTTAATACTAGGTTCATCATATTTTAAGAGATCTCTACGTACTTCAGTTTCTGTCTTAATGTACCTTAGTTTCGATACGATCTCTACTGAAGAAAGTTTGTTTTCAAAACAGCCACTAGTAGGTAGTTAACATGTATGCTTGTATACAACTCATCTTTAATTCTGTTTATCAAGAGTCAATAATATGCCATATATATGGCTGACCAAACAAAGATGACTGTATAAAGCCAAAGGGAAATAAGGTATTGATATCTGAAACAGTGCAAATAGTAAATGCCTTTAATGTAACTTAGAATTACTATATTGCATTGATGACTAAAACACTACTACAATCCAGTGTGATAAACCCTAGTTAGAGAACGATAACAATGTCTTAGCATTAACTGCAGAATTAATCCCCATGTTGAAAAGAAATCTTTCAATATATAGAAAATGCATTAAAAGAAGAAAATAAAGGCCAAATGCTACTTTTGAAGAAAGAAAGATAATTGAAATTTTATAGAAAAGGAATGCATGTTAATGCTGCTAAGAAGCTGTTTCTTTTACAGACAATGTTTCTTTTTAGTCCAAAGTAAACTTCCCCCATCACAAGAGAGGGATGGTGTGTTACCACGTCTAACATTCCACTGAGAATCACAGTCACAACTCAGCTGTACTAAGTAATAACCTAGACTGGCTGGGCCATAAATGCTGTCTTGAAAGTTTTTCATTTTAGAGACTATGCATAGATCTTTCTGTAGAAAGCCCATCAGTGAAGGGACACGATAATAGATTAATAATAAGATAAACAGATATTTTAAATAGCAATTACATTTGTCTTTCTCACATCAGTCTTTTGAGATTAATGTTTAACATTTGTGATAGGCTTCAGTTAAGCCATGATGAGATTTTTATATATGGTATGTATGCAGAATAAGTGACTGAAATCACTGCCACCCTTGAAATAATGGAGTAAGATCACTATGGTTGTACGGTAAAAAGAAGATGAAAATTTAATTGTTGACAGCACAGACTATGGAGCAGTAAAGAAACAAGACCAGCATTGCAAGAATTCTAAGAAAAACGCCTTTGAAATTCAAAAAGGGGTATTCCAATAGCTGCAGTTAACAATGGTAATACAATGGCAATACCTATAGCTTAGAGAGACATTAACACCATTTCAGAGGCTGGAGAAGAGCTACTATTAATTACTATTGATAACTTTTAGTCTAATTTGACTTAAACCATTATGTTTATGGGGATGTCACAATGCAAACCCAAGGGCCATTCTACGCTTACTAGCTCCAAGTTATCCTACAGTGACATTTGCTCTACTCCATGAGATGTTTTCCTGTATTTTATTTAATAGCCACAGTAAGATTCTCCAGAATGAAATAGATATTAGTACAGAGTCAAATCTACAGTGAGTTTCAATGAAGACCAAGACAGTAAAAAGAAGATCTGATGCTGGGCCACCTGAAAAAATGGAGGAAAGTTTATGACAAGAAAAATATTCATTTTCCTTCACACTATATGAGGTGACAGAAAGAAAGTAGATCAGAACAGAACACTAGAAACTGAGTCACCATGTAACTTTTAGTTCCCAGGCCTCCCAGGTTCTTCCTGGATTTGTTTTGGTGGGGTTTTCCCCCCCCCCCCCCTTTAAGTAAGATTTTTTTTACTGCACTTTAAAATAATAAAAATTCTCAGCTTCTTTCAATGTGCAATGATAAGAAAGGGAATTACCTGTATTAAATCAGCTTTTTCAATATTCCTTTTTTTGTTTGGTAAAATCAGCTTTGCTATTGTATATATTCCATTTGCCTGGAAATGGAGAAAGGTCAATATTAATAGCACTCCTTTGCATAGAAATACTTGTGACTTTGACTATGTCTGGAATACATAGAAAGGATTTTAAGAACAGTTTTCAGAACCATAGATTCTAGCTGATTTAAATATTACATTTTAAAATGCATTTTAGAAACACAACCCTGGGGATGGAGTGCCAGGAAGTTATCTCCGAGAAACCAAACTCTGAGGAAAAGAGAAATTGTGAAACGACAATGCTCCAAAACTAAGATGCAGAGATTGCTTTAAAAACTTCATGAAATTCAGAATTTGTTTTTTTCAGTTAATGCCGTGTTTACTCTTACTTACTATCCTATTTTGAATATGGCAAAAGCATGGCACAAGATGTCGACCAAAATGAACCCTGTCTGAATAAAGCTGCTTATTTTCCCAGACACCTAGTTGCATATGTTGATATCTTTGTGTATATGTCTCTATGTGTATACATAAACAGAGATACTAAAGTTATATAAAGGCACATTTTCCAATCCCTTTCAAATGCATTTTGTTTGTTAATTAAATGATAGTGACAAATAAGAATAATTAAATCAAATTATAAACTATGTCTTACTTTATTGAATTAAGTCTTCCTACCTGTACTACCTGGTAAGCATTAGTCTCATTGAGCACCAGTTCAGTAATTGCAGCACAACAAGCTAGAATAAAAATTCAAATGTAACATTTAGGGCCTGATTCATAGTTATTCGATAACATGCTGAGTTAATCTTATCTAAGGGTCAAATGCTCATCCAAGATTTCCATTCACTCCCCACTCCTTAACAGGACAGGAGGAGGAAATAAGATGAAAAAGCTCAGGGGTCAAGATAAAGACAGGGAAGTCACTTACAAGTTACTGTCATAGGCAAAACAGACTTGACTTGGGGGGAAAAGATTTTAATTTAATGTCAATTAAAATAGATTTTTAAAGCAAAAAAAAAAAAACAAACACAAAAAATTAAACCACCAACTTCTCCCCACATTATCCTTTTTTCCACTGCCAGACCCACCTTCACTCCTTCACTCCCAAGTCCTCTAAGCAGTGCTGGGGGGTGGTGGGTGAAGGCTACAATCAGTACCTAACATTTTCACTCTGCTGCTCCTTTCTCATCACACTTTTCCCCTGCTCCGGCGTGGGTCCTGTCCACATGCTGCAGTGTGAATACCTGCCTTCAGCGAGGTCTCTCCCATGGGCTTGCAGGGGAATCTCTGTTCTGGTGCCTAAAACACCTCCTCCCCATGCTTATTCTCTGACCTTAGTGTTTGCACGGCTGTTTCTCACACACAAACACTTTTTTTTTAATTCTCCTCTCCTGCCCTTTCTTAAATAAGTTTTCACAGATGTACCACAAGGTTCACTGATGGGCTTCACTTGGCAAGCAGTGGGTCTGTTGTGAAGCCAGCTGGAACTAGCTGTGTCCAGCACAGGGCAATCCCTTACCTCTTCGCACAGAGGACAGCCCTGCAGGCTCCCTCATAACAAAACCTTGCCACCTATGCCCAACACAGAAGGCTAAAAATAAAAACAAGTACTCAGAACTGAAAAAGACTACTGTACTTACTCTTAAGACCCCAGTGCTTACTCTTTCTTAGGAGTCCTTAAGGAAGGCAGAAGTAACTCAGAAATATGCTCCACACTGGCAATACTTTTGGTATTGCAATTTATTTCACGCTACCAGCTCTTCAGAAGTAACATTCATGATAAAGTATTCAAAAACACATGTTATGTTACAGCTTTCTGGAAGATATTGCAAAAGTTCATGTAATCCCAGTAAGGATATTTTGCATTGTCATTCTATAGTCACTGGAAAAATACATGATCTTCCAGAATGGATAGGTGACATGCTATTGAAAAATCTCCTCTACAAACTATTCTCTCCATAGCTTCTGAGGAATCCTCACCTAACTGGTAGTCTTTAAAATACCACTTTGAAAGAGTTCTATCATAATCAATTTATGACTGATCTACCATAGTAAATTTGAATAGAGGGAAAATATGATAAAAAAAATTTCTCAGTCTAAAACCAAAATAAATATATATAAAATATATATTTGAGATGTTTTTACAGGTGGGAGAAATATCTATGATTCCCATGTACTTAATACTTTATCCTTTGCTTCTTTCTAAAAAAAGCATGCTTTTTGAAAATATGTGCTGATATTGCACATTTAGAAATAAACACAGCTGAGTTGATGCTCCTGCCCCCTAAAGTGGGTATAAAAGTCCACAGTTTCTGTTTTGAAATATTTTGAATGCCTTTGTGCAAGTGTAAGTAAACACATAACCAGAGGATCAGGCCTTATAAACATACCTGCTTGAAGTGAGAAAATATTTTCTTGCATCTCATCAGGACTCAAATCATCTGACAAGTGAAGATGTTGGATTCTCCCCGCTGCATTTGCACTAGATAAACTTCCAATTGAAGAGCGATCAGAAACAAGATTTCTTTCCCTGAAAAAAAAAAAAAGAAATTTAATTTGCAGTGTAAAAAACAGCTTAACGTATCTTTGTTAACTATTTCTGATGTTCATTTGTATGGTTTTCACTAGATTAACTAATACACTTTGAAAAAGCAAACAAGCCTTTAAACATTCCTTTATCACATTCATCAATTATATTCACAATTCTAGTTCACTAAATAAGTGTCTGATTAACAGGGAAACTAAGTAGACAGCAATGATGTATTTATTCATTATTCAGTTTATATACTGAAAATCTGGAGAACACCTTAAAATAACAATGAAATAAGCATATCTGAAAAAAAATACTGCTTATTCAACATGTTCTAAATAGCTTTTTAATTTCTGCAGACATCACATACAGCTGAACGAAAACAAGATGCTATT
Source organism: Gallinago jamesoni (assembly GCA_025769975.1). Classification (NCBI taxonomy): domain Eukaryota; kingdom Metazoa; phylum Chordata; class Aves; order Charadriiformes; family Scolopacidae; genus Gallinago; species Gallinago jamesoni. The sequence continues at coordinate 39,152,334 of JAOQGH010000012.1, forward strand.
TGATAAAACAGAGATTGGTCAAACATATCTTAAAATACGAAACAGTCTCATGTAATTGCTACAACATTGAGGACTGAAAACCTACCCCTGTAATATATGAAGGAGCTGCTTGATTCCACCCCAAATTCGGATTTCTGCACTAGTCTCAGGGTCTTCACAAACCTGTACTAGAATCCAAACTATACTCCGTAAAAGTTTGATATGATCAGAATGGAGTAAACTGAGCAACACCGGAACTCCTTCATACATTTTTACTTGCTCTTTGATTTGTGACTCTGCACAGAGGAGACGAAGCAACTCCGCAGTAAGCCTAAAAGTAATCAGCAAGAAATTTTAATAATAACGCCATCATTACTTTGTATTGTCAGTTAGCGCAGGGAAAAAACACACAGCAGTTGTTTTAAGAAAGAACTGAGATCTCCTATTAAAAAAAAAAAATTAAAGACAACTGCTCAGGTTCACTGTAAACTGGTTAAAGTCACTGTTTAAAAAGAAATAAATTGAAAATGAAGAAGGAGATCTAAATTTGCACAAGGGATTAAATTATATTTACATCGAGTTTGACTGTCGGCATAGGCAATCAAGCAAACACAGCCAGGATGGAGGTGGCCAGGTGGACTGCAGTCATTCATGGTACCACGTTCTTGTTAATGGCATTAGTACTACAAGAAGCACTGATTGATTCTTTTCCAATATGGTTTGAATATTATGTTTACAAAAGGCATTGTATATATAATTTAAAAGATTTATACAAGATTTTCATTAACTTCACTCCAGATAGGGTGAACTGTCATAGAAAGTATGGCTACGGATTTCCATTACCACTTGAATCAAAAAAACTGCATATGTGTTTGATGATACATATGAATTTAGATTCATATCAGAATTTAAAATTGTTCTTAACTACTCCTGAATGTAATGAGCTTCCTGTCTAGATTAAAATTCCAGTTTTTATAACAAACTTTTGGTTTACATACAATCTAAGTAATTTCAAACACTAAACACAAAATCTTTTTGTATATTCAATTTCTTTATCTTCAATCATATGTGAAATAATTTACATGTGTCAAATAATTAAGCATGAAATCTAAAAAAAATCTCTTCAGAATATTAATGTGACAGGATAAGTGACATAATATCAAATCTGAGAGTCTTTTGTTTTCTTACTGAAATGCAAATACACTATGCTCAACTAGCAGGCTTAGCTGAGAAGAAAGGACATTTAAAGAACTGAAGGACCCTTTATGATTTTCTGATTGAAGGGATACAGGGTGTCTGACCCAGCCTTTGGCATAAATTACAACAGCTGTATTTCTTGCAATTTTTTTAGTAGTTTACATCAGGCATCACAGGAACTGTCAGAGTTCAGCATGCTTTCCATCTAGCGACTCAGCTCTGCCAGAAGCGGACATGCACCCAAAAAAAGCAATTACTATCATTTTATGGTAACATTGCAATTCATTTGTACTGCACTGTAGGACATCAGTGGAGAGAGAGAAGACAGCTTATAACAAAATTACTAGAAAAAGTTTTGCTATATGGATATCAGTCTTAAAGTACATAGGGATCAGAACTTTACCTTGAATGTATTAAAGTAGCACGTTATCTAATTCTTCTAAATAAACATGTTCCTAAGTGAAAAAGTCAAAATACGTCTTATCACAATAATCTACAAGCAAAGTCTCACCTTTTGGAAAGCAAATCGTATTCACGTAATATCACCAGCAAGTTCTCAACAATGGTGAGTTCATTTATCTTCTCCCTACATTCTGGACTACAAATTGATTATTTCTGGTATTTATAATCAAATTAAATTATATGATAAAAACACACTGCTCTTTAGCCTCCCTCCTCATACATTCAATCATTATTCTTTTTTTCTACAGTCTTAAGTAATAATATCATATTGTCCACACATATATTTAAAGCCACAAATATATGCTGGGTCAAGAGTAACATTACAACAATTGCCAATATTTCCAGTACAAAAAAAAATAAAAGTGAATGTACAAAAGACAAATGTATTTCATTTGTTCCATACTAGAAATTAAGCAAATAAAGTAATTTTTAAAAACAAATACAATTTCCATGAAGATTTGTAATATTCTCCAAACAGTTTTTGGCCAGTCCGAATGTAATTCGTTTAATTCTATGAAGAAAATTAAATAGAAGTTGGAAATAGATGTATAACATCATTTAAATTAATACTGGTACTAAAAAAATTAAACTGAAGTTGAAAGAAAGAAATTTGGAAAAAGAGAAAATCCAGAGAAATCCTAGTAAATAAATTCTACTGATCTCAAGGAATTGTATCTATTATCTCTAGTTTTCTAATTTTCCTTATAATTTTTCATTTAACAGATAAAATTGTTATACAGGTCTGGAAGTCAGCAGAACAATAATGTAGAAGCAGCACCTTTTCTTCTAAGGATGAAAGATGCTGCATCTTCCTTTTCCTTTTTCCATACAAGGAAAAAAAAAAATCTTATCTTGATTTAAAAGTCATAAGTGAAGACCAGATACATATACATGGATTTGAGTGTATGCATTCATTATTTACTACACTGAACAATATTATTGCTGGTTATTGTGAAGCACTGTTATATTAAGCTCAGTACAAAAGACTTTTATATGCAGGAAATCAGTAAGAATTACAGAATCCTGCACAGAGATTGCAAAAAGAGATTTTATGACTCCACTCTTGCAAATTCTCCACATGAGCAAGAAGTCTGCTACAATAAACAAAGTTGCTATTTAGTTTCTACTGCTTCAACGTAAAATTAAGCACACTTCATAGACCTGCACAGAACAAGGCTAACTTTGAAAAAGAGAAGTCTTCCTTATAAACAGCTGCTTAAGATTGTTTCAAGAGATAACATGAAAATAGCTATTGTGAACTACATAACAAAGTTGAGCCTACCTTTCTGCTAAGCTAGTCAGAGCGAGGAGGGCACCCAAAAGCACGTTGCTATCTCTGGCAGATAACAAATTTACTAAGGTCTAGAAAATGAAACACAAAGCAAGACAAATAATTATACTCTTTTGTTTTACAACTTAAACACATGTAGAATTAAATACCAAATCCTTACACAATACACTAAAAATCTTAGGCACATTTAAAGTACAATTTGAAGTGCACCTAAAGTCTTAGAGTACACCCAGACTTACGACAAGCACGGATGTTTCTTCTCAAACTGCAATTAGCATCTCTCTTGACTGCTAAAGCATCTGTCCAACTTAACATACCACTGTAAAAATCTGTTCCTGTTTAAAAAACTTCAGAACTAAATCAAGGCCTCCTGAAGAAAAAAGTTAATCTTCAGCTTATATTTAAATAATGCAGTATGTAATTTAAGGCCCTGCATATATTTTGTTATGATTCATATCAAAGTAAATTTCATATTTGTCTAGATTCTCTAAACATATGTTGTCCAGTTCTATCTGATCACAATTGCCAAGGTTTTTCTGCAGCATACTAGAATCATGAAGCACTAGTTACACTGATCTTGATCTCTGCTGTTTCTCAGTTTGGCCACAAATCAGCAATGGTTAAGTATAGATCCTTACACTAGCAGTAATATATAGCAAGGAATGTCTAGGTTGTCACTGTCTAGGTTGACACTCTTCTATTTAGACACAGAATGCTTTTAAGTGAAAAATCATATCAGAAATTTATTTCTAAAACATCAGTTTAAAATACATTTATATTAAAATATTTATATAAAACAATTTATGTAGCTCGGGCCAATGTAAACATGAGTACTAACTTTTATATGAACAAGTTTAGTCCAAACATTTAAGACCTATTTATGTCAACCATGCATCAGTCAAATTAACCTATATACAAGAAATAATTTTTATGATACTTCTAATGCATCTGTAAAACACAGAACTGAGATTATCTTCCTTTACAAGCTTGACCAGGTAAGGAATTTACTCCCACATAGATCAAAGCAAAAAGCATAAATCATTCAGTTAAGTAGCTAATTGGTTATAATTAGCAGTTTTATAAAGCACTTACTTTATGGGCTCCACTTGCTATAACCCATTCTCTTTGATCTTTAACGGCAGCAAGCTTTTGGAAAATGTCTATGAAACAAAGGAAATCACATAAATTGAAGGTTTATCACTTAATTTTTTTCATTTTACTAATCAGATAATAAAGCAAAACATTGGATAAGTTCTTTGAACCATGACTAGGCTCATTTTACTCTGTTATTTCAATGCATAAAAAGGCATTAATTTCCTAAGGATATATTACGAAAACAAGATGTGCTTCTCGACAACAATTTCAGTTTTTACTTGTGTAATGATGTCTACAATAAATCTGGTAATATCTTACTTAATGACCATCTCAAGTATTTAAAACATTTTTAACCTCACACAAATTTTAAGCGGCCTTTTACTTGATGTTATCAGCTATAACACTTACATGTCATGTTTACCAACTTGTCGACATTGTGTTGCTCTTCTCCGTAATTCAGATAGCCATTTGCTATTGCTTCCATATACTACAAGTAAGGGGAAGGGGAAAATAAAGGATACCATTAAAAATAGTTTGAAGAATTCATAAGATTCTAGAGTGTTGTGCAGAGAAATAGCCTGTAGGTGGTGCATCTGTTTCACGAAACAGGTAAATCTGCAACATCCCACATACTATTGTTGTAAAATGTCAGGGAACAGAAAAGATATTGGAAGTATAGGAACTCAAAAGCAGGTGCAAAATTCCACAAGAGGAAAATCCACCGAAGACTATCAAATACAACGACCTTACTTCTAGGGCCAAAATTCCCTTCTTTGCAAGCTGCTAGAGGGTTGATAAGAGTTTTCTGGGAAATTATCACTTCATGTTTCAGCTTTCAAACGTTTCCCTCAGCATCGACTATTGGCCACTGTTTGGAACAACCAGATGGATCCTTAGTCCACACAGCTAACAGGCTTCAGACTCAAAAACCTACACAATTAGAGGAGGGAAATTTTGTTGTTTTGTTTTTTTTTTTTTCTTTTTGACATAGCCAACTGGTCGGAAATGGTGGAAACACAGTCGGAAATAACCCTAATAACTACCTGGTCAAATATATTTTTCAAGGAAATGAGAATTATCACAGGGATGTAATGTTTGTTAGCACACAAAATCATCATATGATTCTCAGTATTGCTTATACATTGGTTTCACATATGGTGGCATTTTTGAATTTCTAGAACACTGTATAGGGAAACTACAAGAGTTTCAAGCAGATGATACAGAGAGGCTAGAACTACAGTAGCAGCACACAAATGAGAAAGAAAACTCACGAGGACACTATTATGTCAAGTAATATTGGTAATAATAATTTTATTTTTTTCTACTAAAACACCCTAAGACACTTTAAAATTAGAATAGTTTTTTTTTTATCTGAAGCTGCCCTCCTTCTCTCCTCCCCCCCCCCCTCATTTCTAACAGTATTTAAAATAGACTAATGCAGGACTTCACACTTGTGATTTCAGAAGAAGATTTGTATTCACAATTTACCTTGAAATTACAACTGCTTCCAAATTTCTGAGGGATTTTTGAAAGCCTCAGCTATAACTTTTTTCAAACTGCATTTCAGAGGGCTGGAAACCCTATTAACACTTAATTTTATCTCACTGAAAAGGACACAAAATATTAAGGTCCCCAGAAGTGTAGAAATCATAAAAATTGCATCTCATGACTTTTTAAAATTCTCTATGTCAGCAACACATGCATAGTAAAAATTGTCAATTATATGATTTGGATTCCTGCCACAGAGGACTCCACATACAGATGTTGGCAATGTCTCAGAAGGCCATAGCAGTTTGCAAGCCCCCCAAAAGGTAGGCCTAAGCATTAATGGCATGCGACATTGGAAAACACTAAACAGTTCCTGTGGGATCCACATCCATTAGAAACTAATAATCTTTAACTCCTGCGCTTTCAGGAGGTTTCAAACAGGTGACTGTCTGACCAAAGGGCTCATAGTTCAGTATTGGTCCCTTGAAATACAGATAACTCTATAAATATTAATGAATGATGACTGCATTCTAGAAAGATACATTTGTTTTAAAAATTCCAATTTTTTTTCTAGCAAAAAATACCTCCCAGCAATTTCAGAGATGTTCAAGATATGTCATATCCCACTGCTAAATTGGCACTGACAAACAAATATTAAAAACCCAGGAGCGAAACAGTATTAACACAGAGAAATAACAACATAGCGGTCAGTTATCAATAATGTTTTATAATGCAGAAGTACTGTAGTCCCCAAATTTAAACCTGTTCAACATTCTATCATTATTCTTTTGACTGAACCAATTGTTCAGACCTTTCAAATCCTTCTTCCACTTCAGCAGGCATTTAAGCCTCCTCTAAAAATCCTTGTTTAAATTCTGCTAGATTATAAGGAGAGCTGTTTTGTGCACTAGTGAAAAAAACTACACCAACTGTTTATGTGCAAACAGAGGAATAGACTCGCTTCTTTCCATAAAACAAGAATACATGTACATGGCTTTTCACAGTATATTTCATTCTAATCATAATAAACTGACATGCAACATAATGGATAAAGGTACTATAAGGAATTCTACCTGAGCTAGATTTTCAATCCCACCCAAGCTGTGGAGCATTTCCTAGAAGAAAATAAAAAAATAAAAAAAATAAAAAAAATTACTCACAATACAGAAAACACTAGAATGAGAGAGCACTAGAGTATAAATGCTGTTTGTTATGAATATTGAGAAACTGTAACTCCAGTGGTCGAAGTCAATGGATTCTAGAGATGCTTAACATCTCAAGAGTTCAGAATTACTTTCAGTAAGTAGAAAAATAAAAACATAGAAGAGATATTTTAAACATTCTAAAACTGCAAAAATGGTATAAGCTTTGAAACATGTAGGAAAAAAATACACAAAACCACATATCCTAACAAATGTCTCACGCTTAGTCCTATGAATAATAACTGTAATAGCCAAAATAAAACTAAAAGCTAATTTAGAGGAGGAATAGGCAGCTTTCCATTTTCTTCACTTACTAAATAATGGGAACTTTTCATATCTATATGGTAAAGTCAAGTACAGAGTCTAGGGCTCAGAGAAATGACCAAGCCATCTATTTTTATGGTTCTTTGTTTTACAGGTTCTTTGTTAGGGTTAGCGATAACAGACACTAACATAAGAAGTATCAGAAATTGAGCAAGTTATGCAGTTACACTGCAAATTCACTCTTGGTATTTGTTTGTTTGCAAATCACACCTTCATATATAGAAATATATGTACATTCATATAATAAGTATGCATCCCTAAGTATGCACGTATTTATACACATGCACCAACAAAACTCATATGCATGATGCTTACATGCATTCTCTTATCCAAGCAAGAAACAATATTTTGACATACTGACCTGATAGAATGGGTCCCTTATTAGTAATCGCAGGCAAATTAATACTCTAAGAAAATGGACAGATGGAGCCTGATTAACCCACTCACTGAAAAAAAAAAAATATTCCAAACATAAACCAAACAAAATACAAAAGTGTTAAAACACTTAAATAAAACACTATGATTTGGGAATCAGTTGACTAGAAGATTAGTAACTTACAACAGCTGAAGAACATACTATACTATAGAATTTTTAATACCATTTATATTCAAAAATAGTAACAGCTTTAAAGAAATTTATTTTCTTATATGAACATTGCCAGCCATCACTTATTATCACTGAACCGATGCAGGAAAGTACATGCTTATCTCTAAGCACAAACTGATCATGCTTTGATATTAACTTACTTTAAGCATTTGGATCAAGGCTCAAAAGGGCAAAATCCCTGAGAAAACACATATCAAACTTCAGTGCACAAATACACGTACATAAAATTTAAAACAAACCACATGGATGCTACAGAAGTAAAAAGAGCTAGATTTGAAATAATTCTTGGAATTATCATAATCTATTCTGGGCTTTAAAAACTATTACTATTAGTCCTTGGAATAATTTTTTATTTAGTTTAAATCTTTTTTCATATAGGATTATACTTCCAAATAGAACTTCCTCTTTTATATTCCTCCATAAAATTCCCCAGCACAAGACTCAGCAGAAAACACTTCAGATACACACAAAGCATTGAGGGGCAATAATCCTGCATAAAACACCAGTAATGGAATCACCATTTCCATTGTCTGTTGAAGACATATTTCCCCATTTTTCTATTTAAAGTAAACCTAAAATTGGACATCTTTGTGGCGCATTTTTTTGTTGTTGTTGTTATTTTAACTGAAGGGACAGAATCTGTAATATCTGGGCAAGTTTCCAAGGAATGGAAAAAGTCTATGAGACGTGGCAGTTCTCTTCCCTTTTTATCATTTGCAGTTGGGAATGACGCCAATAACTAAAAATACTTTAATAAAAATAAACGTTTTACAAATAGCTACTAGCAAAATCTCAGCCCTTCTACGCCAATTTTCTGCCCAAAGTAATACTATTTTTCATTATGCTTCCATAATTGGACACTTCAGAACGGCATGAAACTTTGTAGGTCAGATTTTGAAGTTCCTGAAGATCATTACCATGGTGGGTCTACAAAGTTGGGTTTTTTCAAAAAAGCTTTGACTCTTGACATAAGTTAGTTTCTTTAACGGAGCAACACATCCGTCACATTTCCAAGCAGGGACAGTAATTCTCTGACCCTGGTTAACATTTGAGAGTCTCTTCTGCTATAGTTACATTTACAGTAATGTTACTAGATACACTAGTGTATATGCAGCATACACCAGCAGGATTTTTTCAACCTGCTTAGTTATACTCCTTATCCAAACTACTTAAGCTAGGCTGATCAGGTTTTTTTGTCAAGCAAACTACCTCCAACCAGGCCTTCTGCCGACACAGTGATACCAGTAAGTGGGTGTGATTTTTTCTTGCACCCCAACCAACGTAGTTATACCAGCAAAAGTATAACCAGCAATGCTGATGAGAGTGACAGTTTCTAAGCTCTGAGGCAATGCAATGGAAGTAGTTCCAAACAGAGGACACCATTACAGCCATAGGAAAATATTTATAAAGTGCAACTAAATGGGTTTTACGTTCCCACTAATACATGCTTTTTTCATCAACCTTACCTGGGTGCTTTCATTTATAATACAAAACTGCATTTGCTATATAATCATCAACAACAAATACTGAAGAAAACAAAAACCAAAATATGAGCTAGGTATGGCACAATGTAGAAACAGAATTTGGGAAAACACGATGCAAGTTATTCTTAGAATTTTAGCAAATGACACTGAGCCACTGACATCCCACTGGTGTGTACTGAGATGATAAAGTTCACATGAAACAAAAGAAGTACCAGATCTACAAATCACTTATGTGACCTTACTTTGGCTTTAAAATGGAAAACCACAATATACTGCAGGAGTGTATAGCAATAGAAATCCTGAAAAACATATTCTTTTTTTTAGAAAATACCTTTTTCTATGCCCACCTGCCCCCCCCATTTTTTTAAGGTCTTGCAATTCTACCTCTTTCAAATGAGAGCAGCATAAGAAAGGTTTTCCCTTTCTAATCCTGTTAGACACATAAATACAAATAAATATGGACAGTAACAAAACTCAACTGGTTTATGAAAGCCACTCACCTTTCTATATATACACAGCAGTCCATAAAAAACAAGTAAAATCGGAAAAATAAAAATTAAATTAGAAAAGCAAACCATAGATTACAGACACCACTACAAAGGAAACATGGCAGATGTTAGAATTTCGGTCATCCAAATTTTAACCAGGCCTTCCTTTTTCCATGCCACTAATCTAAGCATTTGGTCTTCAAAGCCAAGACACAAGTGGTTGTTTAAAACTGAGACTATGCAGAGATGTGAAGCTGGTAGTTTCCACACAGAGGTCTACTGTTGAAACATATGCTATATGAAATGTCATCCACATAACTCGGTTCTTTGTTTAAGGCAAGAAAGCATGAGCTCCTTGGATATGAATGTGCTCAATATACTGACCTGCTGGTGAGCCTGTTCTTAACTAAAGCTGTAAAGATCTCTTGAAACAGGTTATGTTTGGGATGTTTGCTAAAATTTCTCTCATTCTTGTAGGTCACACTAACAAAGAAAAAAAAAAAAAAAAACAAAACAGAAAAATGCTGAGTTGCTGATTATCTCACCACATCATAATTTTAGATTGCCAAAACTCAACATTAGCAGGAAAAATTAAGAAATGTTATATCAGCAGTTACAAGGGAATAACACAACTTCATATTTCCAGATACTAACAGCATGGAAGAATAGTCTGTCTCATGCATAAATTGAGACTACTATAATGGTACAGTATAGGTTTTCCAAATAAAGAAACCATTATTTTATTTACTAATAATATTAACTCTGAACAGTACACTCTGCTGAGCGGGACCACGTGTCTGAAACTTACAAAGGCAGGAACAGTCACAGGTTTAGAAAGTTAAAAATATATAATTTATATCTCACATAATGGGTTAACATGAAAGTACAACTAGAAGACACATGTACAAATATAAATGCCTTTAACTCTTCAAGAAGCTTAAGATGATACATTAAAATGTGCAGAGCTATAACACAGTGCTACATTAACTTTTTTTTTTTACCTGAAGTTTTCAAGTTCAGCAGCTTCTGTCAGTTCTTGCCATTGACCATGAGGTTTTTGTTCATTGCTTTTGACATTTTGCTGAACTTTTGTCACACTGGTTTGACTGCTGACAAAGCGTATAGCTGGAAGCTAAGGAGTAAAGGGTTAGTACTCATGAGTTACACACTGCATTTTAAGTTTTATAAGAATATTATCAAGCAAAAGTACTTTTTCTCAAGTTCTGAGTTGAACATTGGACCTAGAATCTGCCATTATAAAATACACACACCCCACACACAAAACAAAACTGATGTGGTAGAAAACTGGTGTAAAGCAGGGGTGGAAAACTAGTACATGGAGATATATAAATTGAAAGAACGGTGATGTTTAAAATTTATAAAGTTCAGCAGAATCTGCAACACACATTCATTTCCATTTTTTCTGTAAGCAAAAAATACTTACAGAACCAACAAATATGGTCCTTACCCATCCCATTTCTACAATTGCACAGCCTTCATATTCTTTTTAGAAAGAATCTGTAGAACTCAGATGTTTCAGCTATCTGCTCAGAAGAAATTCCATGCCTCTATCCAGGAAGGGACTGCAAAACTCCTCTCACATGGACTATTCCCTGACTCATCCTGTAATATCTTTTTACAGAATAAAAAGGAAGAAACTGTTCCGGCATTCCAAGGACTCACACCCATCATCGTGCCTTGATTTTCTTTGCTTCAAATAGCAAACACAAGCTTCACTAAGTGACTTGAGGTGATTTTACCACGTCCTGTAAGTTTCATGCACTGATATTTATGCTTTGGAGATTTTTAGCTCAAGTGTTATTCTCCAGAGACAAACTGCATATGGTTAAAATGCTGAGGTTTTTTATTTTATATTACTTATCACTCTTGAACATGTTGTAAGCAACACATCTCTAAGCCTACCTTCTCATAACATTGCATGGAAGAAAAAAAATCTGTTAGGCTACTTGACTATGGAATAGTAATGGAACACAATATCCTAAGTATCTGCCACAAACCATAATCATCATTACTTATAATTATATAATTCTACAGAATGTTTAACAGTTATTGAAAAATACCTGTTGGTTGCTTGGCTGAATATTTAAGAGAGACTGAAGTCTTTTAAGGTCAGAATAATCCCTAGGATAAAACACAATAGCACAAATATGTGTGTTAATACTTACATAAAAGTACTTTCATAAGAGTAAAGAAAGTCAACACACAACAATGTTACTGACAGAACATAAAGTTTTCCAGTGTTGCCTAGTGTCCCCCAGTGTTCTCATTTTGCATACAGAAGAATTTATAGCTTCTCCAGAATGCCTTAAATCAACAAAGGTGTAAATAAACTTTGTGACCAGAGTAACAGTTGTCATGTTTATACTGTATTTCAAATTAAAGCATTCTGCTTTGGCAGCTAGTGCAAATTCCACATGGGTCCTGCTGAAGTTCAAAGAAAGACGTGAGATACTATACCTCATAGAGATCCCATGAGGTTTTTTGCCTGTTGCTTTTTCTGTGCTCTTCAACTTTTTTCCCCGATCAGACATTGTGTATCACTATTATTAGATGGCTAAAAACTCATTTCCTTAAAAAAAAAGTAGATAGATAGAATTATATCATTACAGCAAAAGCAAAAAATACTTACAGAACCAACAAAACTTTAAGGGAAGAAAAAACAGCTCTAACATTTTCTCAATATCAACCCTTAGACATTATAAGAATATATCCTTTAGAATTCCAGATATTAACAAGAAAGTAATTAACCTGACATACAGAAACCTCATTTTCCCATCACACAGGTAGATAATACTGTCTTACTATTACACTTCATTTTTATTGGGATTTTTCCTCATCTTGTGGATTACTATCGTTATTTTTCATCATGGATTATCTACTTAGGTTACAACAGTGCTTACAGGCTGACCTCAAGGTTATATCATAGAAGCTGTTGTCCAGACAACAGAGAGTATAATGCTTTTATCACCTAAACAAACAAGACGGGTAAAGGGTAGAAAAAGCAGGTATCTGACAAATAATTGAGAAGCATACATTATGCAGTCTACCACAGAGCCATGATCATTTTCAGTAGTTTGGAATCCAGGTCTTCTGCATTTCAGCTGAATGCCTTATACCTTTAGTGCCCAGTTTTTCTTGCAGTGTGACCCACAGCTTATTTCCATAGGTAAGCACAGCTGTATGGCCTGGCCTCATCAGGGTCATTACTGCATATTAGATCCACGGCAGACAAATGTTCAGCCTGTAGGTGTGACTTCCCACAAAATCGCAGAACTTGTTGTTTGCATAGTGTACAACATTCGTTCACTGAAAACCTTACAAAGCCCTAGAAAGAGACAGAAAGACATAGAAAGAGGATAGTCAAGAGGAATCCCTTGCTGCCACGAAAACAATTATATGATGCAGATCCTGCTCTGACTGAAAGAAGGATGGTCAGGAAGGGGTTGGGGCTGAAGAATTACCCCTGAGAACTGCATACAGCTGCCGCGTTTAAGTAGACTGCCTCTGATTTTAAAAAATGAGGATATAATACCAGTCTGCTCCTTTCTACCCATTTTACTATTGCCTATATATGGACCATTTGGATGTTCTCTTTGGTGTCTCTTAATAGGATTTTCCATATGAAATATGATAGCCTCCTTTTCTCTTTGTGCAGTGTAGAATTCCTCCACTATTTATTTTCCTTCCTCTTCTTCTAAAGGCAAAGAAGAAAAAAACCTGGCAAGAAATAAAAGCATTGTAAACGAAAAGCTGCTGCTTCCCAGCTGAAAATCAGAGTTATTTCGCAATTATACATTCTGGCATACTAGCTACTACCCAAAATGCAACTGTTGACAGTATGAACTTTTGCACCGGATTAACTCACTCCAGTAAGTGGCCTGTAAGACCAGATCATCTGTTTCTATTCTTTTGAACAAGCCTTTATCCTACCACTAGCATCCCCCCAGCAAATGACTGATCTGGATCTCCAGGAAACTCCTCCTCTCTCCTTCACACATCCATTCAAAAGGGTTATTTAATAACACCTCAGAATAATTCTGTTGTACCAGTTACCTCCAGGAAATGAATATAAACAGGATCTGTTCTACATGTTTTCTGTTCAGCAAAAAGAAAATATCCTGAAATCAGATTAAACTAAATGAAGTTATTTCAATTAATTTATTTCCTTTGCTTCAAAAACAATAAAAGTTAAGAGAAGCCAAATACATTGCTAAGCATGTTTACAAATCCTCATAAGTAAGAGCTCCCATGTATTGTTTTACTGATATTTGTATTTTATATCCTCTCCCCAACACCCCAATCCATTTGGTATATTACTGAGGCATGACATAATGTAATCACCATCTCACATTCACACACTATGAAATACTGTGAAACACACAAATTATCAACTTGCTCCCAAGTACAAGTGTACAAAGACGTATTTCAACCAATTAAAGAATCATCAAACAAAACCACACACAAAACAACTTGTCCATGAACAAAACCAGTTAAATCTTAAAATTTCCAGCATTCCATTTAACTAAGTAACATTTAACAAAGTAACCCTTGGGTTAGACCACAACCGCAGGATTCCCAATATGACTAGGATTTAATAAAAAATTGTTATTTCTTTGTGATTATTTACAAAAATCTTGCAGCTGTAGACCAACCTTGCTTTAGGGCTGCCAGTCCAATGCTTTTGGTGTTTGCATGCCTTAGTAAAGCTGAAACAGTAACAGCTAACTAAGATTTTAAAGGTCCATTGCCATTATAGATCCAAATGTCCCTGTACAAAATTGAATCTGACAAACATCAAGCCAAATTCCCTTCACTGCTGTCTGAGAATGAAGGGATGCAGCCCTCACCCAGCTCTGAGGACCCATCCTGAGGTTACCTCTCTCTTTCCTAGAGGCCACTAAGCCAGCACACGCCAGTCAACAAAAAGAGGCCAGTCCTGGCCACAAACTGACCCTGCACCACCTCTTTGGACTGCCAGCTCAGCATCACCACAGGTGCACAGCTTGCTGGACTGGGAAACCTGATCCAGGCTGCAAATAATCTCTCCTGCTTTAATCCTGTGATTACATTATAGCTTGTCCCCAAGTACATCTGCCGTATGAGGACAGGGACAATATGCAGAAAGGAGTATTTATCCATGCAGCTTAAAGTGTTGTGCTCTTCAGCTTTAATACAGAGATAAACCAATTAATTAACAGGCAGCTGCTGATGAGAATGGCAGTCCCTTTCCTTTCCTTTCCCAACCTCAGCCACTCACTTCCACATCTGCAGCATTTTTGACACAAACCTAAGCCAATGCAGAGAGCTAAACAGAAAGAAAATCATATGCTTCTATTTGTAAAGTTAGTTTTCTACCAATTTAGCTCACTGTTGCAGTCATAGAATGATAGGAGGTGTTGGGTTGGAAGAGACATTTAAAGGTCATCTAGTCCAACCCCCCTGCTATAAACAGGGATATCATCAGGCGACTGATGAGTACCTCTGCTGACAAGGCAGGGGGCAGGAATGCACAGCTGTAAATAGAGGGAGAAGAGCAGAAAACCCTTTAATCAGTAGCCAGTCATTGAATCAGGCAGGTGTATTAGCACCACACCCTGAGTGAGGGGTAGATAAAAAGAAACAACCTCCAACCTCCTGGTTCCCTTGGATCAGCCATAAACCGAGAGAAAACAGACATGAAATATTTCCTTACCTATTCTCACAGTTATTTGACTTTCTTGAAATCACTGAATAAGTTCCCACCCCCGTGTGTCTTCTTTACTCCTGCCAGCAGAAATTTCCATGGAGTCAGGCTATTAACTATCCTCATAACTAACCCCCAGTTATTAAGTGAGCTCCATGAGCAATGTATAAGAAACAAACCAAACAACACTTGCATTCCACCAAGGTTATGCCAGAGAAAGATTGAGATCAGACAACTCTTTAAAAGAACAGAAACACATTAAAAGAAAAATGTCTTTAGAGCATAGAGTCTTATTCAATTCCATTTAATATTGCTCTCATACCATTGTTTTAACTAATTCATTTTAACCAGGGATAATTACATTTAATTAGTTACGTTAATTCTATTACATAGGAAGAGAGATGCATTCTGATAGCACTGGCATGCAGGATAGGACAAGAAACATTTGAAGAACACTGTCAGAAATAAACGAATTCACATGATGAGAGACGGGAGACAAAGGAATTACCACTCCAGCCTTGATCTGCAGCCCAGTCTGGTAGGTGTCTCAGATGACACAAACACGTAAAGCTTCAGAAAGTGAAATCAAACCATGAAACAAACAAAGATATGTTGGAGGAAAAAATCTACCACCACAGACTTCACTTTACTCATTAGAAACTCTCTTAAACAAAAAGATGTCTTACATTCTTTATAATCTTTATTAGCAATAACTACTGGTTATGGATAGTTTGTAAGACAACTTGAATTTCTTTCTTAATCACTCCAGTGGCTGAGTTCCGCTGTCTAATTATACATAAGTTAACTGGCTTAAGCTGGATAAAGAAGCAGTAGATACGTTATATCTTGGCTTTAATAAGACTTTTGATGCTGTCGCTAAGATAGGAATGTATCTAATACTATAAGCTGGGTGTGAGGTCAGATGAAAAGTCACTCCTTAAAAAAGCAATTATCAGTATATTATTGTCAAAATAGAAATGGCAAAGGAAAGTTCCCAGAATGGAGCTTCTCCTTCTCTGGTCTGATGAAAGCAAAGGGAAGGACCTCTTCCACTCTTGTTCTCAGAAAGCACGGCAGTCAGAACGAAATTCTGCACTGATGAGCCCATACACTGAAGAGTATTTCTTACACATTTTACTGACTGAATTAATACGGAAATCTGCATGTTTGCTACACATGAAAACTTCCACATCTATATAGTAACTTCAAATTTTATTTTGTTTAGTAATTTTTATGAAGGTTGTCTGAAGATTAATTAGGATCCAACATTAGGTTCTAGTTTTTCCAGCAAATAGAAATATTCAAGACACTGCTAGTTTAGGGCTTTTTTTTGTTTGTTTTCGCTCTGTGCCACTTCAGTTCCAGTGGAGCCATAAAAGGCCAGGCCTATTCTCAGATTCCTGGACCTGTGCAATGCAAGTCTCTGGGATACTTTCCAGATCATAACTTTTATCTGTAGATTCTGCCTAAATCTACCCTGTTAATCTGCAGTTCACAAGATGTAGGAAAAAAAGTGGGTTTGTGAGGTCTAGCCAACAGCTCTGTATCAATGCAAGGATAATAAATGGCTCTGTGAAATTCACAGAATCACAGAGTACATGGCTCTGTGAAATTCACAGAACACACAGCACTGTGAAAGCCATCCTCTCTGCCCTCACTACAAGGCAGACCTTTTTAGGGAACTGTACTGCTACGACCTAGAACCTCTGGGAATCATGAAAGACTGCAGCATTCTGAAGGCTCAGGGCTGGTACAGTTACAGGGCTGGGGAAGACATTGGGAGGCTTGGGGGCAGAATAACCCTTGTTTTAGAGGCATTACTCCTAGTTTGTTAGCCAAAATTCAGGCATGAGGTGCTCTCTCGAGCTGGCAGGCAGCGTGCTGCACAAACCCAGCTTCATTTAGAAGCACAGAGATTCCCTGGAGCTTTCACATCTTATTCACAACTAAGCAGGCCTGGCTCAGCAATTGATTTTTCATGGTTTGTTTTTTTTTTTTTTTTTCTGAGGTGTTTTATACCAAGCTGCACGTTTACATACAAAGGCTAACATTACCTTTTGAACTTTTCCATCATCAAGCTGAAACCTTTACCTCTCCATGACTTAATTAGACGGTGGCCGAAACATGCGATCACCCGCTATCTGCGTGACGGAACAGCCTCGGGCTGAGAAGACAGCGCCCCGATTCTGTTGCGTCCTCCGCCCCCTGCCCAACGCCAGCCCTCGGTACCTGCCACGGGAGGGGGCAGCGAGGGGCTGCCAGCCCTTCCCGGAGGCCGGTCTCGGGGAGCGGGTACCATAGCCACCCCACAGCGGAGACCGACCGTTCTCCCCTCCCGCCCCGCTGCCCTCCCCTCCCCGCTCCGTCCAACTCACGTCGCTGCGCGCGCTCCCCTCCGCTCCGCACCAGGATTACGGGGTGGGGGGGGAAAATCTCCCTCCCGCCGGGAATGGAACGCCCCGCAGCCAATCGCGTCCCGACTTCTTCGAAAAAAGCCCGGCTCGCCGACCAATGGCGAGCCGCCGTCTTCCGCGGTGGCGGTGCACCATAGCGACGGGCGACGCCATCGGCCGTTGCCATGGGCACAGGGACGCCGCAGCCGGGGCGCAGGGCCCCTGCTCAGCGAGTAATAAAGAGAGGAAAAAAAAGTCGTAATTCAGTAGATTTTTATTGCTTTTACCGACTTTCTGAAACATTACAAAAGATAATTTTATTCTAGCAGTAATTAAAACAACAAAGGCTGTATCTTTCACATTAAAGACAAGTCTGAGAGTTGTGTTTTCTGTAGAAACGGAATATTGATTCTACATTTGGAATAATGTTTTCATTTGCTTTGGATTTTGTTATAAAGTAAGAAAACACCATTGTAATTAGAAAAGCAGTCATAAAAAATTTGAACCGTACAGTATGTAATCACATTTGAAATAGTCAGTATTAAAATCAAAATTGTCGTTCAGCTATAGGTGCTGAACTCTGGAAGACACCTTTGAACGGGACTATCAGCAACAATAAGGAAAAGTATTATAAACGATGCGTCTTGCCAATAAAATCATTTAGAAAAGTACTGATTTTCAAACTCATTCATTATTCCAAATAAACATCAACAGATACTAAATTCAGTATGAAAGTGTCTTTAGATTAACTTCAATGCCAACTAAGAAGTCCTATAAGTTTTCACTAAAAATGTTACAAAATAAAATCGACTTAAAATTACTAAGCAATTTGCTTTATTTATAGCACTACTTTTAGGCTGACTCAAAGCTGTGTGCCTCTAGTTTTAAAATCTGCTGTAAAATAAATTACTGTTGGTATAAACAAAGTATTTCACACATTTGCACTGTACTGGATAATGAATTTGACCTAGATGAGCAATTAAAACATTACTAATCACATGAAGCAGAAAGAAAACTAAAATCATCGTAGTGCTCATCTAACAGGCTACATTTGTGAACTGAAAAAAAAAATCATAAACTGTTTATCTGTACGATGTCCAGAAACGTATGTACAGGCCGCCCTTTAGAATGGCGCAGGCTCCGCAAGGTGTGACGCCGCTTTGTTAGAGGTGTATTTTACAGCCTCTCGAACCTGCCTTTGCAAAGGGCACAGACTGGGAAGCTCCCATCTGAAGAGAGAGATACAGGGGAAGCAAACGGTCAAGTTATGAGAGAACTTTCATACAGCAGAGGAAAAAAAAAAAAAAAAAAAAAATCGGCCAAGACATTTGGTTGAAAAAACCTCTCTAGGGCACCGAATTCTACCCTAACAGGTTTTAGGATGACAAACTTGGCAATTTGGAACATTTCACTGAATAACCTTATGTTACAGCTGCAAAATTAATCTAGGAAGAAAGTATAATTAACTTGGGGCATACGTAAACAGAATGAAAAGCGTGTCATTGTAATACATAGGAAAATACTAAGAATGAGTTTCATACAATATAATTTAAACACGAGGCTGCATTTTGAGTGAAATATTTTAGATGATAATTTAAACGGAGTGGTCAAAATTAAGACCTACACTTTATGTAAACATTCATATTTATAAATAAATTAGAAAAGAAAAAAGACAAAAGAAAAAAAAAAAAAGAGGGACTTCCTGAGGTGGCTCTGCAGCCAGATACACAGTAGCACTAAGCTCCATTCCGGGAAACAAAGGCATCTAAAAAAAAAGTGCAGGGCTGTTTTATTTTCCTCTAACTGTTGGAATGGACATACATTGGCGTAGTCTTTACAGGGCTTAACCCTTATTAAAAAATAAAAAATAAAAAAAAATCAGTGCACAGCATTTATCACTGCTCTTTTGCATCCATTAAGGCAAAATGTCTATGTACCTACAGTAAACTACATCCGTAGCCATTTGATACTATGTGTGATTTTAAAGCAGAGAAAGTGTAATATGAGCAGCGAATCACTTAACCATAGATTATCAGTGTGACTTTATGCACTTACAACCAGATCTTCTATTCATGGGAAAAAAGTGCAAGCACAACATGTTACTGACCAAGAGCACTGGAACTAAAGGTCACTGTAAACTGCTCTGCAAGTCATGGTATTTCTGGCACTGATTAAAATATCTACACAATTAAATTTAAATAAATACTGTGATTAGACTTGTGGGACTTTGGTTGGTTGAAAGTTTCCTTTCAACGTCACTAGAAAAATACCCACTTCCTGTAATGATGACCAAAACTTAAATCTTTCTGATGTAGAAGCCAGACACAAGATGTGCAGCACCAGAGAACTCTGATTTCCAGCATTAAAGAGTTAAAAATCTAAAAAGCTTTTTTATTTGAGTCTTTGGGAAATTGTTGTAGAACTATGGACATGAAGTGTAAAAAGCTACTGGGAGGACTGGTACAGAAGTCATGTATCGTGGATAACGCTATGTAAACTGCCCAAAATAACTTCCCTCTTTGATTCAGCATGAGCTACTTAGTCGTCAACAACTGACATTGTAGATGTATGCTTTATTATTTCCTTTTAAAATAACGCAGACAGTTTTGGGAAACCAACTGCTATAGTTTCACTGTATCTCAGTTTGACTAGAGGGAAAACATGGGTATTTTCTGAAAGAGCACCTACTCAAGCTAAGGCACAAGCTACACTATTGTCCAAGCATAGAGGAACGTGTTTATAGGTCATTACACAGTATTAGTCAAATTGGTGACGCAGGCCTCACTTGCTTTGACACTGACCTGAGCCTTTGTTATGACAGTTTGGATAACATTATTTGTATTGCTGTACACTATTATTTACTTTCTTTAAGTTCTCTTTTCGGAATTCAGCCAAATGAAAAAAAAGAAAAGCAAAAAAAAAAAGCATTATTTAGTTATATTACATTTAAAGGGAATGGTAACAGTCCATGTAACTTAAACACTATTTTAAAATTTTCTATTTATTCCCACTGATTGCTTTATTTTTGTAATATAAATTACCTTCTCTCCAAGTGACACCTGGCTTAAGAGCACCAAAAGTCCACCTCAAGTGGTATTTTCAGATGCACTCTGCCCTCCTCCAGAAATCAGCTTCTTTTGCATTGTTGGGAATTTTACGACACGGTCCATGGTAAAACTCTCAACATTGCCAGAAGCAGAATTAAGCAAACAGCATCTTCTAATTTTAAACGAGCACAGATTCTAATTAAAGCCATTGTAATACATCCAGAAAGGGCTGGTGGCAATTCAGAAATGTGAAAAGATCATTCAGAAATTAAAACCAAAAAAGTACGGTATAAGGCAAAAAATAATATTAAAAATGGAAACTGCACAGGTAAGTGATCAAGATTTGCATTTATACATAAAATTATCATTATTTCAAATATTACAATGCAAAACACTAGAACTTGAAAATGTAAGTACAATAAATGCACCGACTGCATCTTTATCAGTGAGCCTCAAAAAATCCCATTTAGTTTAATAAATGAATATTTACTTTAATTCATCTTAAAAGATAAAAATTTATACTAATTAAAATAAATAAAATGTTTAAAATTAAGTTGGTGTGCTATCATATATGCCCTTTACAATGGAGAGGATCAGAACTGTACACAAAAATACCACAAGCAATTTGTAATCCATAACATAATACTGATCATAAATCTATAATTAAACTACAGCTAATTTAATCAAATACACATTAAATTTAAAAATTAATTCAGCAAGAAATATATTTGATGAGGACATGAAATAATCTAAAGTTTCAGTCGTAAAGCTGAATAAATCAGACTGTGAAAGTCGATGGAAAAATGTAAGTAGAAACAGGAACCAAAGAACTGAAAAGTACTAGTGTGGTAAGTATGTGTCACTTCCTATAGACCAAATTGCTGTCTGTAAATCCAATTTATATTGTGTAAACATGGAGTGTCCAGAATGACAAATACTGACTTGGGACTGTAACTACAATTACTGCACTCATACTGCTACTGGATAACAATGAAAAATCAAGGGTGAATTAAAAAAAGTAGCAGAGCAGGGTATTCATATATATTTTAAAGATAAACTAACCACCTGACTTAGGGCTCTAGGCCATTTCAATAAAATAGAGGAGAGACATAATCCAGAAAACACTAGAATGTAGTGGAGACATAAAACACAGTAGTTCTTGAAAATAGCACATTAATATTTGTTCTATGAAATCACAAAAAAGTATACCCTGCAAAAACAAGCAGTAACTGCCTGCATGGAAAACCAACTTCTGTAGCGCACATTATCAACAGAGGTTCTGCAAAATTTTAAGCAATGTGGACCAGTAATTGTCAGCAAAAGCTGATTTAACTTTTATGCACATATTGATTATTGAAAATAATATGCATTCATTACAATCTTCCTATTTAAAAATGAAAATAAAATTTCCAATAAAATAAATAGCTGAAGTGTGATTACCATTCATCTTATCTGTAGGAAAATCTTCTCATTATGCAAGCATATCTACAGTGCCCTAAGCAATGGCAGAATTAAATACTTGTTGCTCCTTAAATTGGAAATCACACTTCAATGGTATAATATCCTGCAGTGATATATATATACACACACACAAATACACGCAATTCCCCTTGGTTCAGTTCTATAAAGATGTTTCAGCATCCACGTATTTCACAACAGGTGAATCTTCCACATTTATTTTCACACTTTCTGGTTTTTCAGGGCTGTTTGAAAGCAAAGAGGAAAATGCAAGGCTTAGTTCACATTAGTAATGGTTAACTTTCAAACATTTTATACTTAACAATGGACAATGGAAGTATTTATGTAAAAATACTTTTATAATGATGGATTTCTATCACATTCTAGGAATTGTTAAATACTATTCCCAGTAATAGTACAAGCTTAAAGAGAGAAATCACCAAAACCATATCTATAAATAGCATTTCTGGTCCCAATGCTTTTATGATCCTATTGATTCAAAACTGTTTTGCAAAACATCATTTGAAAAAAAACAAACAAAATCAAACCCCACAAAAATGTCTCATTAAAAGTAACCAAAAAACCATAACAAGTAACATTATTAATACTGTTTAATTATTGGGCAGGAAAACAATTTTGTTCACAATACAAGACCAGGAAAACATTTCAATCTTCTCAAAAAAGCCACACTTCTCGTAACTGTAGAGGACAGTTAGAAATCTGCATTCAAGTGGAAGACCCTAAAGACAACTGGTTGGCTGGCACGTGAACAACTGACACTCTTAGGGACACAGACAATGAACAATGGCTTATCCAAGGACAGAAAGGAACGTCCCAAGGTAGTTACAGGACAGCAGAAGAGAAATGGGAAAAGCCTAAGAGGGAGGATTCTCTAGGCATGTGTTTTAGAAGAGACAACACATCTGTCGAGTTGCTCTTCAAGGAAAAAAAATGTACTAGGAGTCATGCAAAGTGAAACATTCTGTGATTCCTTGGAAAAACACAAGTGTGCCTGAACTCTGCAGAGTCTATAAAATATGAGAAGGTGGAGGTAAGAAGAAAATGCCATCTGGATCAGTTTAGGAAAGACAAAAAAAATATAAAAAAACCTTTTTGAAAAAGGTAAGATTTTTAAGAAATAATGCCAACCCACACAACATGTCATCTGGAATTCCAAAAGACATTGGTAGCTTCAAACTGCATCTTATTTCAAACCTATGAATCTTAAAATAGTAGTGCCCACAGAACCACAGCACTAAGCATCTGTCCATACTATGTATCAGATGACTGTTACACAGAAAAACCTTAACAGAACCAAAATGAAAAATTTACTGGTTATTACTTTTGACTGAGCAGTGGTGACATCTCTAAATGTCTCCAGCACCCACTATACAAAAAAAGTAGCAAATACATCAAAATAGCAACCAATTGAGTTCAGGCTCAAAGAAGTTCTGCCTTCTAACATTATAAATCATACGATTATCAGATTGCCTCTTGAAAGAGCTAGTTTCCAGCACCGGTGTTTTTTATTTTCAATTTGTAGATCTAGCAAGTTCCCTTACAAAGTGCAATTTTTACCATACTAATCTCAAGCAGGGCATGCTTTGGAATCAAATGGAAATGTCTCACAGAAAAAAAAAAAAGAAAAAAAAAAGATGGAATACTGAATATGACCTAAATAGACCAAAAAACATTACAAAGTGGTCAGAAGCCTAATTCGCTAGTGCTGCATACAATTCTACACTAACTTAATCTACTCAGGAAAGCACAAGATGGAGTTGTACTAACTTCTAACTGCCTAAAAACCAAACCTAAAAATTGTAGTTCTTCTGGCAAGAGAAATACAGATCTGTATTTCTTCAAGCCTTATACACCCATTGACTATCAGATACCGTACCAGAAGCATCCAGATTCTGTAACAGGCTTTTCAGAACTTAGCATTAAAGGAATGAAACAATTAAAATAGGAGGGTATACTGACACACTTACTCTGTTTTCTATCACCTGTTATCTTCCTATCAGCCTAGCTTGTGTGGTACCAACATTTTTAAAGTGTTTAAAACATTTATTTAAATTATTAAAAATGTTTAAACAATACAGGCTGAAGATTCACTGAAAATGGTGCCTGCACTAATGAGTCTCTTTAGCTTTTCCTGTTACAATACCTCCAAGTTCTTTCCTTGTCTCCTCCCTCACCCTTGGTTGACCCACTATCTGGGCAAAACAAAACCTATTCCATGCCTATTTTGGAGCAATGCACATGTTGAATAAACAGATGGTATACAAGTGCTAAGCAGCCAGCCACTACTGCTGTTTCTATGATGAAAGCTAAACTATATCCAATAGCTTCAGTACTTCATTCAAGAATATTTCATACCCAGTGAAGATAATATTTGAGCCAGGTTTAATTTTTAGGGATTAACAATGAACTGGGGAAAACCGAACCAACCAACCCACCCACCCACAAAAACAGGAGGCAGACCCTAGGGCAGCAAAAAGCAACAATGAAAGTGCTGGACTTACCTTTTATTCTCACTGGCATTTGTAATGTTCAGGATCAAACAATTTCCATGCTCATATACATTCTAGTAAAGCTTTTAGAAACCCTAAGCCCACCAGAGTAGCATACAATTGTAAATTAAGCAAATAAAGAGTAACTTTAGAATTGTAATAACACATTTAGCAAAATAATTTTAATTCCTTACAGAAATTGTTTAACTTCAGAGTAAACAGCAAAAATTAACTTCAAATTCAAGTTCATCAAAAGTAAAAATTCAATGCAGATTTTTACAAACCATATATGCTCATTTTTTGAGATGCATTTCAAGAAATACAAGTCCAGCTATTAGCTGCTAAAGACAAGATCTTAGTTAGAAAATGCGTGAGTAATTATAGCTACCTCAGGTTAGCTCTGGTTACTTTGGCATTCTCAGTACTCATGGCAAGAGCCTTCCACTGTGCAGTTTTGGCCATTTCGTCTGATATGTTTACAATTGAGGGATCAAGGCTAAAGAACAAACATACTTTCTGGTTAGTATTCAATACCTTGCAACAACATTATACTTACTGTCACTCATCATTTACATCAGTTGTGCTTTCTTTCAATATTTACACAGCCACAAGTTGAGTTCACGTCTTATAAACACACCTCAACAAAAATTTGAAAACGCAACTCATTAGTGCTGCCTTCATCACATGGCATCTTAAACCAGTTTTTTGCATAGGTACCGCTGTGACATTGAGAATATTTAAGAGATGCTTCATTTCTAAGTTACCTGTAACTTCAGAAAATTATTTTGCATGCTCAGAAATAATGAAATTAATCGTACTGTTCTGCTAAGCCTTTCATAAATCAGAAATGTTTTAAGTTGTTTTAAGTTAAGGAAATAACCAAGGGTAAAAGAGCGGATGTTAATAAAATTTTGAAAATGGTAACTCAGTTAAGATTTAAAACCTGTAAAAATCTAGAAGTTCCAATTTATCTAGACAGATTTCAAGTTTTTTTTTTTCCTACAAAGCCTTACTAGACATTTTTCAAGGTCTTTTTGCCACCTTCCCCTGAAGTCCTGCAGGCAGTAAGTTCACCTTCCCAGCTGGTAAGCTTTCCAAACCTATTTCCCCCTTTGCCCTCCACACATTTATGTGCACAGCAGACTTAGGTGTTGTATGTAGATACATTTTCTGTTCTGTTCCATACTTAAGCTCCAGAGCCTAACCCATAGTATCTGTACCAGGTATCTGAGTTCTTCAAATTGCACATAAATCTTTCAAAGCTATTTTTCCTCAGGAATCCCCAGAAGATGCAAGACAGTGAAATATATAGTGAACACACATGCATACACTTGATGAAATCATAGTTCTACTGTGAGAGCAATTTGCACCTCAAATTTTTTTTAAAAAAGCTTTAATATTTAGCATTTTCATTTGAGTTGCTAAAGTCTAAT
>JAOQGH010000012.1:39178595-39223739 GCA_025769975.1 Gallinago jamesoni
AGAGCAATTTGCACCTCAAATTTTTTTTAAAAAAGCTTTAATATTTAGCATTTTCATTTGAGTTGCTAAAGTCTAATTAAGCCTGCTTTTAGAGTAGACAATAGCACTCAACTGGAATAATCCAAAACAGTCTAATCCAAAAACCTGTCTGTTCCCAACTCATATCAGGGAAGACCTGACACAACAGTAGGTCCACAGCAAAGCTAATTTTTAACCCAGGAATGCTTAGTATTAGACAGACAAAAAAAACTGGCAAGCTATTTATCAGTCACATCTTCCATGGGTGTTGAACAGTTGCAGAATACCTGACAGTTAAGCTGAATACATCCCCAGTAAGGGAGATACATACTGAGACAGAACACCTTCTAGGGCTGAAGGAACTTTCCACCAGCGAAATTCCACCACTCCTGTTTCTGGAAGAGAACCAGTAACCCTGTCCTCACGTTTACTTTCAGAAAATGATGTTCTGAAGTAAAAACGTCTGCTTGTAAAACGCTTGGGGTTTTTTAATCATAGAACTTATAAACTTTAGCCCTCACTTAAATAAACCATCAAAGAATTAAATACTTAAGACTTTTTCTGAAAAATCCAAGTGGCTGGTAAACACGTGGCTCAACTGATGCTATTAGTTGCTTAATACTCAGTTTTTCATGCACAGTAACACACAAGTATTCCACAGAAACTGACCAAGGAAACTTCTTCACCTTGACTACAGCTGGTCGAAATTGAGTCATCTGATCTGTTCAAGATGGTCACGTAAAATTATAATTAAGATGCAGTTTTAAAGAACATTGCAACATAAAAATGCTACTATAGCACCATACACCTTCATACTTCCTAATGATGGTTGAGTTACAAGCTTGAGAAAAAGAATTAATTCAACTCATACACGATCAATTTCATATGAAGCATATTACAGCACGATACAAAAACCTCTTAAAAGACCAACATTTTATTATACCTGTATTTTAGGGTTTTTACAGGAAAATCCAAATTTGCTTCTCCATATGCAAGGTGTACACTTTCATTGTCCCCTGTATGAAGCATTCTCTCTGCTTCCTGTAAATTTCAAGTGAAAAGCTTAAAATCACTCATGCGGCACAAATCAAAGATTCTCATGCTGACAGTTAATTTCCATAGGGTAAGGGGCGTCTCCCTACAAGTACTGGAGTTGAATGCAGAAGATATAGCTTGAGATCTTTTTTCTTACAAGCGTTTTATCCAGGGGGGAATAAAGAAGCCGGGAAGGAGAAGGTTACAAGTTTTGTAAAGAATTCAGGTGGCTGGTGTACTGTTAAGACTTTTATGGAGAGGTTATACATGCTATATTATGGTATTATTGGTAATTAGCAGTTGGTATTAACTACAGCTCTGCAAACACACACAAGCAAAACGTCCCTTATAGTATGAAAAGTTTTGTGATTTACTTAAGCAGGGTAAAGATCCCTACTCCACTGCTTTTTCACTCCCTCTCCCATTTCTCTCTTTTTAACCTGATGAATGTCAAAGAAAACAACATTTTGTGATAAAAATTGCTTCTTTCCACTTTGCTTGCTAATTTTAATCACAAGTAAGAGTCATAGTTCATAATAACATCACTGAAACAGTGACTTTCCTTACAGTTAATTGCCAGTAATAGTTCGTCTAGCATTAAATCTCATTAGTAAAGAATTTAAAAACGTGCATTTGGTATATAAAATTATATGCTCAGACCACTTAAAATTCTTTTAAGTCTCGTTGAGCATTTTCTAGTACTTTACAACATGCTTTGTTTGGTTGTTTTCACACTTACTGCTTTCTCTTTTTTCTTTTTGTCGTCTTCTTTCTTCTTTTTACTTTCTGGCATAAGATCATCAAGCCAGCTAAGCTCTCTTTTGGTGAAACATAAATCCATAAGCTTGCGAACGAACACTAATGCTAGAACCTTAAGGTAATCATAAATAAAATAATTTATAATAAACTTTTTAATTGAACAAAAACACACGCATACTCTCAGTACATTCAGAGTCTTTAACTGAAGCCATTTTTCGCAGTATTAGTTTTACCTTGCCACAAAGTTAAATAATTTCCACTTTCAATAGCTACTCACAACTGAATTGCTTATTCTCAGGAAATGAAAAGTCCTTGTGTTTCAAAAGTGAAGTACTACAGGTTCTTTTGTTTCTTTCCTACTCCCTTAAGGCAGCAAATATGTTTTGAAGACATCCTGGATGATGCACATACTCTTGGTAAAGTATTAACTTGTAAAACAGAAAACTTACCATCATAGGGAAAACAACAGCAGCTGCAGAGGCTTTAATCACCCATAACAGAACTAGACAAGTGAGCTGAACAACTGTAAAGATATGGACCTTCCAGAGTGGCACATAACGTAGATAAATCAGGTCAGGTTGATGTTTGGCAGGCATTCCAAACAGTTTTATACGGTCAAAAAACTGCATTGAAAAATGAAAACTGTCAGTTATTATTTTCTTTCCATTGAGAAGAAAATAAACATTTTTAAGTGACTCTAGAAACATATGTTAAACCCCCCAAAATACTAACAAAGGGCACTAAACATTTGAAGGGGTGGAAGCTGGAGGCTGTTTTGTTGGGTTCCCCACCCACCCCTCCATTACAACCACAAAATTTCAGAGTATTGCAGAAAATTTGTTGCTCAGCTACACTACTGAAAGAGTAACTGCAAAAGACCTGAGACGTGAAGTCACAACACAGTAAGAACCTGAACATGACACTCAGGAAATTATCCTATATACTATTCAGACAAGACAGGATAATTTTATTATTGCTCACAAAGTAATGTGTTACAGTTTTCTTTTCATTTAATGTTAAACAAAAGCAAATTGCTCATAAAAATCAAACTTTACCTGAATGCCTTTTAATGAAGAAACTCCCATGTAAAGAAAGACACCATACAAAACTGGCATTGGAATAAACTGGGGGAGGAAAAAACAGCCATATAGTTACTTGTGAAATCCACATGGTGTAACATCGTAGGCCATATTAGTGAAAGACATGAACCTAGTTATTTTTTACTTTATACTTTACCTTAAGCGAAATCTGTAAAAGCTGAGGCTCTTTATTTATAGAGGAAATATATGCATCATTGAGCAGCAAAAATATCTAGAGCTAACAAGACTATCACCAAAACTAAAAAAGTACTTGATTGCCTGTTCATTCAGTTTTCTGGGTTGCAACCAAGATTTCTATTAATGCTAAGTATAGTGCTTTATGCTGCAACCTACAGGCTTTGTTCTCCTTCCTTCTTTTCAATTATAACAGCCATTCACCTCAAAAAATAAAAACATTTTATAAAGAGCAAATGGTAGTAACTCCTATTCCTATTACCCTTGGTTCCATAAAAAAACCACAAGGATAGTTTCTAGGAATCAGCTGTTAAAACATGGGGTAAACATTTCGCTTCAGCAATCAGCACCTTTATCGTTTGCTTTCAAGCAACAATCTATCCATTTCAGTATTTCTGCTTTTGATTCTGATCACCTGCACTAGACAGCTGAGCTCTTGGTAGCTTTTCAATCAGATATTGTCAAATCTGAATACTCATTTTTAGTAGCTGCTACTGCCTTACTGTTTTCAGACCTTTACATTAACACATGCAAATGGTCAACTATTAAGAATCTCTAATATGTAGCTCTAATTACTATGGCTGTGTGATCATAGGTTTATTTCTTCCCATTATCTAAACTTAAACAGCCCTAGAAGCTACCTTCTTCTGAAATGACTTGTGATCCACCTTCAAACGGACCTTTACAGTTCTTTAAAGGTATTAGCAATTATGCAATTTATGCCGTATCTGCTATCTTTGCAACAAAAAAGACAATTTTTTTCATTTCTCCTTTTAACTACTGGATTTGAAACAACAAAGCAGAAGTTGAATGGATTTTACTCAAATCTGAGCAAAAAGCCACCTGAACTGACTTTTTTTCCAATAAAGTCTTCAGAAGGGCACTATAGATATAAATTAAGAGACAAAGTGTAATCTGAGAGCACAATACAACCTGCAAAATCTCTATTACACCATGATGATGCGTAAGAATCTTGACACTTTAAAAATCAAAGGAAGTTTAATAAGCTGAAGAATGAGAAGTGAACAATGTCATTTCTGATGATCATGTTTTAATCCAGATGTTTCTGTTTCTTCTCCTAACTATATTACTTCCACTCAAGTAACTTTCTATCTTTATCACACTTTTTTCCTCCCTCCATTTGTACACTCACATAAAAACTACAGAAGAACTATTTTAGGTAACATGGACTTGAGAAACTGAAACATATCTGGCAAGAAAATCAGGAACAGGGACAAAGGTTGCTTTCTTCACTACTCATTACATTTCTAGCTTGCTCAGATTTCATTTTCCTACCTCTCCCCTCCATTGTTTCTATTCAACTAACACCTGTTGTTAAAAAAGCAATTTGAGACTGACTAGAGGCACATTATACTTAATATAAAAAAAAATTCCTAACATTTGAAATGCTAAATCACAGTATCAAAATCAAAAGCACAAAGAAAATACAAATATTTTGGAAAAACTGTCTGTTACCTTTAACACAGAAGTCATGAACACTGACAGCCCCATCATGACAAAAATCATCAATCCGGTCACTCGCTGCTCCCGGATTCCCAAAAACTTTGGTTGCTCTCCTGGTGCTGAGCATTCAGATTCAACTTTGAGGCTGTTAACATGACTTATAGACAGGACAGTTGCAGCAACAAACCATGGTAAGCCCATGATAGAACATATCCCCAACATAATACCAACCATAAGCAGGTCAAGATGGTAACCACAGCCTTTCTGTAAAATTAAGCAAACAAATCATTTGATAAACTTTCTATTTATCTGATATCATATTTATAACTTCACTGGTAAATAACTGATAACTACAGAAGTTAGATAAATTGAGAGTGTCCGCAATACTATATTCATTCTTAGTCAATAAAAACATTTATTTACTAGCTGTAGGTAACGTTCTGCAGACTTGCAGAATGAATCCAATTTAAATAAACTTGACTACACAACATTAGAGTTTTTTGAAAATTATTTTTACCTTCAACTTATGTTCTTTCCTGTTTATAATAACAGCTGTTATTTGTTGATCCATGAAAATCAGAATGGTGCAAAGTAAAGCGGGAACAGCAGCTATTAATAGTGTCCACCAAGGATTTCTTCCAAGAGGATCTATGAACCACCCTCGGTCTTTTCGGGTGGGCTGGAAAAAAAACGAACATTACCGATAAGAATTAAATGACTAAAAGAAAATGCAAGTTTTATTGCTACAAACAGCTGCAATGAACAGATCAACAGACTCTTAAATATGTGCTTAAATTTTTTTCCAACGGCTTTGACCAAAAGACTGATTTAGCTGTTACATGTGAACGTGTCATTTATATAGAAAACTGAAAAAAAATCCATTCCATTCCTTCATTTTTGCACAACC
Source organism: Gallinago jamesoni (assembly GCA_025769975.1). Taxonomy (NCBI): domain Eukaryota; kingdom Metazoa; phylum Chordata; class Aves; order Charadriiformes; family Scolopacidae; genus Gallinago; species Gallinago jamesoni. The sequence goes on from JAOQGH010000012.1 coordinate 39,184,053, forward strand.
AAATGCTTCCTTTTCATTGGTATTATAATATAAAGCGTAGTCTCTTCTATCAGATGAGACATACATCCAAAACAGAAAAGAGATACTACTTCATCAACTGCACTGCAAGTAAAAAAGATAAGTTTCTGTTTCTACACAATTCCATTGCTCTAAGGTATGTGAAACCACAAGCATTTAAAAAGTTAAGTTTTATAAAAGGTTTTCTTTCTTACTTCAAATTTCTCTGGAACGTGAAGCTTAGGAGAAGGTACTCCTACAAGATAGTCAATCAAAACCATGATTACTATGGTCAGAAATACTGCAAAGTCACTGATGGTAGAACGCACCTATTAAAGAAAGACTTGTGTTAACTCTTGTTTTTACATCATTAGAATTTTCTTGTATAGAAAGATGATTTCCCCCCCTATGAATAATGAAGTCTGTTTATATTATACTATACCACTGAACATTACAGACATTTTCTCTTTGATTTAAAAGTTAAGCTGCCTGCCAGCACAGCACGAAGTTGTAGAAGGTAAGTATTCTGTACAACTCTTCACCCCATTATCTTATTTAAAACTGCAAGAAGCAAATTACTTAAAATAATGCCCTCCTCATCTTCCTGTACCCCCAATCCTACCAGGAGGCTGGGCCATCACAGGTACTCTCTTGTAGCTTCATTCAATAGCATCACTGAATTGTTCCAAAATCAACATTCATACATTTGATGTTTTAATAGATAGGAGAGGGATAAGTTGCAACAGGTTCAGGTTATCAAAGGTGACTTTATTAAACATTAGGAACACATTGTAGGAATGGGCTGAAGTTTACAGAAGTTCTAACTGCTATTTTGGTCAGCAAAAGTAAGTTGTGTAAATCGGTCTAAGGATAATCATCATAATAGCCTCTACTAGAAATAGTAATACCCTGAGGAACCACTCAGAACCCTTCACGCATCAGCAGTTCGGGGAAAACAATCAATTGGTTTGTATGACTAGGTGAGGAAAATAGTGCCAGTATTATCTCTCCAACAGAAACCTACAATACCCATTAACATGGGGAGAAGACTGCTTATGTCTTCTAATGTAAGCAGTTTAGTGTTGTAACTATACAAAAGTAGAGACTAAGCACTGAAATTTCTGCAGCACATTTCTTTCAGCTAATGTCTTCATTTTTGGAACTATTAGCTAATTTTCTAGTTTTAATTTCTTTTTCTGTTTTAAAAGAAATCTCTCTATACAAAGTTCTGAAGCAAAATAGCATTCAACTCCATTAAGTTAAACTAATGCATTTATCACAAGATAACAATAGTCTCTAATCAGAATTACCTTAGTTGGGAAATAGCGTTTGGTCTTGAATTGCTTAAGGAAAGAGGAGAGGAAAAATGTTGTAAAGAATAGTATGACAGACCAGAAGAGAACATCTGGAATATATGGTCCGTGATGGCCACAGGCTGATCCACGAAACACACCATGGAATTCTAAACATTCCTGCAAAGATAAAAACTCCTTAAATTTCTACATTTTATTCATTTAGTATATTCAACCTAACTTTCGGCTTTTTGATATAAAGCACATTTGAGAACTTTCACAACCCCAGAAAGTGTGTCCTTTCCTTCATCACTACCTCATCCTGAAATGCCAAAAATGTGTGCTGTTCCAGAAGAGCCACAGTATGCATCACATTATTTCAGGATAACAAACTGTTGTGCAAAACACCTACTTTCAGAGTGAATGTCTAGGCTCAGACAAAAGGAGAGCCCATACACAGATATTTACTGCCATTTTAGATATCCTAAGACAGCCGAAGTAGGCACATGCAGCTGGCAAACACAACACAATCTATAGTATATCCAAATCTTTCAAGATGTAGGTGGAAACCAGATGCCAGGGTACGCAAAGTGGCTGCAGACAGACACATTTAGGCAACTGAATACCACCCACTTAACTACTAATCAGTAAAAATGTTTCTTCCTAAAAACATTCAGTATCACATCCACATGGTAACTTTCCTCCACCTACTCACTAAATTAGATCCTTGTACGAAATATCCAGTTCAGAACGGAATGCTTTCAAAGCCTGTTCCTTCATACAGCTCTTCCCCTTTTCTTTTGACCTTCTAATTTTCCAAAGAATTGTTTTATTCCAATCAGTATTTAGGTAGTTTCTTTGATTATGTTGTATTTTTATAGCGAGGTCTAACAAACCAATGAAACACTTTTGCTACCACATCTTAACTGCAGATTCCACCTTCACATCATAAAAATACATGTTCCTTCTTTCTAGGAAACTGAAGGAAGCAATCCCGTTTTTTCATCTCATCACATTTATCTGCACTTCAGAAAGACAACTGTTCTGCCTGCCAGGATTAAAGTAGCTACCTCAAGCAGACATTTATGTTAGCATTTACTGTCATGGACTCATTCATCCAAACCACTACAATGACTATTTAAAGTATTATGGGAAGAGTAAGAGTTCAAAAATACAGTTTTAAAGGTCTGAAAGAAACTAGATGAAAAATATTAATCAAGACTAGTATTGTGTAGGTATTTATTTTTCATACGTACATACACACACACATAGATAACTTTTGAATACTCACAGAAACAGTAAGGTTACTCCATGCTATATTTTCCACAGATATACTCATATTCTGCCACATCCGCAAAGTTTCATTGCTGGGTTTCTCAGGCTCAGAACACACACATCTGAAGGGGAAGAAAAAAAAGTTTGCATGCTTTTAAGCCGTATGTGCAAAAATGCAGTGATTTGCAGTAATTTAAAAAAATCCTAAAGAGTTTAAACCAGAGTTTATCCCAGCCTTCTATGAAAGCAGCAGAGCACAAGGCATGACATTAACATGAATGTGCATGACAAACTAGGATTATCAGAGGGATGGGGAAAGTGAAAAAGCAAAGAAGCGACTGATCAGGAAGTTTAACAGATTGGACCAAAAAACCAAACTATGTGTTTTAAAGAACTATAAGCAGGCAAAATGTTGACTTAATTATTTGACTGATCTGCCAGCCTTTAAATAAATGACACCTGAAAAGAAAATGAAATTGACAATATATGTGGACATTTACATATTGTGAATAAAAGATGAAGATAATAATCCAAATGATATCACTTCCCAACAACCCTATACTAACATATATTATTAATTATGTAGAAATCTTTAGAAAATACAAGTAATTTGGCACAAATAGTTTTCTATGTGTACAAATTAAGGTTTTCAGGTTTCTATACAGCATTAATATCCCATAGTGAGTAAAACTTCAATTAGTCCTACTGTACACTAGAATAAGAGAAAACAAAGAGTGAAATAGTTTAATTTAAGAAATTGGTGTAGATGACTCAGTTTCAGCAACTCCTTTTCAAACCAGACACGTCATTAACCTCTAGAAGTTTCCGAGCCTTCTCTTAAATGTTGGTAGTTAACCATTTATCTTGCATTTGGCATGCCTTCTGATATACTTCAGAGTGACCAGTTTTGGCCATATGTAAGACACAATTTTGGAGTTGTACTGGGCTAATTTAACGATACAAATACATAAATTGCTCAGATTTAAAGCAAATGCATATATGCATTTTTAATAACTTTTTGAACAAGGAAAAGTGCCCCTCCTTACTGCAGTATCTTTTCTGTCAGACAGATTGACTGCAGTACCCACCAGTTAAAAAAAAAAAAACATAACACAATGAATATTGATTTAATGGGATGTTTTCAAATAAAGCTATTCAAGCACACCAAACTGTAACCTTGACAGGTAAACAATTATGTAAAAGAAGAGAAATAGATAATAAGCAAGAAATCAGTCTCCTTTTTCTCTTTTGAAAAACGAAGAACCATTGAAGGCCAAACTTGCATCCTGAGAGTGTGAAGGTAAAAAAGGAAAAAACACTAAATGTGCATGGGCTAAAAGAACCTAGATTTGCAAAGCACAATGTTTAGGGAACTTAAAAAAAAAAAAAGAAATAAATATTGGTAAATACTTTCTTTTGGTAACTGAATCCTAAACTAACAACAAAAGGAAACATGATTGGAAAGCAGTAATTCCTACAAGGTAGTTGCAAAAAGAGTAACTTAAGAATCATCACAAGAAAAAGGAATTGTAATAGTAAGTATGATAGGACACAAAGAAAGCATCTTTATTTGTTGGTCAAGACAGTAACATGAACAAGCATGCTGATATGTCCACACATGAAACAATGATTTCTAGAAGTGTCAAGGCAGAACCCAAATTGACCTTTAATCTCCAGTGACCTTTATTAAAGCTGCAATTAAAGCAGGCATTGTCACAGCCCCTCGTCCTTTCCAACCACCCATAGCTAACACAGAAAATTCAACTCCACAGCATCCTGAATAGAATTTTTCTGAGGTTTCTCATACTCATACCACCCCCAGCATTCCTTCTACCCTTTCAGAGGCATACATTACAGTTTAGTTCACAGTATGTCTCTATGAACATTTTACCTACGTATTTTACTAGCAGAAGGAAAATTAGTACTTACGAATATAAAGTCAGTTTATCCAAATCACTGTGCATATTGAAGGCATACACTTCTCCCAAATGAAAAAGCTTTTCCAATGCCTCATAAATAAATATGATGCATATAAGCGCTGCAAAAGCTTCCTCAGTAAATCGAGTGATGTAACACACAAGGCTGCTGGCATCTGTGGCTACAAGCACTATGCATAAAAATGCTGTCCACAGACCAATGCTAGTTCGCAGGGAGAGGTAGGAAAGATCATAATCCCTGTGTGAAGAAAGAAACAGAATTAATAACTGTGCTCAGAAGTCACCTATACTATATTCTATTTGAAAACAGATACTGAGGCCAAGCTTCATAGATATTCACCATTTTTCTCATCTTTGATATTAGTTCTGAAGGAAGCAGAAACTTTTCTGTCTCATCTTCCAAACAAAGCAAAGCAACGTGCCAAGGCATTTCTAGGATTGAGGGTGCAGCTACCTAGCTTGGGAAGCATCATGGTGATGACCATTCCAGAACTACCTAGATACTTTCTCCTAGAGGGCAGACCATTCCCTGTTTACCTTTCAGAATCAAAGCCAACATCTCCACACAGTCAGAATAAAACTTTTATTTAATTCCTAGCTGCTTCTTATCACTGATTTTCTCATTAAGGTGCACCAGTGCCTCATAGCTTTGCCAAACCGCATTCATCTCTTAATCTCTTACCACTGCATTTACATCTTCATGGACATCCACTTTTAAGTGATATCTGCTTTCAGTTACAGCTATTCTAACAGGCTAGAAAGTTAGAAAGTGCATCAAGCCAATACAAACAGTACTTACCTGCAAAATTTAAATAATATTTTTTCAAATACTAGAACTGGTCCGGTGCTCCCCAAAATAGTAAGAGGTTGCCCAGCAAAGAGAGAATAAGCAATCCCAGTTAATGAGGCTCCAAAGAGAGACTCTATTGCACTCTGTTTGGGGGAAAAGAAACTGCTGTAACTACGCTGCCTTTTCAGGTTAGCGCTTAGCATCACATCTGCATAAATACAGTTTTAAGATGCATTAACTTAAAAACAAGACAAGATGTAAAAACATCGCAATTAATATTGATGTTTGAGACAAGAACTTAACAGTTTTGCAGTAACAATACCATAGACAAAAGATTTTGAAAACTTCACTCCTGAGAAACATAAAGCCATTCAAAACCATGAGAACAAGTTACTAGTCCTGCTAGCTACGGAGGAAAAACATACCAACAATTACTACAAGTTTAAACAACAAAAAAGTTACTCAACATGTAATTTATGGAAACAATTATCTGTCTCCGTAAAGAAAATAGATATAGATATATTGCAACATACCTGTACCAAAACATGATACGGTGTGCCATACCATACCTGCATCAGTCAACCAAGGATTACAAAAGAAAAAAAACTGACAGGTGGAGGTGTAGGGGAAATTACTGAACAATATCGGTTTATGTATACACGACACCAAAAATAGATGAGCAATAAACCAATGTCCCACCTGGTAATGCATTTCTTTTCATTGAAGTAAGAGATCTACTTCAGTTCTTGACTTAAATGTTTTACTATAACATTTTCCGCTAAAAAAAAGTTACAATGCACCTCAAAAAGAGAGGGACAGAACTTTTTAGATACTAAAATGATATTATGAAGTTAGTTGAAAATTGTTAACTACACCATTTACAACTATGGGATAACACAGATTACAGATTAAAGGGTTCCTGGGGAAATTTTTGAATGTTATTTTACAACCACAGAAGCCTAAGAAAACAATATGCAAACTTAAGCTCCAATTCAGGAAAGCATCTAAAATCGGGCAAAATGGTTTGCTGAACTGGGGCTATTAAAAATGAAAATAGGCGTCCTTTGTTCATTGCATTAGGGAAAAAAAAATATATACACATATATAATCCCAGTCTCTTTAGTGCTTTTGGTTAGTCAATGCATTAACCTTGGGGCTCTCAGTCAATGTGGCAGGGACAGGAGTACTGGGGAGGTGATGACCTCTGGGAATGCGAGGGAAGGTTTCAAACACAAACTGTGTACCTTACAATGTCAGCTACTGTGCTTGAGCATGTGTGTGCAGTAACTAAATTTTATATTCAATGATGCACACCAAGTATCTGAAGGCAGGAACAAACCCGCAAACAATTCCAGATAGCTAAAAGAAAGAAGGTGTTTAAGAATCAAGCTTTAAAAGGAGCATATTTGCATAATTATACATGATGTACATACAAAAATTACATTGACATTTTGATAATCATTCCTACATTTAGAGTGGCAAAAACAGCGCACAGAAAAGATAAAATTTATTTCTCAATTTGCTATCAGTTTGAAGTGCTACATCAATAAACAAAAATCTGGGTCAACAGCATTACTTGAAAGAAGATAAAATAGTTAACTAAATTTTAATATAGTACAAGCTTGAAAACTTGATCTAAATATCAAGAAGCATTTTATAGCATCGTAAGCTTTACCAGGATCACAAAATTTGTAATGGACATATTTGAATACATCTTTCCCTCCCCCAAAATGACAGAGCCTTGTTTCTTCATAAGAGATTTAAAAACAGAAAATACACTTCAAACTATCTCATTCACAAGCGTGTGGACACAAACACCAAGTTATTACCGTTGCTGTCCCTGCTCCAAAAACCCAAGTGCAATGCTATTTTGTTTTAAAAGGTGCTGACGTTATCTACTATTGCCCAACACACCACTACCAAAATTTTGTATGTGAATGGTTTATATCCAAGTCATTTACAATGAAGAGTATTTTCTGCTCATAAATCTTAGCCGCTTTCTTTTATCATTAACAACATGCCATTAGTGATAGCATATACATATCCTGTCCGTTATTTAAATACACAATTGACTGCTACCCATACACCGCAGGCATTATCATCCTCGTAGGCCTACTACTCAAGGCCAGTACATGTTCTTGGCTATCCACCTTGAGCCTCTGACTTTGCCTAAAGTAGGCCTAGTGGGATGGTGCACCTTTACTGCTATTCATTATTTTTAAGTAGCCAAAAAGAAGGCAATGCAAGCCCTTTCTCAATTCATGAAGCCATTCATCCAGTAAGGCAGGATAAACATTTTTTACCTCCACTGTGCATCTTCTCCTGCTCACATGGGTTCCCCACATTTTCCACAGCAATTACCTTTTGGGGAAGATCTGCTTTGGGGCAGGCTAATCAAGTGCTGTGGGTAAATTCTTCAAATACAAGTATAAATAAATGAGACAAATGCACACAGTGACTTGCCTCTGAAGGTCTAAAAGCCTGGCCACTACCATTCTTTGTACTCACTATTCTGCCTTGTGTAGCTTCTCCCAGGAGCCCTCCAAAAGTGATTACAGGAGACATACAGGCACAGTATAGGAAAAGAATCGAGGCCAGGCACTGCAGGCTTAATGCATCCTTGAAGTCACTCAAGAAAAAAGGTGCTTTCCTTTGGATGTCAAGTATCAAACCACCAAAAAGCCTAAATAGGTGAGATGAAACTCGTCAAACTGTACACTAAAGGATTCTAACTAGTTCAAAACTATGGGCTACACATGACTGCCAGGGCTTATTGCCAGCACAAATTAGCTATTTCATAATCCAGATTAAAGCATAACAGTTTAAATGTAAATGAGAATTTTATCTATTCCAATTCAGTAGTATTCCAAATATAATCAAGTTATCAAATATAAGCAAGTTATCCACAATCTTAAAAGCTGGCTAGGTATTTTTGTATATAGGCTAGCTATTGATAAAATATCTTTGCAAATGATTTTACCTAAATAACATATTAAGTCAAATCTGTCTTATAATATTCAAAACAAGGAATAGAAGAAATATGTTAAATCTCAACCAAGATCATACATTGATACATTTCAATATTACGACTCCAATAAATAGTTGTAGCTTTTTAATTCAAATTCTTTACGCAGATATGGTTAGGTCCATAAATAAATTTAGATCTATCATTTTTAAACAGTGTTTTCATCTGTGGTATACAGATATTCTACAAATGAGAATACAAAACGTAACATACATAAATTAGTTCAACTGGTAAATTATTAGCAAGAAATTAAAAAGCTTTTGACATTTTCCAAAAAAATTTCAAGACTCCAAAACACTAGGTATAATTTGCACCTACAAAAAATTGATTTTAATTTGAAGTATAAAATAAGTAAAAATAGTCCATTCCTGAGAAAAACAACAATCTTATCTAGAGATAATTCTGTGGGCAGAAATGAACTTCTCAGCTCCACATACTGACTGCAAAAAGCCAAAAAAGTATAACAAAGCCAAAATAGTAAAGGTCAAATGTTGTAAAGACCTTCTTGCAAAGCTATGAGAAAGATGCATTTCATTTGAAAGTTCATAATTTTGGGAATAACAGTGTACATCTTTTCCAGAATTTCTCAGTTTATTTAATCTCTACGTTCCCATATGAGGTATTATGGTTTAATGTTAACCATATATTTCCAATGTTGGGGGCTTTTTGGCAAATATTTCAGTATTACCAGAGAACAACAATGCAACTCAACCGAAAGAAATTCCTTCAATTCTATTTTAGATCTAAAAGAAACATAACTAAAATTGAAACCTACTCAATGCCAAAGTACTTTCTGCCACTTTATATTCCTTGTTGTTCCATGTTGTACATGTTTAATCAAACAGATTTGCATTAATGGCAATTTTTAGTACCTAGCCCAATATTGGAAACTGTATATTCCTGCCATAATTATGATAATTGCATGCTCCTGACAATTAAAAATTAAAAAGCAACTCTTAAAAGTCAGTTAGTTAAGTTAGGCAGCATCTTTTATGAAATCCCTTGCAAATGTGTTGAGAAACATTGCCACAGGCTTGAAAATGCTTTAAGCAGATTGGCATTTATAGGCAAGAATCCAACACTTGAAAAGGAAAAAGGATGTGCTCTGACACTTCTACCATGATTTTTTCATGTTCAAATGTCATCATTAAAAACTGTGAAGATTTATCACTTTTTTCCTTTATGGTAGCTAGTACTTAGGGAAGTGAACACACCTTCCAGTTCTCTCAAGTTCAGGTCCAGCATGATGGCCTTCTTCTTTCAGAGTCTCTCCAGTAGGAGTAGATCCATTTGGAAATTTAGGTACCTTCCTTTTCTCCTACAGGAAAAAAAAAGGGGTGTGTGAAACGTCATATTTTAATACTAAAAAGTATAATTCAAAGACAGCAGGCAGAGACTCTATGCCTTCCAAATATTTTTCATATTCAGAGCTTATTAGGAGTGTTCTGTTTGCCAAATTCATCTTTGTTGAATAAAAATGACTAGAACTAGTCATCCCCAAAAAGATCACCTTGCACGACAGTATTAATCTCCACTCTTTCTACAAGAAATATCTCCCTGAGATATGATGAGACAAAGCCTACCTTAAGAAATGGTAGATGCTCAACCATGAGGAGCAGAAATATTTAGAGGTTTTTTTCCTCAATCATTTCCAACAGAAGCCTCTAGCGTATAACAGAAACTGACCTCACTTTACAATATACACAGGATTTTGTTGAAGTAGAAATGAGAAGTCATTCTAATATAAATGAGAAGTCATTCCCTTACTGAGCAAGCTGCTCACCAGCTCCTCATAAATTTCTCAGCTGGGCTTGCCTTCCAAAAGCCCAAGCCCTGCTTATTTTGGAAACAAGTTAAATGGTAGCCTCAGTCAACTCATGAATACGCTGCACTGCTATTGCCCCTTCCATTCTACCCACTCCCCCAAAACCACCACAATGTCAACCTTCTAAACTAAAAGCACTGGTGTGTGTCCCCACTTTTGATCCTGGCAGCAGGAATATCCACAGTTGCAAAGAAGGATAAAGGGTAGAAATCAGAGTCCCTCTAAGGTCCAGCTTCCCCGTGGCTCTCACTCTAAGCTTGTATCACAACTGAGAGATATGATCCATTTCTCTCTCTTTCATAAAAATTCTATGAACGTTATACGTTAGCGAATATACATTAAAACATTTCAGTGTTGTATGCAAATGTATGTTTTTATAAGAAAATACAATATTCATGCTGATCACTGTCAGAATAATAACCAAATTTATAATAAGAACTCAGGTACAGTTTCAGATCAATTCTCCTGTATCTCATACGAACTTATTGCAAATACAGAAAATACAGTTTACTTGAAAGGATAGCAGGAAAATGATTCAACACTTTTCTTAGTTTTTTACTTAAATGGTCAATCCACTTTTTCTTCCAAACAAATGCAGGGGGTTTCCTAATGCTTTACTAAAGTTTATACTCAGCCTACAATTTACTTGAATTAGGAAATGGCATTTTCAGAGTAAAAATAATTCGAGGTCTCTAATGGACTTTTTTTTTTTTTTTGTCTTTTACCTGGGAAGGAACACTTTTTGGTGGTTCAATTCGTATAGATGGATCCCATTCTCCTGGAGGCAGGACTGTCACTTGGTCTAAAAATTCATCAATTCCTGACAACAAATCATTTCGGTCTTTTGCTTTATAGGCAACATCATGGAAAACCTACAAGAAAAAAGTACCAACTTTTCTTTTTTGGAAGAGGAACTGATTACAAGGAATACTTCATTATTTTTAAAAAGGCATGGGAAATTTTTTAAAGATCCTCAGAAGTTAGGCTTTTACTTTATTTGCATACTTTTGCATTAAAAACTACCTGCATGCACACCCCTATGGAACATAAATAAGAAAATTATATCTCCAAACTCAATGGCAATATTGAGTTTATTTCTAAATGTAATTAAAAATTTAATCTTCAATATTCAGTAAATTAAGTTCATGTACTGTTGCCTGAATAATTCTGCCTTACAGCCACTGTGCCAATAAGCTGTGCCAAATCAGAACAAAAATACTTTAAATAACGTTCAAAGCAAAATACAAGTTTATATGAAAAATAAGAACTTCATTTGTATACCTTTAGCTTAATTAACTTTAAAAGATTTCTTAAGCAGCACAGGAAAGCAATCCTCCTACTACTCAAAAACCCCCAATTTTATGTAGTTTTACAAACTACTATAACACAAACTCTGAATTGACAAACAGGGAGTATTTAAACAGAACAACCCCTGACTCCCAAGTTGCATTTTATACAGAGAAGAAAAAAATCATAATTTTGTCATTAAAAATAAAATAAACCAAAAACTGTTTGCAACAGATGATCCTAAACTGCTTCTGTACGTTTGAAACCTGAACCGTTTATCTCCAAAGACCTGGCCATTATCTCTTCTAATTTTAAATTAGACCTTTTAGGCCTATTTAAGTCTTTTTAGACAACTGAAAATTTTGAATTCTTCTATTTCAATGATCTACAGTCCTACTAAAAAAGACTACCTAAAAAATTATAAGCCACAACTAAAGCTTTTAATATTCAGATCTCACACTGAACAAATACTGTATTCACAGACTAGTTTCTGAACTGTAAAATGACCAATTTCTCATTTACATTTCCAGACTTGAAGTTGTTCTGGAGTAAAGAAATATTAGAATTTCTATCAGATAACCATAACAAATACCAGCAATTCAGTAGGTGGCGCTGAATGCAAAGTCATTTCGCTCAGTATGACAACAGTCTTATAAAGTGCAGATTCTTCTGTGCTCTTTAAAACTATCCACCACAGCTCTAAGCATATGACTTCAAATGCCTCATAAACTTCTAATTTTAATTATTTGACCTCGCTTTGACAAAAACATATCTGTGATGACTCAATCACATACATTCTTAAGCTCTGTCCCAAACGCGCAGTATGCTGAGTCCTTTTCAACATACAGTAACTCATAACAGACACAGTTCTATTCAATAGTTCTATTTCCTGATTTAATATCAAAATGAAATCTGTACACCAAAGTTAAATTTTTTTTTCAGAAATATATTTAGGATTTCTCCAAGAAAGACAACAAAAAAGTTCATTTACTTTTATCTAGTTCACTAACACATGAAATAAGTTTATAGTTCTTCATTTATACAGTTTGTTGGATTTTCTTCTTTAACCTGTCGCTCCAGAATACATTTACTGAAAACAGTTAGTAAATACATTATTCTAGACTTCTTTAAAATACATCACTCACATCATCCGTCATAAGTGTCGCTATTGATCTTCCAATTTCATGGTATTGTGGAGCTTTTCCTGCTGGTCCCAGCAATAAAAACAAAAAGCTGTGGAGAAAGCAATTGAGGTGAATACAGCTGACTCATTGGAATACCCTCAGAGGGTTCTTTCAAACTAATATTTAAGTATAATTTAGCAGTGAAGTAAAAATATGTTCTTCACCATTTCAAATCTAGTAAGACTGCTGCAAGACTAAGAAAAGACTTGCCTCAAAATCATTATTGAAAGGAACTTGAATCCTGTACCAAAATTACTCCAAAGTATTTTTAACTATGCCTAATTTTTCAACTTCTTACAATGCCATAAGTGTACTAGAAATCCACAGGCTAAAGATCAATGAATATTTCCTCTGGATTATAAGCCTTTCTGACATTCCCATTGGCAAAGATCCCTTAATAAGGGCCTAGGAGCTTTATGACCTCTTCTAGCGCCCCAGTGATCACCTCTTCACAGAAATTAAAACCCCTCACATTTTCAGTGACTGGGTACATCCCACAGTGGATGCACAAACAGAATTTCAAGCAACACACTGGACCTACTTAAATAGTCATATTCTTGTCCTGTGTCAGTGGAAAGGAAGGGAACCTGCATTGTGAACACCTAAGAAAGCAAAAGTAACATTTTGGGAACGGGGGTGGGTTGCAGCTTATGTTAACAGACAAGTCTCTGTATTTTGAATATTGTATTTCCAATCACAATAATAGTTATCACGCTTTAAAAACAAAAAAAAAAAATAACCAAAACAACCCAACTTGAACAGGACTAGGATCTTATAAATTCAAAAGGATACAAACCAAAGAATGAAGCTCAGTAATTCTCTTCAAAACTTTCTCCCTGTACTCCATGAAAACGAACTTCCTAAGTGCAATACATTTGAAAAAAGTAGTGCTCTCCTCCACCTCACACGACAAAAAGCAAATTGTTCTTTTTCCTTTGCAAGTTGACTATACTAACTGAAAGTGAGATTGCATGTTCAGAATCAAGAATGTCATTCCAATCTGCAAGTCCACACCATTCTGAAAAATTTAGGACAGGATAATTTTGGCTACATTAATACCATAACCTATATGCAGAAATTTTGGAATTTCCCAAGGAATATTATAAGCACTAAAGTCAACTACCCTCTGAAAATTCTCACATCTGTTTAGAAGAACACTGCCAGAATTATTTTTGCCTTTCATTGGAGTATATAAGATGAAAGTTACCAAGAAAAACAGGCACTCTGATCACTTTAAAAAAAAAAAAAAACACGCCAAAACACATATACAGATTTATGCCAAACACCACAGAACAGCCCAATACATCAATGCACACAGTAAATGAAGTGTCATCCATGATGACTGATTAAATGACCTGCTGCTATCTGCATCATGAGACCTGCATTTTGATATTTTGATCATCTGTGGTAAAGACACCCACAGTATACTGATGAGAACCACCATTCTGGGGGACTGGGCTGGATGCACCAGCCTGGATGGCATATTGTGATTGAAAACCAATTCAATATATCAACTGCAGATTAGTTTCCCCAGTGTCCATCATGTAGATTTGGGCATATAATTTTTAAAAGTTAATTTTTCCACCACCTAGGTTATTCATATCCAGCATACTTGTATACAGAGACCAGAGCTTCAGATTACATAGACCTTAAGACTTCGTGGACACTTCCCCACTGTCACACTGGGTTGTGCTGAAGGGAACTATAACAACCTTCATCCCCCTCTTTAAAATGGCAACACAAGCTTGGAAGACTCATTGCTTTTACGCCAGGTCAGGGACAAATTTCAACTTCTACACTTTCCCAAGACAGCATTATTACATACATTTAAAGCATTCAGAGAATTTTATAGTGGATGTCATTCCTTCAAATATTGCAACAAGTGACTGGCATCATGTTAAACATAAGTCTACACTTCTTAAGTTTAATTGAGTATGTATAAAATTTTAGATCCATTTGAGATCTTTAATATTATTGTCTTATTGTGTAAGCAAAACAAAACTTTCCAGGCATTTATTTACCGTGTAGGAACCGGAACCTCTGTGAGACCTGAGAGAAGCACAGCAGGGGAGAGCCTCACAAAAGCAATAATAGGTCTTTCTAAAAAATTTACTTCTCCCACTAACACATTTGATGCTTCTGCTCCTGAAGGTATTTTCCTCATGAAGTTCATATCAACCTATTCATACAAAGATGAAACAAGTGTTTATTCCCTTACAGTTTTTATCAGAAATTCTATAACAAAATTGTGATTTTATCAGCGTTTACTAGGTATTTATGCTACAAAGAAAAATAAAAAAGCAAATCAAATATCCCACAGTACAGCAAAGACAAACATATGTAGAAAATATCAGCCAGCCAACTAATAATAAACTGTTTTCTAAAAGTTAGAATTACTACCACCCACTATACTCTAGAAGACTCCAAACTGCATACCCTCCTTTCTAATATTACTCATCACAACAAACATTCCACAATAGGACATAACTTCACAAAATCTATGCACAATTAACTAAGGAGAGTTCATGTAATTACACATGGTTTCTAGAATGCAATTAGTTATTTCA
This sequence comes from Gallinago jamesoni, assembly GCA_025769975.1. Lineage (NCBI taxonomy): Eukaryota > Metazoa > Chordata > Aves > Charadriiformes > Scolopacidae > Gallinago > Gallinago jamesoni. Next base: position 39,199,232 of record JAOQGH010000012.1, read on the forward strand.
CAGCTGTGTATTTCAAATATGCCATAATTTTGAAAAACAATTTGTATGTTTATGTTTTCATCCATAAAGAATATGACGGCTGAAAAATCTTAAATGTGCAGAATTTCAGAAGAGCATTAGAAAATGGTACAGCACATGAACTCTTGTGTTCACATACATACACACACACAAGCACCAGTTACATTGCTATCTAGAGAACTTACAGATGGCCTCTTGAGTCCCACACCAAGTGTGCCACAACTACAGTGCCAGGAGGCTGACTCCTGCCCAACAGGAGACAAGGCAGGTGTACAGAAGGACAGGCCAAGCAAAAAGACAAAAACTGTGACAGAGCAGCAGGAATATATGGCACCTGCCATGATTAGATGAGAACTACAGTCTAAGTTATCTTTCTTTAAACTTAATTAGTTAACTTGGCAAATCAATTTTCTTACAGTGTTCCACAGTACAGATGACACTACAGACTAAGTTTTATAGTGAAAGTCATAATAGAATTTGCCCAGCAAATTTAAATGAAGAAAGAAATACAAGGGATTTACAATATTACACAAGGTTTCCTTCATAAACTTGTATATGTTGCCAGTGCTTAAGATGTATAACTTTTGTACAGAAAATCCATAAAATATATAAAGCAAATCCCCTTTAAAGGCCATGCTTTAAAAAAAAAAAATCAGTCCTAGAAAAAAATATTGCAACACCATCTACAAAACTGGTTTCATTAGAGGCTTCATAGCAGATCTGAAAATATCTCCTTCTGCATGAGAAGTACAGCTGCTGCACTCTTGAAGTTACCAAATACTGAAAAGATCAAACAAAACGGAAAACTCAGTCCCACTGGGAAAAGTTAGCCTACACCATATTCTGACAATTGTACATAAAAGTTATGTCTTAGTACATATGTCTTGTGTACAATAGTACACATGCATACATTTATGTGTCTTAGTTGTAACTAAGAGGGAAGTTACAACCCCCACATTTTTTGTCACATAGTGCTAAACATTAAGGTATTTAAAGTTACTTACCTTGCTGAAATCAACTGTGCTGTTTTCTCTGCTTCCTCCTGTCCCAGTACCTTTAACATCTCCACTTTTCCCAGTGTCAAGGTTTCCAGGTGCTGATTGTGGAGATGCTAATAGCCCTAAGTTAAAAAAAAAAAAAGAGGCAGGTTCAAAACATGTAAGAAATGAACTGAGTATACGAGACCACCAAAACTAAACGTGACAGCTTGCTTAAAGCAAATGTGCAAGTTATTCAGTAAGTGCCCTACATTAGTATCATAAATGCAACATTAACAAGTCATTGTGTTGTCAAAATAATGACATAATTTTTTAAAAATTAAATATTGCCCAAATGATGGCCATTTGCAGAACAGTCACCAGAAAACCAGAGCTATTTTAATTGCAGAAAAAGTAACAAGCATTAACATTTTAATCTTAACCGCTCTAGTAATTAGTAGATAGCATCTTCACTATATTTAGTAAGTCCTCAAACACCTCTGCTATTTAGTCTGCTGTGCAGCAGTTATTTCAGTTGTATAAAGCCTCAGCAAGCCTCAGGCTACAACTACAAGGAACGATACGCTGGTAGTGACTAACCTGTACGAGCAAACAGTGTGGTACTTGAAGGACAGACAGCTTGCAAACTCCAATTTTGATCAACCGAGCAATGCTCAAACTATTGCTCTGACCAGATGTTACTACGTGAAATGCTCTCTACCACATCAGCATGTACAGTGAAGTTATTCAAATTAAACGTACAGCTTCCCTTCAACACCTGCACCAACACCAAGCCATTCCACGTGGCTTGCTAGGCTCCTAGCAACACTCAACTGCAGGTTCAATAAAGGGTGCAAAAGGCAAGTTCCCCAGGTGTTCGCACAACAAATTCCCCGCTGCGCCATGCTTATCCCTTCCCAGCTACCATTTAAAAGCTGGCCTAGGCATGCAAAACCAAGCCCAGGCCTTTTTTTGGATTAGAGCTTTTACTCGTTCGGTTTAACATGCACTAGAAGTGCGTTAGGCCTTGCTTGTCTACACTAGACCTTTCAGATGTGGTGATAAAACGTGCTTTAACACGCTTTCAAAACCACATCTAGACAAAGACTAAAGTCTAAACTTTGTATCATACGCAGAAAATTTGTATTTAGGTCAACTGTCACTCTAGTCAAGATGAAGCTGAAGGCCTCAGTGGCTACTGCTTGGCTATTATTCTCTCCTAATGACTGCTATGTAACTACTTGCATCCCTCCTTGTTTTTAATTTAGCAATTTGACATTTTTTAGCATTTCAAATTACAAAGGAATGCACTTTATTTGATCCCCAAATTCATCTCTAAAAAATTCTTTCAGTCATCATATCAGTGGAAAACATGCAGGTCCAAGCCTTTACCAATAATTTTCCAGTTCCTAGGGATATCAGTGGTGTGGGTAGTTTTTCTTGAAGCAAAAAACCAAATGAAGTTAATAATTTGTAATTTCCTGTGTGAATCCTAACATGCACAAGTAATTTGCTAACACTATAAATACTACATTCAGTTAGCTAGATGAAAAAGAAAAAAAATCACATTCTACCCTTCTGCTGTAAGATGTATGCATTATTCACAAGAATAACTAACAGGAATCAATCACCTGTGAAATCAGCTGTTCAAAGTATTTAACTGTATAAGATATGTTAAGGTATGTTTGTAGGACTAGAAATAGAACAAATATTAAACAGTTGTTGCAGAAGACAGCCATAATACAGGAGTTTATACATGTAAACGTTTTTCACTTTCCCACCGGCATAAAAATAAAATTAGCTAAAGATCTGTATGACTGATGCAAGATGAGCAATAATGCATCATGTTGCACTTTTCACAACAATCAGAGACTAGAACAAAAAGTGGAAAGACAATCAAGGAGGATGACAGCGAATAAGGATTCTACATATTAGCAAACACTAATTTATTATGTCAGTGCTGAAGTGACACTGATTCTGCTAAAAGGTTTGCCTTCAAAATTTCTCCAACCAGCCGCAGTGACAGTCCACAAGTTTTGGCACTGATACAGGAACACTTATCTGATCTCCTAAACGATGTGCAAATCGTTTTCCTTTCCGTTGGTCTTGCAGTCGGACAGACTGCTGTGCTCACATGACAGTACTGCTTACGGGTTTTCAGGCCTGAACAAGCATTTCCATATGATACTGCACTTCGTTATGCCTATCAACCAATATGACATTTGCAGGGAAACTCAGAGTGAGAAGTTACCATCTCCACCAGCAAAACACTTTTACTCATATCTCACACTAATAAAAGAACTCATCTCCTTCTCTTCTCCAATTCATTAGAAATAAACTAAGAGACAACTGCTAAAAGGAAGACTATCTGGTAGTTTTTCCAGACTGCGTGACACAGAAATTCATTTAGTCTTACCAAGCTACCGAGGGGATCATTAAAAATAAACAGTACTCTTCTTGATGTTGTTAGGCAGCTATACCACCTGCCTCTTTCAAAAGACAACAGTGGATTGACTCGAGTACATCTGGATTAATGCCGCTTAGGATAACTTAAAGTACTTATAACAACCCCTTCACTAAAGATCATGTGCATTTTCTAGCCAACTACACTAATGGACATTATCTACTGGAAAAAAGACAGCAAGAAGAACATAGCTATTTGCCTCATCTCTGCTTCAGTTAAAAAAAAAAATCTTGGTGAAATAAGTTCAAAACCTAAACATGGCTATTCTAATATAATTATCTTTATATAGACAAAATTTATGAAATACAGAACTTCTTGAATAAAAGTCAAATCATATTTGTATTTGAGGAGCTAAAAAACAATTTTTGAAAATAAATTCCAATGCAACCTTAATGTGAAAAAAAAATTAAAATTACTCGTAGATGGCCAATATGTAAACCCTTCTGAATTACTATTTTCCATAGTAATTCTTGTAAGAGGTAAGTTGTTCTAAATATTATTTTACTCAGTTTTAAAGTACATTTATCAGTGAATCAAAAGAGTCCTTAAAACAGCCCGCTTTGCTGCTGTTCACAGACATTAAGAAAGCTTAATGATGCTGGTCAATTATCAGTGTTCATCTTTAGCTGTGACACAGCTCTCTTCCCAGCTCTACCTATGGAATTCATTATTCAACAGTTTCAAAGACAGGAAAACAAAAGCTGTTCTTTAACAGATGATAAAAAAAAATGTTAAAGAGAACCCTTTGCCTGGTTGATTTACTATGAACTGATGACTGCCTGATAAAAAGTAAGTTTGGTAACCTTCCAGCTTAAGACTAAAAAATAAACAGCACAAGGCCAAGGACAGACAAATGCTTAACAGAAGAAAGCCACCTATTAGAAAATTAACACAGTTACTAATACTCACAGGAGGCAAATCCAATTCAACCATACAGACATGGAAAAAGGCTGCAATATTCTGAATTACTTAGAGGGGTAATACAGACCATAATCTATAGTGGAATGGACCAAGAAGATATATTATTTTTGTGCAATTAATACAAGGAAGATGACTACTTCTTCAGGGTTCCCTTCTGTCTCACAAAACAGAGATTAGTCCAGTTGCAGCCCTGAAGTCATAGTCTGAGAATGTCTTCAAAGGCACCTCTAAGGAAAATTTGTCTTTCTGTGGTCAGATGATTTCTTGAATTAAAAAGGGAGGGGGAAACCCAGAAAACAAAAATGTCTTCCATCATCATTAGTGTTCATCTTTCTCTGGAAAGACTTTTATTTATGGATTAACCGGGAAATCATCCCTTTCAGATTTTTACTTTATGAGAAACATCCCCTGAGGCACAAAAGTAATTTGAACATGACTTGGAGGTTCTGGTGGAAAGCTTTATTAGTAATAATAATAGCATCAAGTACTTGATCTTCATTTGTTTGCCTTCTCTTGGGTTCTAAAGACCTTGGGCCTGGCATGCTGTCATTCCTGGCAGATGATTAGAAAAATGAGAACTGGAAAACCAATTACAGCTGTTATTTTACTTCTGGTTTCTAATTACCTTTGAAAGATCACCCATGACAGAGAGAATGATCTTCATGTGAATTCTCTTAAATTCCCATAAGGAAGTCAGAGAGCGTTTTTTGTTTGCTTTTCTGAATTTAAGTAAGGATGGGCCCCCTACTCCAACTTTGCTCTTTTTCAGTGACTTGGGTACAAAATGTGAAAAGGCAGATAACTACATGCTGACATTTCTCTGTTAGCATATTTTCACTGCTCTGTGTAACAGTGTGCTTTACTTATTAAACAAGCAAGGAAGGAAAACAAGAAAAGCCTCAGTGGTGAAAGAATTGAGTAAAATCAGCTTCCCTCCCTTATATACACAGTCATAAAGCAGACAAACCTACAAGCTAGATTTTGGCAAGAGAAATTTCTGGGCAGAATTTCTTCTTCAGGCAGGAGGACCCTGAAGGCTAAAAAGAAAGGTGATCCCCTCTCATCCCCTCTAAATAGGTGATAACTCTGCAAAAGAAAAGCAAGTATAACAACATGTATGCAGAATGCAGAAGTTATGAAACCTTTACTAAAAATGATTAAAGAAACCTTCAGAACTTTCCATTCTTTCTCTCAAATTATCTATACATACAGCTACATAACTTTTTCGTGTAAAGAACAAGAGTTTTGCAAGACAGAAAATTAGAAATTGCTACGTTCTGACCTACAATTATAAATTCTTAACTACCTTAACCCTCTTTTGCATACCAAACACAACAAAACATATCACGTGACTGATGCTGAAGCAGTGTACTAATGGATAGCTATCTGGAAACCGCAGATGAAGAGAGCCTGCCCGTTCCATCATGAAGTACTACTGCTTTTAACGGCCCTGGGTTTTAAAAGCCCAAAAGCAAAAATAAAACTGCTTAAAGACTTCATGACACACCTAAACTACAAACACCACTGATAACTGGATGCTTCCTAATTCTCTTCATATTCATCTCTAATACTTAACTATGTCTTCAGCTGTAGCTATCTCAGGATATCAAACACTGATTTAAAATATTAATTCAATCACCAACAAAAACAACAAAGCAAAATCTGACATGGACTGTAGGTGAGTGAAAGGAAAAGGCCACCATTTTTGACATTTTGCTTATGTATTGTAATTTAAAACCATATTCCTTTTTAACTACTCAAATGAAGGTTAATTAAAGAATTTTTTTGCTGGCTTTAGTTAAAAGCTAAAAAGTTAAAAATGCCAAACAAGAAAACAGTCACAACTGAGAAGAAATAAAACATGCAGGCAGTGGTAATAGTTATCATATTCCTTTGTGCCCAAGTTATGTGCCAAAAAACATCGCAACGCAAGTGATCCAGATGCAGAGAGCATCACACATGGACAGCTTAAATTTTGATAGTTGCCTGGTGTTTTGTCAACATTTTCCTCTGTCTTCTTATCCTGGCTTTCCTGCACTTCTAAGTCCTCCTCAGGTGGGTGGATTATTACTGAAGGAATATCATCGCTGGCAGGTGACACCAGCAATTCCTTGCCCTGAAGCGGACTTGGCTGGGCACCTGTGGTTGGCGAGTGGCTGCAGCTAGGACTGGAAGGTGGTGTGTTTTGAGGGGTAGTTACAGGGGTTGTACACCTTGAGGTTGCCGGGGTTCCAGCTCTTGAAGAAGGAAGAAGGTAATTGAGAAGAACTGACAAACGGTTTTCTCCTCTCAGGGAAATATTTGAGGCAGAGAGACCTGTTCGCAAAGAGTGGCGGGAGGCTGAAAGGCCTTCCCCTGAGATAAAACAAATTAAACACCATGAGGCTTACAACAGGGATACACTAAAGAAAAACACAGACACCAATATGCATTAACAATTTACATAGTAAATTGCAAGCTTCACGGCCCAGAAGCGTCATACTCATGCAAGACAAGAGATAAGAGCAAATCTGATTGCAGACATTAGAAAAGTCAGACATTACTGATAAGTACTAATTAGAACGCCAAACATATGTGGAAGAAAATATTATCTTATAAAGTCAGTAAGATCTGTTAATATATATTAAAAAAAAAAGTATCTCTTGAAACTGGCTCTTAAGTTTTCGTAGAAAAATTTCTAATTCTAAATTGTATGACAGCTACCTTTAAGGCCATCCAAAAAAAAACAACCTTAAAACATCACTAGCAGCCATAACATTACAAGATTTCAGTTAACTACAAAGAACTGTTAATTTCTAAAATTAAAATATTTCAAAATGAACACAATCAAACACATCTAATCACGTTAAATGAAGTTGTCTTCCAATAATAGTCTTGTTTTAGTAAGAAGTTTCCTAGCCAGCTGTAGTCTAAGTGCATAGTTTTAAAGAGTGCATGAGGATGAGACAAATAGTCCCTTCTCCACTTCTTCTTGCTGTGACATAACAAACATCCCCATGTGCTAAAAAAAAAAACAAACCAAAAAAAACACCACCCACACACGTTTCTCAAAAATCCATTGGTACTTTTCTTGCCCTATCCAGTTTCAATGTCCCACTAACTTCATATAAAGAGGACATAGTCTTGTCGTGGTGTCCTCAGATTTAGGTTTGCAATAGGCTTCAGTTCTTCCTTAAGCAGGAAGGGATCCTTGTATCGGTACTTCCATTAGAAGGTTTAGCAATACCATTCCTCACATTTACCACAAACACTATTCCCAGGCTGGCAGTCTCCTTGAGAAGAGTACTGCTTACTTCTCCTACAATCCCCAACAACAAAAACGTGCTGTTTTCATACACCATGCTACCAAGCAAGGAAACAGCAAACTAAACACATTCAGTCTCACACTTATACTAGGCACTGCAGAGACCAATACGTTGAACAACCCTAGAATAATTTAAAAGGAGGCGCAGAAAATATGCCAAGATAAAGGTCACATACATTTCTTTCCCCACCTCTAACAATGGAAGGATGGATCCTACAGATACAAACTTGATTTAAATTAAGAAAGTCAGTCTCAAAGTTGAACTATTAAAACTGCAGTGCAGCAAAGACTGGCTGTAATAAAGCTAACTGGCTGATTTTGTCTATATTAATCACTACAGTAAAAACTACACTTCTGTCTGTATATCTATGATAAATCATGAACATGAGGTGTCCTAACACAAACAGGTGTAAAAAGAAGCCTAAAAAATGTTATGCACATATGCATATTTGTTTCACCAGTTTATTAGATGCTAACTATAAGATTATAAATTAAAAAAAAGTATCAGTATACACTGGCAGAGTTCACCATGTTATATAGGTTTCTCATTTCAGCATATATCCCATATTCTCTTGTAGGAATAGTATTAAAAATAAAATCCACTGAAAAGTGGAAGTGATACATGAAAAGTAACTGAATACAAAATTGTCAGAATTACAACTGAGGAAACAAGTGTTCAAGGATGGGCAAAACCAAGTTCATATGTGAAATTTTCATGTTTGCTAAACAAAACAGTAAAGTCAGAAGTTATACATGAAGTTATGCTCTTGTAAAAATGATCTGTATTTTAATCCGAGAACTGTCAGGGAAATATTTAAGCATGTACTATATATTCACTAACTAAGAAAAAGCAAACTTGGATGTTTGCTGGAGCATATTTCAAGTATATATCGAACTGAGAGCTCCCAAAAAGCACCTAAGTGGAACGTGTTCTAAACAATGAGGTACCTCTCAAGACAGGAAAGGAACTTCACTTCAAGGAGTGATTCATGAAACGAGTACTAAATTTTCACTAAACTAAAAATTTCACTTGAAATACTATGTGTCTTAGTTAATGCAAGGTAAAACAAAGAACAGAGACAAAAACAGAGGCCATAAGAAATACAAGAATAAAAATATGCTGCTCTGGAGTATGTATTGCTACTCAGACTTTGGCTGTCTAGAGTAAAATGTATTGGTATTCCAGATTATTTTCAGGAATTGGTTCAATAAAAGATGTGGTACAGCCTATAAAAATACTGCAGATACCTTTCTTGGGTTTGGGGTTCCCCCCCCATTAGATCCTTCTCCACAAAGTGAGGTAAAAATGAACAGTGTCCTAGCTAAAAGTAATTTCTTCACCATTAGCATAGTGAACTTTTTCTAGTCATATTAATATAACAGCACCAGATTAAATCACAGTAATTGTCAGCACCACTGAACTCATGACATGACCACAAAGTAAATCTCCAGTATAAAGACTGAATAAGCAAACAGGATCCATCTGACAAACATATAAAGCTATGCCACAATGCTGAAATTCCTCAAACATTACACATTTTATTCAAGCATGTCCTAAAAACCCGTTAGGATCCATGTAGGTCTAGTTCTATAGTTCAAAACAATAATGCATGCAACATACACAGGAGTAAGTAGAATGTTTGAATAAATTCAAAAATATACAGAAACATCATCCACAGCTACACATAGTACACACTTATCATTAGTCCTTTGCTTATCAAGAAGGAAACACTTATCTGCTATCATCAGCTGAATTTTCCTTCATCTCCCAGTGAGAACACTATTTAATAGGTTAGAACAAACTGGATGCTACAACTTATCTCACCATTTCGCTCAAGCAAGTGAGGGTCAGAATGTTTCTTGCCTATATCTGCAAAAGACCGAACCAGGGGAATCCGATTGCTGAATTTTTTCTCATTCTGATGATGGTGCCTTTTTAGAAGAGCCTCTCTCACGTTCTCTCGTATGGATTCATCGAGCTGGCCTGAAGCAATCATGTTGTCCAAAACCATATCTACATAATAACAACAACAAAAAGGAAAATTATATGTATAGCAATCAAATCTCTCCTTCGCCACACTCAAACACTTCAGTTGCACCAAACAGTAAGAAAAAAAAAAATCTATTAAAAAAAAGACTTTTCTTTAGCAAAATCATCTTGAAGAATCCAGTTATTTTCAAAGATGTCACTAAGCAAGCAAATGTGAGAATAGGAAAAGCACAACATGCGGCTCCAAAAGACAGTATTTATTAGTAGCATCCTTTTAAGAAATAAGTTCCTTAATATATTATAATTTATTGCCATATTTTATAATTTACTGTCACCTACTTCAACTTTCAACAGCTACCCCCTTTCAAAAAAAACCAAACATTTATGTATTCAACAACCCTTCACTAGAAGTGAACACAAAGACAGAAATGCAATGGACTTCTTAAGACAGTCCTAACCTGGATTTCCCTATTTTGAAAGTATGCAGCTATGCCAAGGTGAAAGTTATTATAGGATGAGATGAATTCCCTAACTCCTGTCACTTTCTAAAGCTCTAAATTCCTGAGGCTCTCTACCAAACTTCATGCGATTTAGAAGAGGAAGTGTTAAACAAAAGGTAGTTACATCATCTAAATCTAACTAATCAACTGTCAAACAAGATCAAGTTTCGAATCTCATGAGTATGCTCACACCAGGAAAGAAAGCCTGTGTGTCTGGGAAAATACCTGCTGTGGTTTTTAGATTTTTTTTTAATTAGTAAAAAAAAAAACTCACAAATCAACGTGAACCTATGTGACAAAACTTTTAAAATAATTTTTTCCAGTCTTAATTGATATACTGAGAACCTAACTGTATTGGTAAACTTCAATTACATAGAACTTTTCACCATGAAAAAGGTTATGGCTTAGAATATCTTACAGATAAAATTATATGCAGCAAAGCCTCTGTCAGTACAGTGCAGCTTCCTCCTGGGATTACTGGCAACACACAACCTTTTGTCATAGCTTCTCAGAAGGAAGCCAGCCATCCTCTCCCTCTTGTTTGAGAGAGAATCAAGAATACCTACTAGGTATTACCGGCTTACTGAAACAAGACAGTAAATTTGTATGCCAAAGATTGTTATCCTACATGCTTGGTAATGGCACCTAAAATTAACTTGAAACAAATTCAATCAATCAAGACATCCTACCTAGTTCCAAGCAAAATACCTGCTATTAAAAGAGTACTCTTTACACACAATTAAGCAATAACTGTTTTTCTTACATACTAAGATTATGGCTAAATTCAATTATTAAAATGAAACTAAAACCCAAAACATTGCTTTTATAAACTATGTATTGAACACTCTTCCTCAGCAAGTCAAGAAAATAGGAAGCTAACATCAATTTCCTGAGTCAATTTCAAAGATTTCAAAACAAAGAAACAAAAAATTTCAAGCACTGCCAACGTTTTTAATGCCAAAACACCTTGTCCTTCAAATACATGTTGGTCTGCCCTAAGCCTAGCATGATTCCTGAGAAGGCATTCCACTGTGTGGTACCTGTAGCAGGTACCAGGAAAATTATGTAAAACTAGCTCAAAGGTATTCAGGCTAAGCAGATGTATATATATACGTATATAAAAGCCTTCAAATGCTGATTTTGTAGTATCCAAAATGACCATGTGATTAGTGAGGACACCCAACATAGTAGGTCAAACAACATGTACAAAATTTGTTTCTGCTCACCTCTTATAAAGGTGAAAAAAATACCAGATGTGCAACAATCAACTGCACTAATGGCATCAAGTTAACATCAGCCAAGTTATGATTAATAATTATGGTACTAAAGTGCCCAAATAAGTCCTAAAATGTTCTGGCAGATATTTACATTTCATCTGTAGAAACAAAGACAAAGAACACATTCGGGGATTAGAACAAAGACAAATTCTGGGCCTCATCCTAAAACATATAATAAAGGAGGTCCTACTCATCCAGTGTAGCTCCTCTTAAGTGAAGTTTGTAGGATCAGCTCTTTACAATGAGATGAAAAAAACTTCAGTAAGCACGCACATAGTTATTTCTTCAATATAGTATTATCAAAAACATAGAAAGACACCATCAAAAACATCTCAAGTTATAAATTAACAAGTTATGAACAAAGTATTTTTAAAAAAAGAAAAAAGTTTTGCTGCAACCTGCTATCTCATCTAGTGTGTTTGCTCTCATGTCCAACATGACCGTCCCATTAAGAATACAGCTTCGCAGTTCGAAGAGACTGTGCAGAGACAGAGTTGCTACATAAGGCTTGCTCCATCGATCTCCGCCATCTTCAACATCCTCTTCAAATTTTAGCCACCTGAAACGCATACACATATTTAGATTTCTCCTGGAAGACAGCCAATTTGGCAAGCAATCCCATTCTTCCCTTTGACTTCTGTATGACATGGAACAGGAAATCTCATCAGCTCGTACCAGTTTTCATTTCTTCAGACAACCCAACTGATTGATAGTTAAAACATTCTTATCAGGCCTTCTAACCCCATGCAGTTGCTTTAGTTTTCACCCATTTCACTTCTTTTGGAACAATACCTGTCTATTCACAAGTTCTTGTGAAAAACATGGGACTGTGCCTTGTTACTTGATTTGCAGATCTCAATTTCACTGGTATTTTAGGATTAGAAAGCTGTTTGAAACACACTGTATACAATGTTCAAGTCTCCTGCAGTGCTAAGTCAGACATTTAAGAGTTAGGTAACACCAAGATGTGTAACTATTAATTGATCTTGATAAGCATTATGTAAATTGAACTTCTGCAAAAGCTAGCATGCAGTAAGGTAAGTAGAAGTACCAAACGCAGAAGAACTTATTACAATGCATGGGTCCAACATGGGTCCAAAATAATCATAGCATCCTTTAATGTTTATGCATCCAATTCACAAAAATTAATCAAATACTACTTAAGAAGAACATACGCAAATACCAATTTTCTTTATGTTTGAGTGAAAAAAAATGATGCTAATATATTAGCAATAATACAGCAAAGAGGTTTCCAAGATTACAAACACTGTGCTCCAGGGCTAAACACCTGTACTTGTAACTAAACAGTTGTCCCTTTCACAGTACTTGGTATGATCAGCTTTAGGAAAGTCAACATAGTACCAGTAAGACCAAGGGTCTTGAGAAACCGTATCGATTATTCCAAAGTTGGACAAAAACAACAAAAGTTTTTATTTGTTGAGTGTGAATTGAGTGAACAACTCCTATAGCCCATGAAAATTCTAACCTAGACCTGGTTTGCAGTTCTTTGAAATAGAATCACTAGAAGATATACGTTGAAACAATCTACTTTTATTTAGCTTACCTAGCCGTTTCTTTCCATTCATATTCTTCCCCATCCCTGAAGCAAAGTTCATCCATTTCAGTGAAGAGGTCATGGGGAATGTGTTCGTCATCATCCTCAGTACCCAAGATGAATTGCACTCGTTGGGATGGCGTGTCTTGAAGGAAACAACAAATTGGACAATTAAAAGAACTCATACTTCTATTATGCAAGAAACACCACATAACACTTAAACCTCCTGCTCTCAGTTAGAAGAAATATGTAGTACAGTATCCTCTTCAAGAGGAAAGAGCAATAAAAGAAAAAGAAAGATGGACATTTCTTTAAAAGGAGGCCCTTTTAAAATTTTTCATTGTTTCTGAAACAAAACATCTGGCAATTTGTGTTTATGTAACACAATTAAGTATTTTTACCTCTTCTCCATATTAACAATATGAAAATAAACTTCAACAGCAAAATTAGTAAAAAATTAAAACATAAATTGCACCATTATGACGCAGACACCAATTAAATGGCGGGGGGAAGAGGGGGTGAGAGATGGACACACACAAAGAAACCCCCACAGGTTGACAGAAACAAACACTCTAACTTACAGATTGGTTGCCCTAGTGATAGTTCAAGATGCTAAACAGAGCTCGCTTTTTTCTTTTTTTTTTTTCTCTCCTCCATGCCCCCCTACACACATAGTGGATACCCAGATATTCATATTCTTAAGAGTCGCAGATTTTTCAACGGCAAATCACTACTTAAGCAGAATGGAAAAAGTTATTACCTCTCATTGCATGGTTGGAGCACTGTACATAAATGAGAATAGCAAAGCAGAAACTACACAGCTAAAATGTTGAAGAAATATTTTTACTTCTCGTAACATAATGGCTAGTGGAAAGGGCTCAGTAATAACTTGTAACAAAATTTAAATAGCTTTTTTGATCAGATATAAGTAGTGAGTTTCACTGCTATGAGCAAAACTTAAAAAAAGCAATGATAAAACCACATGGTTTTAGTAATATTTTTAATACCTATGCACAGATTGTGTCCCAACTTAAGGGAGAGCTTTCAAATTACAAGGGTTCAATAATGTAGTATTCACAATGTTATCTCAAGGAAGGTCAGAGACAGAAAACCCAGCTACACCTCAATTTCAAAAAATTTACTTTGTTCACCAAAACATATATGTTCACTCTACATATAACTGTATGCTTCCACTGCAGAAAGAAGACCACCTTCTAGATTCAGACGTAAGATCTGAATTGCTAATATACATCATTCAGAATTGAATTTTACTTTTGCATTGTTGTTATTGCATATATCATCATCCAATAGCATAATTGTGAAATGAGCTCTTGAATACAAAACATTCATTACCAGTGAATACCTGCAGCAGATTGTTTTTCCCAAACCCAACATATCCCAAGAATCCTGCCATATCCTATGTATCCAGAATAGAGAAATGACCAGAAGAGAGAAGTGAATTTCTATTTAATATTACTTGCTGCTTCAGAACCTGTATAGTGCGACCCTACAAACATAAGATCAAATGATGTAATTTGTATTTGGGTGGGGAGGCTTTGAAGATGAATGAAACTAAGAACTGTAGGAGAATGGTAAAAGAGGACTTGTCAAAGCATTCCCATTTGAAAACTCCTTTCTTCCAAGGAACTGGCCTCATGTAGAACGTGGTTCTATTCATAGAAAGGTGACAGTGAACGGCACAGTGTCCGTGCCTGAAGTGTAACATTGCACCACAACTTTCCCATTCATTACAGTCTAGGAATAAAAGCAAGTTTGAAGTCTTGAAGAAAAACTGCTGAGAGTACTGCCAAGTAATGTCATATCATTCTTTGAAATGAAGAAGTCATCATCTCTTGAGGATAAGGGGCAGGCCAGGGGGGCAGGTGTCTGATCCAAAACCAAAACTTAGGAGGCAGCAAGAAGGTTGAAGTAAATATTTTAATGGACTATTGATCAAATTACCGTGGCAAATGCTGCTTCACAGCTCTATTCATACTTTCAAAAATCTTGAGTGACAGAGTAAGAATACTACAAGACTACACAATCTGAATAAAAAGGTGTCTAATTTAAATAACACCAATTTTTATGCTACAGGCAAGTATTACAAAGCTCTAGTCTAAACTATTCAGTGCAGGCTGCTGAACATTCGTGCAGACACCTGGATGAAGTCCAACAGCTTATGACTTAGATGAAACACAACCACAAAATCCTTGCCTGTTTGTAAACAGAAAGACATTAATTACAGTGAGAATAAAAGAAACAGCACAAACCAAACAATATTTAAGCACAGAGTAATAACGACAAGTTTATTTTCAAGAGACACAAAGAACACACAAAACAGATTTTTTTACCATATGATGGAGATTCTCGGCCATCCTCTCTATCAGTTTCTTTTTCTTTTTTTCTTCTGTGATGCCTGTGCCCACGATGCCTATGCCGTCGACGGCCTTGCTTTCCAAATGGGACATGAACTCCAATATACACAGCTCTGTGGCCTGTTCAAGAAAGTTTAAAAGGAAACAATTAAAACCAAACAAAAACCCACCTCCTGCCCCAACATAGTGTCTTAGATAAAAAGACAATGAGTTTGACAAAAAGAAACCCCAAAGCACTTGGCAAAACTACCTTTACTGAACTAGTATTACCGACGCAGTTGCAAAACAAGTAATACAGAAACACAAGCTTGACCTGTAACACTGAAAAAAGCTACTTCATAAACACCAGGGCAAGGCAGAGAAATTACATGATACTCCTCTTGTTTGCAGGGATTCATATCAAGATAATCGGCAATGACAAGAAGTAATATCCTAGTTCAGTTTATGAACTTCATTGAGAAATTACCCGTTGTTTAGAGTCTGCAAGGAGTTTTCTCTGCCAATACTTCCCCAAGCAGCACGTGACACCTCTGGCTGAAACGGACATGCCATTAATTTAGTATCATTTGAGGAGCGTAAAAGGAACTTACATTGGAAACTTACATCAAAACATCAAATAACTTACACAGAAGGCTGGAGGTTGGGTTTTTTTAATATTCTAGAATTTTTTTTAATAAATTTAGGTAGCACATCCTCAAATTAATACATACTGCTCTTTAAAACATGTACTTTCAACACCTTGTTTTTCCTTTAACCTTTCACAATAAGGCAATACTAGCACCAACAACTTTGCAAAAGAAATCAATCAGCAGACTGCTATGAACGTTTTAGTAACATGTCTCTTGTAATAGAGTTAGCATATACAATAACCTCTTCAATTCCTTTTTAAACAAACAATCTCAGGAAGAGACACATTAACTATAAGCCTGGAGGTTAACACTAGATACGTTGTTTCATACTGTAGAAGTGTTATTACAGAAGACTGATGTTAACAAAAGGAAAAGGAAGTGGTTTTCCAGCTCTTAGAGAGATGCTAATTCAGCAGAATTATAAAGACAAGCAAGCCCTAGGAGGTGTGACTGCACACATACATGCATGTACTTATAACACACCCACTAGATTAAGGATATTAAAAAATTCTGGTGATTACAGAGCTTTAAAGAGATAAAAAGTTGTAGCATGTCAAACTTCTTTGCCAAGAAAAGAATGTCTAAGCCCCCCAAAATATACAAAACTTTTATAACGCAGTATTTTTACAGCTCTACATGAGTAAAAAGACTAAGCAAAAATCAGTAATAATGCATGAGTAAATTCAACATTTAATTAATTTGGTCAAGATGCCTACTCAAATTACAAAACCCGGTTCTTGACAGACTTCCAACATTAGTTTTAATTAGAGTCGACTGATTGGCACTATTACCAAATCTGAAATTAAGCATATTAAAAGCTATTTGTTTCACTGTAAGAGCGGAAAACAGATTAATTTGTTGAAGCATTCATCAGTCCTATTTATAGAGAAGGACTTTTCTTTTGTGAGCTTCTTCAAACAAGAACAGTCACCCCCTGCCAGGCAGTCTGCACAACGCAATTCCCAGAGAAATTAATGCAAATGTGACACCTAAACACAAATCAATGCACTTGATTCAGAATATGATTAGGTACCGTGAACAATGGTCATGTTATTGATACCATCAGGATACAATAATCTTGTGTAGAGGGAAAGCAAAAAGTACTAGGTTCAAAACCAGCTGCATTACTCGCCATACCACACTCAAAGTTGCCTGGCGCAAGCAAGTGACCCCCCACTCACTGCAAATGCTGTTATCACCCCGCTATGATTTTTGCTCTATTTTACATATTCAATTAGCAAGTATTAAACTATAGTTAAACACTTTTATTCATCATCAAAGTGGTCGGGTTTTTTTTTTCAGGAACTATTTTTTTCTTACAAGAAACTCAAACATATTTCTAGCAATAAGAACATTTTATATTAATCAGTTTGTTTTAATATTCTTAATAAGACTGCATTAAGCATGTGCTTTGCACAGAAAAAAACTCGCAGGTCATTACTTTCTAGAAAATTTCGGGAATCTGAAGTTGTTCAAGATTTTACTTCCTGAAAAAGCAGAGGAACTTCCATATTTTGGTCTCCTGCTGTTCCCATGAATTAAGACAAAATATCCCACATTGCTTTCTGTACGAAAGAACAAACAAAAATCCCTTTTTTTTTTTTCCAAGAGCCTCCACGTTAAACAATTCACCCTGGTACTGCAAAAAATAGCACTGTGATCTATTGCATAGTGAAATCAAAGACCACGTTGCTGCACGTGGAGGACAGACGGAACAAGGAAACGAGAAGTCTCTCTCCTACTACAAAGCTGGATTCTGACTGAATTTTATTATATTTTTTTTCAATAGAAAAAGTTTGAAGGAGAGCAGGTGCGCTGCAAGGGAACAGGTAAAAGCTAGGGACAACTGAGCTGAAACAAGCAACAAACCAAAGGTGTTAATGCACTGACCTCTCAGCTATCATACATCCAGGTGCCTCAGAGCTGCTTCAAGGCACACCGAGCAGGCACTGCCAACTTAGTCCTCAACCTGAGCAGCCAGCCCTAAACCTACCATATTACTTTCTACTCCACAAGGGAACTTTAAAGAAAGCGCCTTCTCACTACCCTAAGAGATTAGGGTACCACAGGGGAAGAGGCTAGCAATGGGTATCCTACCTTTAAACCCACATTGCCTAGAAGAAACTATTGTGTGAATGGCTATTTCCTCATGTAGACACTGTCGTGCAGGCAAATGCCTTCCCCATATCACTTCTGGATATGCAAAGTGATCAGGCTGCTACAGCTGCAACTTTATTTTGGGATTATCGTGAAATGCTGATGAGCAGGACGATTTTCAGCTATTATTATTAAGCAAAATGCTTCACAATCCAATGTAATTCTATCAGAATAATTTCAAGAAAAAACTTGAAGAGCCTCTGAATTTTTTTTTGTTTTCTTTTCTGGAGCAAGCATGAGGAGTGGCACTACAAGAGACTAACCAAGAAAAGTTTAGCTATTGCAAACAGCATCTTGTGAGTGCACCAGACTATTACTTAAGAAAGGGACACTTTTTTTGGTATCACAGACATTAATCAACAAAAACATCTCCACTACTACATAAGGAAATCCAGAAGTACTGCTCTTGAGTATACTACCACAATTACCAAAAAACATGTTGCAGGTGTATTCAAATCCAAAAGGCAGGGAAAAAAATGCATAATAAAATTTGGACAAGCTTAACTTTAATTCTTACTCCACAAAGCAAAGCACTGAGAAGCCCTCTAGAAACAGAGACAGTTGTATTGAGTAGGTCTGTGTTCCTTTAAGTTTCATTATTCAGATAAGGTAGTTAATGTTTGCAGATGGACAGAGAAAGATTTATTTACAAACACAATTTACAAGGAAAAACACAGGGATTTTTTTTCCTTTATTCCCAATGAATCAGGCGAAACAACTTTATTCCCTTCACCCTGGCCAAAAAAAGCCAGAAAGACAAGTAATATAAAAGCAATGGAGAAAAAGTTAATTCTAAAAAGGTCTGAATTTGTATTACTAGCATCAGTGTTATTTCTAAAGGAAACTCAACATTTTACTTGAATACTCTTTTGAAAAGCTTGAAAGGTCCAATTATGTGACCTTCAAAATTTACTCACACAAACGTCTGTCTGTACTACAGTACCACTCACAAGCAAAGCTTGTTATAGAATTACTTTAAACCAATAATCCATAGAATTAGTAGACTGGCCGATACTAAATTTAGTAATACAAAGCTTAAGAGATAATTGTTCATTTTAATCTAACATGACTTTATCCAAGCTTAGTTGTTCAAATACACCAAGAGTATTTACTACTTAAGGTCCTTATCAGTATGAAACAAATTTAAATGTTAGGAGCTTGCCACATGTCTCCATCACATGATTGGTCTTACTCCAAAAGTTAGTTTATACCAAAACCTATGAAATTGACAGAATAGAAAATGCCCTGTTTAAGTTCCCTGGTTTCTCCCCAAAGCCCTTAAGAAAATGGTAATAGAAGACTTCTAAAGGCTGAGAGAGATCAAAAACATGTATCCTAAAATGCTCTGATGTGGTAACTCTGTAAGTACAATTCCACACAGAACTTCCTTTTTTCTAACCATCATTTTGTTAGCTAGATGCCCTTTAAGTTTCATACAAAGAAGGACATTCTTTCCCATGTTCACAAGGGAAAGCAAAGAAAATCAAGTTAATATCTGTGTGAATTCTGAAATCCTGTTACTTAGAAATTTAAACTGCAGAGATCATACATTAATTAATTGCAGCTGTAAGGGACATCTGGAGGTGGGCTATCTGGGCTATCCTCAAAGTGCAGCCAACTTCAAAGCTGAAGTAAGCCTTTTCATCAGGGTGGTCAGGATGACAACCAGCCACGCTTTGAGTATCTGTAAGAATAGATACTCTACAGCCTCTCCGGGCAACCTATTCCAACATGTAACAACATACTGCATGAAAAAAATTTCTTAATATCCAATCAGCACTTTCAAAACTGCATCTTGTGACAAGAGGCTGGCGCTATCTTCTCCATACGCTCCCAACAGTCTGATGAAGACAAAAACTTAATCACAAGAATTATTATTTTTCCAAAAATCTTCAAATAATAATCTGAAGATTATTACCAGAAACCTTTATTTAATCAAATAATGTCATAATCTATCTTGTCCCAGCACAGAGCTTTCTAGTGTGGAAAAATTGGAGAATCTGCAGGAGAGATCCTAATCTGTTCCTTAAGACCATAAAACTAGGCAGGGGGAAAGCAGCTGTTGGATGTCTTCTAATTTACATTCCCAAACACATTACCCTAGTAGGAAGCATTTGAAATCTATCATCATCTCATGCCCTGACATTAATTCACCTTACATCACAGGAAGTACTCGTATGCACAGAAATAAGCTCAATACAATTTATTAGCACAACTTCTACGTCTTCTGCCACAGGTCTGCTCCAAAGGTAGAAGCATAAAATAGGAAAAACAATCTTAGGTAGAAGAAAGAAGTAAAAAATGAAAACAAGAGAGTCTTTTCATGCCCCAAAAAAACTTCACAGCCCAAGGTCTTCTCCAAATATTCTCTGCTCTTGTGAAATTTAAGAAGTAAGTATAATTCCTTGTTTACACACACACCATCTTTTGTTTAAACGTTATTTGTAATGAAAATTATGGAAATTCACTCGAATCAGTAATCCATTGAATTCTGCTACTATGATAATTCTCTAATTTCCTAACTAAAAGTAATGCTGCATTTCTGAAGTATGCAATTAAATGTACAATTTAATATTGATAGTGAAGTTCTTAGTGTGAGACGTAAACTAAGTATTTAAAAATAAACAGTAGTATTTTAGCTTATTTTATGAACTTCTCTCACATGAAATGTGCTCAAGAAAGTAAAATTTTCGAAGCACTTAATGTGGTAAAAGTGAACATAAAATATTTTAACATAATATTGTTCTTCCATGCATGAATTCTCTATTTAAAAAGCCCTATTATTATGAAGGATTCTTTTTCTGTTATTTGTTAAAGGAATTATTTGACAAAAATTGTTTCTTACTTTCAGAATAAAACATTTGAAATAAAGTTTTCTGTATAAAGGAGTAAAGAAAATTCTTTCACAGGGAAGTTACATGCTGTAGCTGAAGCCCAAAGGTACTCCACAGTGCAGCATATTTTAGAATCTGTTAAACCTCCTGGGCTCTATTCTGAAATCTCCTGTTGCTCCTAGTAATTACATGTATGAGAAAATATGCTCTTTGTACTAAAATACTGGGGACAGATAAAATTGAGAAGTGTAATCCCCAACTCTTGTATGTGTAGCAGATGGTAAAGCAGCTCAGTAGGAGCATTTTCCCACTACACAATGGAAGAGAGCATCATATCATGCTGACTGGCACAAGCTGTAAATGCCAGATTTCTCATTACACACAGAAGTGAGGGGGTTTTTTCTGACGTAAAACCCAACATGAGTTGGTAGTGGCAGTCATAAGAAAAAAATGCACTGAATACTTCTGCCTGACACTGTCAACAACATTCAAGGAGGCATTATTGGTAATTACACTAGACATGCCAGTAGTAACAGTAACAGGACAAGCTTAGTGCCAGCTAACAGAGCTACATGGGATTTTAGCACATTTGCCCACCCCAGGTCTTTGTGGTCCACTGCCAGCACCTATCTCCCTCACCTGGGAAAGGAGCCCGCACTGGGTACCTGTGGGATGCTGTCCTTGCATCGTACATCCACATCAGACCACAGTTAGACCCCACACTTTATCTGAGCTGAAGATAGTTGGTCCAGTCTATCTCTGCAGCAGTGCTCAGGAAGAAAGATACACACCTGAGATAATCTGAGGGATTTTTGTTGGAGGAGAGAAAACCTAGAAACACCCAATTCAAGCAAAAGTCCCATTAGATTGAAGATTGGCCCTTTGTCCACTACTGAAGAAACCACAGTTTTCATCCCTTTACGGATTCCATTCATCCCTTTCCACATTCATACCACTGTGCATATCATGTATCACTATCACTTCATACCATATCAAGTATTTCAGAACACGTACTTGCAAGAAGGTTTTCCCACTTCATCAATGGGTCACAAATATATTTTAATTACAAATTTGATCCCTCTCTCTTACAACTGCTGCACGCATCTTTAAATGGATGTTTGCCCCCAAATGCATCTATTTCCTGATATTTTAAGATATGAAAAATATTAAGAGGGAATCTTGCCTCATGTAACAGTTACCCTGAGAAAACACTTTAAAGGCTTTAACTTTTGTTGTGAAACTAGCTTTCAGTGCATTGCAAACAGAGAAGTCATCCATTCAGAAAACTTCTGACATCCATTAAGTCAGAGGTTTAGCCAGTTTTTGAACAACTGATTTTAAAGAGATTAAAAAGAGTAAGATAAATGTTACGAGAAACCATCAAGAAACAAGAGGCTGCAGAATCGTGTAGTTACCTATTTCTTCTGCCTCATCTCAAGTTTACTGAAAGTTTTAAGTTTCATTTGGTACTGTTTGGTAAAAAAGTTTTATGGCTGCACTACTTGAATAATAACTTGACATATGTTTCAGAATATAAAACTGCAGTTAGTTACCTTTTTATAAAATTTCTGACGCAGTCAGAACAGAAACATTACATAATGTTCTCCTGGATAAAAAGTTTGAAAATAAAAAATGTTAGGACACAGTTTATATCATGAACTTTTAAAAAACATTGAATTCATCTTAGTCTATTTTACCTAAAATATTTATTTTACATCTTTATATAAAAGGCATTTGTTTTGAATCACATCCATTTAAAAGCAATTCTGTTTTCAGAAGAAATGCTAAAATTAGCATGTACGTTAACGTTACCCAAAATGGATTTTAAAGATTTAAGTATAAGCGAAGTTGTTGTCTGCTACAGATGTTCTCATGAACTCATTTGAGTTTAAATGCTGATTTACTTTAAAAAAACATTACAGAGGGTAGAGAACGTGATTGAACAGTTTTGTTTGGTTTGGAAGGTGAATATTAGATAACCTGGACTTACTTGTTAGAAATTTTAACAATCCAAGGCTAGCATATTCAGCACTGCCTTCTACAGAAAAAGCAGCTGCATAAAGAAAAACACTTTGCTGCATCACCTCCTTGGAAAGATTATTTTCACTGAAGGTTCAGCATTTACCTAAAGGTCTTCTACTTGAAATTGGCTACATATTCCCTACGAGGGAAGTGAAGCTAAAATTGTTATGATTCCTTACACATGTATTGCAATTCCCACACAGAAGTCACTTAAATTACCGAAGTCTAAACTTCCTTTAAAGCAACACATAGCTCATAATATTAAATAGATCTAAGTCATTAAAAGCTGAGAATGTCTTCCTTAAAGCAAAATAGAATACCCTACAGATTTATACATTTTATATGCTACACATCTTTTAAACAAAAATAAAATCAAAATAGTAATACTATTGTTATTCTAATGAATGACTTACAATATATGCAAAAATATTTACTTAGTTTCAGTATGAATAATACTATACAGTCCTAACTCAGTCAGCAAGATTGTAGAGATAGATAACGTCTTCTTTAGCAAGATAAAACATCCTGTCAACAGCCATTCATCAACTGCGGAGTGCAGAAGGGCTCCTTAGCTGGTGAGACCATTCCACAAATAAATTAACAAGTGTCTCAAGGACACTCATTGAGAAGATCTGTTTGGAGAATACTGAGTAATTTGCCTCAAAGATAAGGAAAACTGTGGTATCAAAACTGCTAATTGTTTTTTTCTTTTATGTTTATACAATTGTTATCTAGCTAAAGAACATAAATTTTGGGGTGCACTAGGATATGCTTCTTTTTATACTCAGCTCGTTAGGCTACCATCCAGAAGTCTCAATGTTAAAAAAAAAAAAAAAACAGTCTCTTGTCCTAAGTAACTTCACTTGCCAGGAGCTTACAGTATGTCTTTTCAGTATAATTTACAAATAATTTAACACACAAGTAAAAATTGCAGAATTTATATTAATTTGTAAGTACTGTGTTCGGCAGAATCAGAATCAACTTCCAAAAAGAATGTTCTAGAAGCTAGAAATAACCCCCTACCTTCACAATCAACACCGCATCAATGCTGAAAATTGTGTCTAGTCACTTTGGGTGCCATATTGGGTTTTATGTCTACACAATTAGGTTGCCAACCTTCCCTCTCCAAAGACAGTATGAAAACACTTTTGATAGCATTTGGTAAGGATTTACCTTTGTGATGAACACCACAAATAATAAAATAAAATAAGGTGAAGACAATTATTCTCTCTACACAGAAATCTGAATATTGCATAAATAAATGGGACAAGAAGTCCTGAGGAAAATGCCAGTGGAATGTATAGGATAGGATATCCACAGTAAAATGGATTATTACTAAATTTTCAACATGTAGGTTGAAGGTATAGCAATGCAGCCTAAATCAAAAATCATAGAATCATAGAATCACAGAATCATCTGGGCCGGAAGGGACCTTCAAAGGTCATCTAGTCCAGCCCCCCTGCAGTCACAGGGACACCTCCAACT
>JAOQGH010000012.1:39223839-39299836 GCA_025769975.1 Gallinago jamesoni
GCCCTCCTCTGGACCCGTTCCATCAGGTCTATGTCCTTCTTATATTGAGGGCTCCAGACCTGCACACAGTACTCCAGTGAGGTCTCACCAGAGCAAAGTGGGAGAATTCCTTCTCTGGACCTGCTGGCAACACAAATGAAAAAAATTCATTTAAAATTGAATTAAAAATCATATTAGCAAAACATCCTCAATTTTTGTGACTTAAAGAGAAGCACTGGGCAGAGATAACATTTATTTCTGAATTATAAGCACAAAATAATTTATCCTGCACCAGCTACTAGCACAACTGATGTAAATGAACATTTTGTTGATGTTGCCTATGACTCAGAGCATGTCTCATATACCTGACTAGCTGTACTGTACCTCAATAGAATTGTTTTTGCTTGCTCTCAGTTCAATTCAAAATAAAGAGCAGGCAAAATCTTTCCAATTTAGGGGTATAACTAGAAAAGATGCATGAAAGGTGGTCTGCAAGAATCATTAATGACCATCCTAAATTATTTTTCACATTTTTCACCTTTTTAACCACATAAAAAGATACAACTTCATGAAAACAGCATTTCAAAATTCTTTTTTCTGTTAAACACAGTTATTTTCTAGACCACTAAGGGGCCTCTTAAAGGTTCAAGCAATCATTCTGTAGTTTAAGAACCATAATAAACCTGTTCTATACTGCCTTATTTAGTACAGCCTACTACTAAACATAAAAAATACCAAGTACAATTCTCAAAAGCCAGCAACTACAATGTCCTGCTGTATTACTTGCGTTTACCTGCTCCTGTAAAACTTGTTCTCCTAAAGGATATTGCAGGAACTATTTATGGGGTTTTGAACAGTTGCAATTTAGATGCATCTAAGAGTAGAATAATAGTAAACCTGCCACCTGAAAATCTTAGCAGCACTAGTTGCTGTTTAAGTTCTTTTAGTTCCCCAAAGCCCTTTCATAATAACGAAATAATTTCTAATTACTCCTAACACATTAAACTGAGAACACTTGTACAGCAGGTTTTCCACTTAGTATACAATATTCATTTCTAGAGGAGAAAATATGCAAAATTATTTAACTACCTGTCCTTATCAACTAAGGTTAACTGAAAAGCATAGATGTTTTCTTAAGGGAAAAATAAGGCTCTAAAGCATGAAAGTATCAGAAATAATAGGGTCACTTGAAATGTAAACACTACTTACACCTGCCACAGGATACTGTGAGAGTAGAGTAACTATTAAATCATCTTAACTCTTGAAAGCTGCTTCTTGGATTTATGCCACAGAAAACTAGTCTACTGAGACACACACTCTTGACCTCAGATTGTTTCTGGAACAAGACTGCTGTTGTGCATAAACTCCTTATCTTTGCTGTGCCTGTAACTGGTCTGCTAAGAATAACAGAATATATACCTTGTCCCTTAAACTGCATCTAGTAAATGTATCCTCAAATCAAGGTGGAAAACAATCTACACAGTTAAGAAGATAGGTCCCGGTAATATCAAGCTAAACGTATTAAACTCAGTTTTAAGAAAACTTTCCTCAAACACGGTCCCTAACAGAAAATGCCTTTTAAAAGATGGCATGAAATACCTCTGTTATTCTTGCCTTACTTCCACCTCCTGCCTTATTTTGTTATTACTCTCATTCATCGCAGCTCAAAGACTCTGGCATCAAGTTAAGAACATTAGGTGCTCTTAAAAATGTTATTTTAAGATGTTATTCCCCTTTCTAGCTCTTCTGTAAACTGACATTTGTTATTTCAATGTACGGCCTTAGAGCTTCAGTAAAGAGCAGTACCTTTATTTAGTACACACATAGTCTGCCCATAATTGAAGTTTACCAACTCTACCCGTTTCTTTTACAGGAAGAGAGTTATGAAAAAAAGGTTAGCCTGTGCATAACCTTCTGAACCTAAACACTGTCATTCCGGATGCGTACCACACTTTCCCAGCCACCATAAATAGCATGCAGAGCTTGGGAAGTTCTAACTCCAAGATATATTTTCCCCTTTAGCATCTGGCCCTCTTACCATTAATATTTCATCACAGAATTTCCAGAAAATAAAACTATCCAATACTGACAACACCAAGAAATCTTTCCTCTAGTGTTAGTAGCAATATTATGCCTTCTACAACATCAAACCCATGAACATGGGTTTGTACAGGCTTTAGAGCAGTTAAATATCACCTGCCTGTGCTGGCTTTAAAGGTTTGGTGCTTCATATCACAGCTGAACAGAATTAATTGCTTGCTGCCTCTCCTTGAAAATGAATCAACACACACTTCTGGAAAGGTTACAAATTCCTAGAACTCCTTTTCAAGTCACCAGAAAAACAAGCTGGAAGACTGGACTGAAACAGCTTTAGGTCTTAATATACTTACAATACCTAATGCTTGACTAAATATCTTCCCTAAGCCTCCAAGAAAACATTTCCAAGTCAGTAATGAAAAATAACACTATCCATCCAGACATTTTGTACTGCTTGCAGCCAACAATTCATTCTGTCCCCTTGTACAAATTTTAATAACAGAATTAAAAACAAACCTCCACAATCCTATATACATCCTCTAATCACAACAGCTTATAAATCATGATTTCATAAAAAACAGAGCTATAAGTTTACATAAATTTATCTTCTAAAAACAACCAGAGTCTAAAGAATCTCTTTTGGTCAATCTCAAAGAAGGTAACTATACGAGTCAAACAACTGTACTTGTGCACCTTCCTCTTTCGTACAGGAACAAAAAAACTTCTTTTTCTTACTTGAGAATAGTTTCCACTGAGAGAAGTCAGAACACATCCAGTCCCTCCCTCTCCCCACTCTACCATTAAAAAAAAAAAAAGGACCAATTTTCTTACAGTATGTAAGATACTACAAAATATATGTAATTGGCAAAAATAATTCCTAAATATGTGTGAAAGTATGTGCCTATATGAAGCTTCAGACGTGATAATCCTACCAGAATACATGTTCTTGTCAGGTACTTCTTATTAGTTATTTGTTTAATCTAAACCAATTTATATCCAGCCCTCTCTTGCATTGGGTCACTCGGCTGCAAGGCTCAGAGTAAGGTGAGGACAGCGACGTCTCCTCGTCTCCCCCTTTCATCACCTGTTATGTTGACTCAATTGGCCATGAAACAGAAGCCTTAGTTTCACCTTTAATTTATTCTTTGGCCGTGGGTAAGACAGGGGTATTTTCCACAGTCAGCAATACAAGTGCTTAAATTGCCTCAAGCAGGCTGAAGCCCCCCCCTGCCCACCCAGTACCTTGTGTAACGGCAGCGCTGTACCCGCTGCAGCACTCCCGTGGATGTGCCAGGAAAGAGACTGGGGAAGGGAAGCAAGCTGGCTTCTTGGTGGTTGAGGCATTACAGCTGTCCCTGCTGCACCGCACGCTACTCCAGCTGAACGCATGCTTCCCCTTAACCCCTGCCTCCCTGCAAAACACACACACGTTGCTTTTCTGGGTCATTTCCCAGAGAAAAACAAGGGAAGGAAATGAAGGACGACACAGCTCAAGTGCAGAAATAGATGTGGCAGTGGTTTCACCACAAGCTCAGCTCCATCTACATTGGTGGTGTTGCATCCTCCACCGCTGCACCCCTCAGCTTCACGCTCAGCACCGGCACCCATCCGTGTGGCAAGGGGGTTGTGGGTGCTCAGCTGCTGAGATCTTTTTTATTATTTTCCTTTGTCAGGACTGTTACGCTTCCTGCTGGCTTAACATACTTAACCAGGCTTACGGTTTGGTCAGACAAACACAAGTGTCAGTACAAGACAGAAAGCAGGAACTCTGCCTGAAAGGAGCAGAGCAAGAGTGTGTATGGCTGCAACAGCAACAAACAATTTTAATCACTTTAAATTGTCTCTCGTTAGACCACAGTATAAGAAAATGAGACAGCAACCTAGATCATCTTTCTCAGCAAGAAACTGCTCCTATAATGGCAATAGTCAGTACTGTCAGGAAATACTGCTTAGTGAATCTACTAATAGTCTTCTGGCATTTTGCAAATGCTAATTAAGCTTCAGATCATTCTATGTGAAAGGTGAAAAAATGAGATTTTAACACTGGATCTCCCTAGCTTTCTCCTCTAGGTTCAATAAACAGCATCTATGAAATCTTCCTTTTAATCTACTTCAAGTCAGTAAGAAATTGTATCTTAGACGAAATATCTGATTCTGCATTTTGCTATACAAAACTAACTCAAAGCCATTTTTGTTGCTAAATGCAGGATCCCAAGTCAAATAATGAAGACTAACAGGATTCCATAATGCTTTAAATGGATGCAGATTGCATAATGTACAGTTTATCATAGCAAGAAGAACTGTTACCTGTTCCAACTCTCAGTATTTAAAGTGCATGACCACACTCACAAGGATACTTCAATTTCAGAAAACAAAACATGTCCCTCATGGCCCTTGTTCAATGAGTTTTGATACTGCAGAACTTGACATCATTCACGCTGGGAAATTACTTACCGACAGCGATCAATTTTTCAAACCTACAATCTCAGGCTCAAGCTTTCTTTGGAAAGCTTCATAAATTGGCTTTTTTCTTTTAGTATTTTTTCTGTGACAGATTTGAATAACAGTGAGCATTTATTAGTATGCACAGAGAAAAAAAAAAGTGCAGGTCATCTGCCGTTCACTGGTTTTATTCCTAGAATTCCATGGTGCCATAAAATTATGATTCCTTTTA
Source organism: Gallinago jamesoni (assembly GCA_025769975.1). Taxonomy (NCBI): domain Eukaryota; kingdom Metazoa; phylum Chordata; class Aves; order Charadriiformes; family Scolopacidae; genus Gallinago; species Gallinago jamesoni. The sequence continues at coordinate 39,228,530 of JAOQGH010000012.1, forward strand.
GTGATATTGGTTGCACTTGAAGGAAAATAGAACTTTAATCCTGAGCCAAAAAATGCACATTAAGCAAACAGAAAACCACCACAAACTTACTCTCTAGTTCTTCTTTCTCAAAGTTTGTGTTGATAGTAGAGCTGATTTTGCCCATATCCACAACAGCTTCTTCATCATGACCCTGAAGAAACAAGACACAAGTTTAAATACATAGAACTAATCTTTTCTAAATCCTTATATATATTCTGCAGTTCTGAAGCTGTTTGTTGAAGTTTTCTAAAACAACACATTTTCCCCTCTTAGAAACTGAGACCGAAAACTGAAAATATACTCATCCAATTCTTCAAGAAATTCCTGTATCGAAGGAAAAAAACATAAATCAACAGATAAGCTAAACACCATGCAATTTCCATTTGCAATGCTCTCAATTGCATCATATCAAAGATCAGGACATACATTTCAGGCGTGCAATATTCTTTAGCTTTACATTCAACAACAATGAATCTACTTCAACAAAATGACTGGAAAATTTATAGAAAGTTACATAAGATAATATTCAGAGATCTTGAACTCATTTGTGTAGGGGACAATTTCTATGTGAGATTTTCCAGGACAAATAAGAAGCTTTTGTGAACCAAAGTTTATACAAAGGGATTAAGCTACACAACTTGGGGGTCTCTCCTAACAACAGTTTTGGAAAGACCAAAAATAACTGTTTAACTCAGGTTTCAACAGACAGCTTGTTAGCCACACCCCTATCTAATTCACATTTTTTATGCATTAAGTTAGAAAACAGCAGTTGCGTGATGATCTGTTCCAGATTTCATTACTACTGAAATCATACCATTCATAACACAAAAGCACAGTATCTGAAATAGAGGCTCAAGAATGAGGCTTATCTCTGAACGTGTCGTCTAATCACATTTAACACATCACTGAAGCAGAATTTTAAACACTGTCTTTTGTTCAATCTTGACAAAAATAAACCTTAAAATAGCTGAGCAGAAAAAAATCTCATAATCTCATCTCAGACTTGACATCAAAACAACATTAAAGTTGACTTTCTCCAAATGTTTGCATTCCTTAGAAGACAGTGCATTTTTAACAGGTCACAAATTACAGCCTCCTGCAAGAACTAGTTGTCCAAAAGAGCTGCTGCCTACCCTAAGGGTAATGCTTTACTTTACATCTATGTATAACGGCAGGCTAACTGCTAAAGAATACTGTCCCTGCTCTTTCTGCTCCCTTGGGCACAGAATTTTTTCCTTAAGCCAGATCTATCAATCATGAAGTCAGATACAAAGAGCTGAAGCAATGGGGTGAGTGTTTTTTGTGTTTTTAAACAACTTCATTAGTCTTCCATTGGATCAGTTCACCAAATTGACTTTTCTTGTGTCCATATGACAGCCAGATCCACCACAAATAAATGTTTGATCACTGTTTCTGGCAGCAGCCCACCAGTGCATTGACATCGATCGACATATAATCTGTGATAATGGTTTCATGATGAAAAAATGGAAACCTAAATCAGAAGTCTTATAGGGACTGGGAATCCTAACAGCATTGACATTCACCTAAACTTTCATCTTAGAATTATTCAATAGTGCAATGCCTTATATATAGAAAAGGTTTATCATCTCAAGAGGAGGTGACAAAGATGAAAAGCAACATGCCTGTGTAACAGCTACAACCTAAAACATACTGCACAAACACCCACAAAAAATACTGAACACGTAACTGTTTACTGTAGCGTATTGTGTGCACGTACGATTCTGAGCTCTGTCCCTAAGAACGAAGTTTTCAGGAAAGGTGTTAACACAGTAACAACTTTGTCACTACTGCTGCCTTGCAGAAGCAGAGTATTCCATGCACATTAGAAAAATCAGATCTCCTGAATGCTCCAGACAGCTACAATTAAAAAAAATCATGCGACTTATCCAAAGTCATATCTGATGGGCAAATCTGCGAAAACGTTACAAGGATCTATTAATAAAGAAGTAGCAGAAATTTAGAAAGTGTTATGGTGATAAGATGGGGAGGGTAACTGGGGGGAGAAGTAGTGCACTCCTGTACCCTACATACCAAAACAGAAAGACCCCTCTAGAAGATGCCTTTATAATGTAATTGCCCTCTTGTCATCTCTCTGATAGCCATTCCAGAGGTAGGGAAAAAAACACAGTTGCAGAGTCTGGGCTCTTATCTTTACAAAGGATGGATTTTTCCAACATGGCTTGGGAAAGAAAATTTTAACATGCATAAATCCAATAGCAGGTCTCTACACAGCAGCATTAATAAGCTTAAGTTAGCAATCTTTTGAGACACCAAATAAGTACAGCAAAATATTTAACTGCATTGGCCATAAAACTACCAAGGAGTCGTCAAGCATACTTACTTTCCAATTTACCTCAGTGATACAGAAATAGAAAATTATAGGACTGTAGTACACTCCAGTTCACTGAAACAGACATACACACAAATCCTGCACGTTACCAGAAAACTCAAAACAGAGGTGAAAATAGAGGAAGCATTACAAATCCTCTAAATTATCATAAGTGACTTATGAGAGAGGAAAAACCCTAATATTAGGAAAACTGCCATCAAAATCTCTTCAATTAGCTTCATGGTTACAGCCACAGACTGCTAAAATATCCTCTCTCTAACCTCCCCCCTACACCCCACACCCAAGAGTCCCTTTAGGACAGTTGGAAGCTTGCCAAACACACAGGTTTTGAGCAATAAAGGAAGACAATCTTTTTCTCCAGGCTATACAAACTATTGCATACTGGTAGAAAATTACATACATACACACTGCGGAAAATATACGTGCAAGAAAAAATGTTACCTCCCAACAACATTTTGAAACTTTACTTGCTATATGCCTTATACCATATATTATTAATATTTATCACTCTTTACTATATTAAGAGGTACTTTGCCAACCTTATACATACAGAAGCAGCCTTCAGAACCACATCATGTGAAAGTAACGTCTTCTGAGATTAGATTACAGAAAGGCATGCATGCCCTTGCAAACCATTCTATCACTATCTCAAAGTACTCAACATATGCAAAGACTCTTCCAAGAATAAACCATTAGCAACCACAACTATCATACATGAAAAAAGCATATCATTTACAGCCTTTGTTTAGAATAAAAAAAAAAAACCACAAAGCATCTTTTTAACTTAACCATTTGTGATGCCAATAGCAAATCCTACTGTAGGACACTTTTGCCTTGGGTCAGGTAAAAACCCCCAAATATTCAAATACACTATAGAAGTAACTCCAAACTACAGCGTTTTCCTTACTACATATAAAGTCTGTAGGGCATAGGTTTCCAGTAATTATACAAGATTTACCATGTCAGTTTAAGGCACAAAAGTGAGAATTGCTGAATCAAAATGCGTTTCAATTCTAGTTATCTCTTTTACTTTCTGAATATTTTTACATATATAAACAAAGAGAGGTGGGATGGTTTAAAAACTTGTCAACTTCCTTTTTTAAACACAGAGAATGACTTCATCTTAGAGCAAGCACTCCTCTGCAGTTTATCATCCACTTCATGTGAAGCTTCATATACAATATTCCCACAAATGCCCAAAAAACAGCTGATAAAGACGAGCCTAAGTAACATTTAAGACTAACTTGGAGTGTATGTAACTTCTCTTTTCAGTCAAGTGAAAGAACAATTGCAAAGTGAAAAAACACAACACAAGTAGCAACCAAGGTGGCCCACAGAGAGATTAAGCCTTCACCTTTGGTTTGCTTTTTCACAAGATGGTCATTTATAAAAACAGAATAAATCCAGATCATTTCAAGGAAGAAAAAAAGCAAAATAAAAAAACACCACAAAATCCTAGCACACTGTATTAAAATGCACTAAGCACACTTCTTCCTAACACATAGTGCACAACCAACCTTCCAGTAAAACCTTCATATTCAGCTAGAGATGCCTATACATACTACATGTCTTCTCAGCTTTCCAACTTTCCCCAGCATGAAAATGAAATCCCTTTTCAACTGTTGCAGACCAGACAACACTTTCAAATACTCTTGTCCTACCAGAATCCCAATAGCATTCCTCTTGCCACCTCTGATTTTCAAATGCTTTTTTTCTCAGTCCAGCAGAAAAGAGTAATTCTCCTTTCATTACTGACAAGTCAGTATCCACAAACTGTTTAAACTTTATTTACCTTCTCAAACATTTGTCTTCATTTAGGGCAGTACACTTTTCATATCTAAAACAGTAATGCTGCATGTTTTTTAAAAGTAGTATTTTAAAAAGTCAATCCTAAATTGCATGAATAATTAAGGAAAGCACTGAAGTTTGCAAGAATTAAGTTGTCAACCTCCAGCAGCATGTGTTGGTTACCATCTAGTGAACTGGCAGGAATATGACGCACAGAATATTACATCTAAAGGAAACTTTCCACTGTCATCTGTACAAGCTCTTCTCACCATGCAACTCGCCTAACCTTATGTGGTCACATACACATGACAGGCTTAAGATGGGCACACTGCCAAAGTGCATTACTGAATAACCGCTTCCAAGAGACACTACTTGCTAGCAACACATTTTTAAGGTACTTGAAATGTAGTTCGATCAATTCATCGTAGTAACAGACAGTGATCATACAAACAGCTGATACAGTTAACTGTAAAACTTTGAAATGCAAGAGTAATAGAGTAATTTGAGCTCAACATTTTAAACAGTTACTTAGCTAAGTCAATGTTCATATGCTCCATTTACATTCCCTTGGCCCAAAATTATTCCCCAACAGAGCTAGGAAACTACTTACAGCACCAGAGATAGCACAAGCGTTCATGGGGATAAGTGGGGCAGGAGAGGACACAAACAAACAAAAAACCCACCACCACTACCCCTCCTCCTCCCCCAAAATTATATTATCACTTCCATGGTACAAAGAACCTCCACTGCAGCATTTCTTTGAGTAGATGCAAATGCTAAAAAAACCAAACCCATCACCACACAAAAACAAAACAAAAAACAACGGTGCGGGGGGAAGACACGACAGGAGGGGGATGGCATTCACATCTAGTTTTTTCCCCTATACATCTATCCATGGCCGAGAGTTTAAGACTTCTAATTTTGATATTATTCTATTACAGCTGCCTATAGCATCACAGTGAACATACACATGACTGTAATTATATCCCATTCCCTCTGGCTTGAGCAGAAGGCAAATACTTCCCTGCTCCTCACAAGAATTCACATCTCTGCCTTTGTACAGTCACCAGATCTGAGAGAGGGGATTCAGCTCTTAGGTTGGAACGTGGCACCAACAAACCATTCCTTTCAAAACACGAGCACGCACTCCTTACAGACCCAACTGGTAAATATATATAGCATGCTACTGCAGATTTACATACGCAGATCAACAGCACATAAGAATACACAGTGTACTTTGCTCTTCATACTTTTCATCATCAGTACATATGAACAGTGAAGCTGGATCAAACCATCTGTTTTCAAGAGCATACAACACTAGGGACAGCAACTCCCCAATAAACTTACAAATCAGTGCAAACAGAATTCAAAATGGTAGTTTGACCTAGATCTAGGAAGCATAGCCAAAGCAGTACTTTTATCATCAGCCCTCCCTTCACTGGATATGCATTCAGAAGATAGATAAGATAGCCATCAAGGCTGCAGTTAAAAAAAAAATAACAAAATAAAATAAAGATGAAATACTAATATTGCTCTGCTTGGGAAAAAAAAGTTTAGCTGGAAAAAGAAAGGAAAACTTTTATTTTTGACCATAGATCTTAAAAATAACCAAAGAGGAACCACAAAATCTGATTTTGCAACAGTTTTCCAGGTATATGTACATATATACAATATTTTAAAACTGACCTTATTTTATAGATAGATACACACAAAACCTCATATGTTTTCTCACATACCTACTGAAATACATTGTTCAGAATAATTAAGAATCCGTATGGAAATTCACGATTCATTTTCACAGCAGCATTTCTCAAGCTATTTGTTTCAGAAGCCTACATTTCTGTTCTAAGCACACGTAATACTCCATGGAGTCAGGAAATAACATACATCTCTGATTTACAGAATCCACATACAGCCCCTTCTCTATCCATTCAATCTCCCAGAACCACAAGCTAATACATGCTAATATTCTTGGGGGGGGGGATGGGGGACAGGGCAGGGGCAGAAATCAGACAAGATCAGTGTTACCTCCTGATTTTGTAGGACTACAGTAACAGCTACCCTGGAAGCACTAAGAAAATAAACCAGAAAATTAGTATATTTGTTAATGCCATATGTGACTACTGTATGCAGAGTTCAATGACAATCACTACGTCTGGCAATCATCAGGACTAGGTCTACACTACAGCTCTCCCACTGCTACCGGTACAGAGCATCAAGTAGCCTTTGTTAAGAGGGAGTAAATTATGAAGGGCTTTTTGACATGGCTCACCTTCAAGAGCAACTAACAGCAGCACTTGATAAGTTCTAAATATATTGTTTTACTTCCCAGTCAGACCAATTCTGCTTTTAAACCAGAGGTAAGATGAGCCTATGGTGGGCAGGAGGGCCTGCATCTCCGGTTGCTGCCTCTTTGAAGGACAGCCAGAATATAAAAAAAAAAATTCTAAATAGTACTAAGTAAAGATATATTATATAATAGGATTATTCATCCTATTAAACATTCTTTAGCTGAACTGCAAAGTAGTTCTATAAATGCATTTGAACTTCTTTGGGCACAGTATTGGTCTACACAACAATACTGTATCTTCAGAAGTTGCCAAAGTGATGAAACACTACCAGTTCTAAATCAAGCACATCAGCCTAACAGCCATGGGAAAATGCACCAAATATAAATGGGCCCTGTCTCACTTCGTAAGCATACAATTTTTAGCTGGCCTTGCCTTCTAAATATATATAGATGAGAGTAAAATTAATAATAATTCACAAACAGAACACTCGCCAGGTTTAAAATAGGAAGCATACTATATTGATGGGTTCCCCCTTGGTTGTATTTGCTATGGTCTCACTTGCACAGGAACAGCTGCTTTGCAGATTTTATGGGGTTTTTTCATGCTGTCATAGCAGTGGGCATTGCTCCAGCACTACAGGCTACAGGAAAGACTCCAGTACAGCTCAAGGGTTTTGGTCTCACTCCCACTCTCCCCCTTTTTTTCTTGTGAATTTTAGCTGTTGGTTATACAGCTACTATTTTACACAACTATCCTCACATATAAACGAAGATCCCACAGGAAGGTTTGATGCTTAGATTTCAGAATGAGGTTAAATTTTTTCAAATGAGGTTAGGAACACTTTTTTTACAAGGAGTTTTTCTAGCCTACTAATTCTCTGACTGCTCAGCTTACTCTACTATATACATCTGACCAATCTGCTTCTGGAAGACTCAAAAAAACCCCACAGGAGCTACACAAACCTTAGTTTGGACAAATGTGTCCAACAGCCATCAACAGATTTCAGTAAGACTTTCCAGAAGCTGTGTTTTACTTTTCCAAAGCTGTACATGGAGGACAGTAAAGACAGACGTGTACGTGGTACTTAAAAAAAACAACACAAAACACACAACCAAACCTACCACACAACAACAAAGAAGACCCCTACAACACTTCTGGAAAAAAAGCAGTTCCAAATACATTGGTTTTATTTCAGGTGTTCTAGCGGGCAACAATTTGGTCACCGTTACACTGAGCGCCACAACATGCAAGACATGCCATGTCCCAGAGAAATCACACACTAGGCTTTGGAGACAGCAAACACAAAGTGCTTCTGTTAATCAGAACATAACATTAAAGGAAGAAAAGGAAGCATAAATACTGACAAGAGACTGGCACACCACAGCAATTTGCCAAAAAAAAAATAAATAAAAAATCGGGTCCAAACACAAGAAAAAAGGATGGCTTGGTAAATATTAAGGCATGACTAAAATGCAAGAGAATATTCAATTAAAATTAGAAGCCTCGTTTGAATTCAACTTGAGTGTACTGCAAGCCAGAAAATTTACAACCACGCATAAAGTTAGCAAATAATGTCACCAATCCAACACAAGATATCAAGTTGCATATCTAACATTACAGTAGTCATTTTACCAAGTTGCATTTTATCACTGCCTCACAGCACTAATTTTCATTCAAAAAAAAAATCATAGCTCCACTCACTTCAATTACTAAAATTAGTTAGAAAAAGTAGTAGAATCTTTATAACTAGTCACCTCAGATCTTTGCCTAGTCTTCTAGGCATATGCACATCTGATAAAGTTCTGTGTCCAGAGCTGAAGTAAGCACCATAATGAATATCAAAAATCACTGTCCTACGGAGACCCTAACAAACAAGACCACTGCAATCACGTACATTTTAACATGTCTAAATGAAACTCTTAATTTTTATGCTCACACAATGAAATAGAAAATTTAGTGGTAGCCTTATAAAATTTTATATAAAACAATTCAGGGGTCTTTAAAGCTTTAAGGCTAAGGAAAATTCTATCCCATAGATTTAGCTTCCAGGGAACTATAAAGTAGCAATCGCTGTTACACACTGCATTGCAGTTAAATATCAGTGATAAAGACTACCCATAGAAGAGGTTAAGCAATAGCTTGTTAACACTAATAATCAAAAGTTCACTGTTTCATTGTAGAAATCCCCACAAATGGAGTTTTGCAGCTATGCCACCCAAGTCTGAAGAAAACACTATCTCCATCTATCTCGGTGAATGCTTTACCTCAGTTAAATAGCTCATTAAGGATTTTTATTTTTTTTTGGCTTGGGGTTTTCTTGGTCAAAAGGAACAATCGATAGGCTATTTCAAGATTTTTCCCAGAAAGAAATACTCAAAGCCACAGCTGATAATCTTCAAATTAAGAAAGCTGGCTCAAAATAATAAGGGGGGAGGGGGGGGAAGAAAAAGAAAGAAGAGGAAACGAACAAAAAGACACACTCAACCACTCTCAAAATCTGGTAGTATACTCTCGGGATTGTAAAAGCACATGTTCTTTCTGAATTAAGCCATTTATTATGATTAAGCAATTCTAATTAGACAGAAAATACCTTCTCTAATACAGAAATCCCTACTTCAAGTATTATTCCCATCACCAGATCTTTCAAAAATTTTTCCCACAACTAGTGAATCTAAGGTAGTAGCATACCATCTTAAGACACAGCTGCTAAATATCACTAGCATCAAAGCCCGTTCAAACCATTATTAACTTATAGAGCTGCTATTTACGTACAGGTTGTATTTTCTTCCCTGGACGAGCTCCTTCCATGCTGATGTGCAGAAACGGAGAATGCCCTTGTCCGAGACCCTGCAATGAACCTCCCAAGAGATCAGAGGCTGCGCATACATGGCTGCTTTAGCTCGCTCCGCTTGACACAGACGTACTCCGGGCAGCGGCTCCCCGGCCCCGCAGCCAGTGGCCCCCCCGCCAGCCTCTCCTCTCCCAGGCCGCCCATTGCAGCTCCTGCAGGGTCGCACAAGAGCAGAATGGGCAAGACGGCATGCCTTCGGATTCCAGCTCGGAGAATACCAAAAAAGGAACTGAAACGGAGTTCAAGAACTTAAAATTCTCTTCATCGACAGCAGCTAAGAACAGCTCCAAGGTTGTATTTTTGCTCTGATCCAAGACTTCATTAGCACTATAAAATGAAAGCACATTTGTACCCTGGGTCCCAGAACAGAACAACCCAAAACTCAAACATCTGCTAAGTGTGTTTATAGCTGTATTATCGACCTTTCACTGAATACTGATTCCAAAACATTTAACTCTTTTTTTTTTACATAAGCCATGTATTCTTGTTTAGCAAAAGAAACCAGGGCTTACTAATAAATCCTCAGCTTGGGTTTGTTTCTTTTTTTTTCTGTTGAAGAGGTAAAAAAGCCATACTGTTAGCCGCCAATAATTTCACATGTCCTTCCATAGTAAGGTGGCTCTCTGTTTCAGGTATGATAGGAGTAGCTATGCTTTCTCCTTGCTTAAGCTAATTATAGAAAAAATGCAGCCTCAACTCCCGCAGATCAAATTCAGAGCTTCATTTCATTCTTCCCCTCTTCATCACTGACATACCTTTATCTCCTTGTCCCATCATATAACGTGAAGGAAAACTGGCTCTTTAAGGCATTATCCATAACTTAACCTTCATGACATGACACTGCCTTCTTTTTTCTTTTTTTTTTTTTCTTCTTTCATTCCTACTTCTTGGATGACAAGAACTCTAGTAATGAGGCTGGACTGGTGCCACCCCAACAAACAACTTGGACAAAACAAAACAAATAATATACTGTTCATAAACTTGGGGCTAAAGAAACATATTGTGTAACTGTGAAGATGGTATTTATCACCTAGCAGTTCAGAAATCAGAAGACTGCATTCAGTTCCCCTCTGCCTCTCTCAGCCCAGAAAATTCTCTAACCATAGACTAATAAAAGTATTCTCAGATACTGCTGACAAGAGAGTTTAAAAGTAGTTTGTTTCCACTCTGTAAATAGATGTTCACATTAACAAGTGTGTGCATCTTTTCACTTCCAAGCTATTGAAGGCCTCTCTGTTGCTATATGTAAATGACCATAAACTAAATGATTCATATAGAAAGAACAAAGTTAAACAAAAATATCAGATACACTAACCCTTAGTGATTTCAACTGAGCATCCTAAACCAAACCTACCCTTTTCCTAATACAGAGAACAGATTCATACAGTTCTTCAGCTACTCAGATGAACACTGAAACAGCTGTGGTGAATTGTGTTCTGCCGGCTCTCCCACACTTCAATGCAGGCTTCCTTAGCATAAATCCATACTAGAAGTACTTCAATTTCTGAAAGTACAGAAGTTGGTTTGTTTAGGTTGGGGGTGGGTATGTCTGTGTGTGTGATGAGGATAGAGGCTGTCTATTCCTTTGGGATAGAGTAAGGGAGGGCAGGGAGGGCTGGGAATCGCACACCGTTGATTTTTTATTTTTGTATGTTTTGGAATGAATACTTGGTTTGGAAACTTAAAAAAAAAATCTCAGAAGCAGTTTATTGAAACCTCTTTCTAGTCTGTAGTCAACCAATTCCTAGTTAATAGTCACTCAGTCTTGGAACAACAGGAAAAAAAAAAAACAAGTACTAAGAAGCTTTTTATTCATTTAAAAATAAAAAAAATAGAAGGCAAAGAAAATGCACACACAGAGCCAAGCTGAAAAAAATCTGACTCTCTAAAACATAAACAAGGTTTTTTTCCAAACATTTGGAAGTTTCTGTCTTTTAAGTCTCATACCAAAATACTTTGTGGATAAATGTCTGCTCTTACCTAAGAATAAATACCAAGGATTCACATTAGATGTAAAACACCACAACAACTTCAAACTGCAACTATCTCAACATGCTTAACTCCAAAAGTTTTTTAAAATAAACTTTAGGCAAATATTCAAAAATATCACATCCTTGAACATGTTCAGTGACAACACTGTGGGAATTCAGAGCAAAAATATTTGTGCTACAGCAGTATTTCAACCATCTGCTTGATGCTGCACAAGAATCTGTATGATGTATGAGGGCTTTATTTTTTTTAAAAGAATAAGGAACATAAGTAGCGATCAGGAAACATACACTTTTTCCATTAATCTATCCTTCTTAATTTTCATTTTTGTACTTCTTCAAGTTCCACTTAATTTGAGCTTATCTCAAGCTATAAAAGCTTTTTGGAAAGATGGGTCAAAAAAAACCACAACGTATCTATTCTCCAGACAGAAAAGATTTCATCTTAGCTCTTTGCAAAACTTTAATCTTTTCACAAGCAATACACAGTTCACAATTTCCTTGTAAGCAGTACAGGCTTCCATTAAAAATTCCCTCAAAATCAACTAAATTGGACCAATTCCAAAACCTCTGTTAACCATGGAGTGGAACGCAGAAACGCTTACGGTGGATTAGAAGAGTAATTTTCATGTCACTTGTTACGACTAGTTTCAGGATCATTCAGTAAAAATACCCACTATTGCATGCTACAGCAATACTAGCATTAACACACCACCAGCAAGCTGCATACATTACTACAGCCACAAGCTCTTCTTTCCTATTCTCCAAATTTTGCTCTTGAAATAAGCGTGCAGTTACAATCCCAATCTATCATGAAAAGGCAGCAAACTGCCTTACTGTGGGGTCTGCAGAGCTGCACCTATTCTGCCATTCCAAGATGGCAGGACACGAGAATGTTTTTATTTAATGTAGCTGCAGTGGCAAGGACTCTGCTTTCAGCAGGGTTTGCCACATGAGCTCAAACCCAGTGCTATCTGCCCAAACCAGAATGGAGAACAAGGAAACCAAGTGCTCTTTTGCTTGCAAGTGGCCAAACTGACACATCTAGCCCTGGAAATTGGTAGATCTGGTACAAGGTTTCTACTGTTACTCTAAAATCCTGTTTCGGGGCTGGGATGTTAATTGTTGCATTCAGACATCAACTCAACCCTTCCTTGTATGAACAAATTATACAAAATGAACACGACAATGTTTTCCAACGTTGCAGTCCAAAAAACCAACCCAGTTCACTGTCACCCTTCCAGATACCCCTGTATCTGAAAGGAAAGCATCTATCTCAAAGCACCACTCTTTAGAAAAGAACATAAAAAAAACCAAGACATACTTATCAACAAGACAATAAGAAAGCACTTCTAAATGAGGCTTTAGTTTGGATTGGAGGGGAAGAAGGGGGACAGGTCACAGGGGAGTCAGGTGGAAAGGCAAGGTGCTAGAGGATTAAGACACTGCAGGAGCAAGTTACGTGACACATAGTGTATAATATTGGTATGCCAAATATCACTATAGATAGCTTTGTTCAGCTCCTTATTAAATGGGAACCTATTCTTACTAAGCTTCCTACAAGTTTTCTATTAAACATAAATTAAATATAAGCTATTCCTCTAAGCAGACATTATCCCCTTAGCAAGGAAACACAGAAACCTTCATTGGCAGTGGATCATCATTTAATGAATTAAACCTATCCATAAAAACCAAGAGTTTGACTGCCTACGAATATTTTTCAGAATGCAATTTCCACATAGCAGCTAGTTCCCAAGAGGTACATCTGCATAGCACGCTTCAGCTTGCCTCGGTTTGTATCAGCACGTACACACTGAACTGAGTGCTTCCAAAAAAAGAAAAATGGAGAAAAAAAAAAAGAAAAAAGACAGATGTATTCTGTGCAGATAGTCTCTGGTGTATTGCCCCAGTAGCAGGCTCTTGGGTTTCTCAGCACATTGCAGGGCAGCTGTCACAAGCCACTGGGGTGCTGAGAGCGAGCGTGAGGCAGGTCGTTAGTTGCGACCCCCGACATTCACACAATTACACATCATTCTGAGAGCAACCACTGAAATTTGTAATCTGAATTGGCATCAGTGAGATTACTATGCACGCTATTGTACAGACTCCTTTCTTAATCATCCTGCCGTCCTAATTTGGATACATAGATGAAGCAGTAAAACAAAAGATGTCTGTAAAGTTTTAGAGTACTTCTGGACTCAAAAACATCCCTTAGTAGAGACAGGCAGAAGAAATTCACCATGTTCAAACAGAACACTACCAAGAATTTCACTTCAACATGCATGAGCATGTGGTCACCATGCAAATGGCATTGAGCTAGGCTAGGGGGTTCTTGTGTGATTTGATTTGCTGTTGGTTGGGATTTTTTCATTTGGTGGGGTTTTTTTGGCAAAAGAATGAGGATGCTTTCTAACTTCAAAGCCATTCACTTTACAACATATTCATCATCTCCTGCTTTTTCATAAATTCATCTCCAGGCATTTTGGTGGCATTTTATGAGAGAGATTCTAATTTTTCTTTATCCTACAGAAGTCTTAGATCACTGCGCAAGTTCACAAGAACTATAAACCATGGCTGTTTCAACACTAATAAGGTCACCTAATCAATGCCGTATGTTTAAATGCTCTACAATCGCTTGCACAAATATTAAGCATTCATCTCCTAGAATAATAGATGGCACCGAAATGAACAGCTAATGAGTCCAGCTATGAAGCAGCATAATATAGGGCAGGTAATTTTATCTGGTTTGTATGGACATTATTTGAAGCACAGGCCCATGAAAGCCTTTCCCTGAGAGCAGATCCTTAGGAGATAAAAAGAAATACAACCAAATCTAAATACAACCAAACCGAGTTACACCCACAAAGAACAGCTTCTTGACAAAAATACCAAACATCAGCAACTAATAAATAAAAAAAAAAAAAATTGTCCTTTCCACGAATGCTGTGATTTTTGAATTATTATTCATCCAAATGCTTTTCTCGACACAAAAGTGAAAGATCATGAACCTCACCAATTTACATGAATTCAAGACTTCAGCTTTCCCTGTCTCTCAATTTTTCCTCTATTCATATAATTGCAACCCAGCCAAATCAAGTACCTTTACTGACAACATATTTACTCTTAGAGTGAACAAAAATTAGTTCCTACAAATCAAAGTTCAGCAAATTATAACGGAAAGGTATGGCAACATTTCCAACATCAGTAGCTGGACCAACACAGGCGGTTATCCGTACTCCACTGCATTTCTTCTTAAAAACAAGGCAGGCAGAATGGAAGTAAAACTCTGACCTCGTGACCACCGCAATTTGAATGAAGGCAGAATTTCATCATAAATTTTTAACTTTTCAAGTGGATAACATAAAAGATTCGGATGTTACTGTCTGCAAATTATTTTAATACAAAATACATTCCACAAATGACATCTCCCAATTTATGATGAATAAATGGAAGTTTCAGGTGTCTTGAAGTTATCACAAATAGCAGTCAGATGACAATTCTCACAGTATTTTGAATAGACATTATAATATCCTTGCCTTACATTAGATCTGATGCTTTCCTGATTTACAGAGTAAGCCTATAAATCACTTAACATTCATTTCAGGAAACTAACCATGACAAGTTTTGTTTTGTTTCATTGGGTGGGTTTTTGAGGTTTTGGGTTTTTGCTAGCTTCACAAGTTGAATTAACTTGTGAAAGGAAACAGGACAAAGGTAGAATGACACCTCCGCTTCAGAGACCAGGAACTAATTAGCCCAGTTCAGTCTTTGCATGAAGTTGTATCTTAAGACATGTACTTTCTTGCTGAAATTTTTTCCATTTTCCTCCTGCAATTCTAAACCACAACAGAGTACCTTAAAAGTCTGAAATAACCTTTTATAAGGGAAGATGGTGCTAGGAAAAAACGTTAAACTTCTAGGAACCAGCCTAAGATCTTTCAGAAGGATCACTGAAGGGACATTTACGAGGGGATCCATTTCTATTTCTTATTTGCCTTGCCTGCCATCATTTAAATGTATACAGTTGAGCTGTTTTTGTTTCTGCATAAAGACAGAAAGCAGCTGATTTTCTGATACACTAATAACATTTTTGCTGTGTCTGACTAGGAGGTTCTGGGAAAAGTCTGTTTAAAAGTAAGGTGCTGATTCCAGCACAACAGATTTGTGCACACAGTTGTACATGGTATGTAAAAGTTCAACTGACAAAATGCAAGGGGAAAAATCTTACAGAGATCTAAAAAGTAGCCAAAAAAGAAAATCTACCTCTTTTGTATCTAATGCATCCTTTGTCTCAAGAACAACCACTGAATGATTTCTTTTTTTTTAGTACTTTATTACAATTTTTCCTTCTATGAATAACCACATAAAAGACAGTCGACAACACAGTACTTCTAAGAAAGATGTAAATATTTCTCTTTTAAAGAGGAAAAACTAATGCTGTAGGACTCTTACTGTAAACTTACGACTTGAGGGGCTATTTAGGAAAAAAAGTTGAATGCAACCAACCCACAGCAGGCAGGCAAATTAGATACTCTTGATTTGTTTAACAAACATTTAGAATTTTTACCTTAGAGGGCATTAACATTTGCATTGGAGTTCTAACCAGCCAGCAACTACTAAAGAGGGTTCTCTCTGAAAAGATTACTCAAAGAATACAGAGGCATTTGTAATCATTTTGGAATAAGCAACAGAAGTTACCTGTCTTCCTAACGTAGCCGCAGTTAGACCACAGTTCCGCAGCTTGATCTGTGCCCTGCCATCCAGTAGCACCAACGCAAGCTCCAGGAAAGACTCATTTTAAGTGAAATTAGAGCATGAACAACAAGGAATTTAGACAGGCCTTTGGCTTTCATATTGACTTCCAGAAGAGAGACAATTATCCAGTCTCGCATAAAGTTTACCCATAAAAATTCTACTGCCATGATTTTCTTGTAAGGCAAATGTGAACTTGCAGAGTAAGCTTACACCAGACCCATGCTACCCAAGATGCAACCATGGCAATTTTGATCAGCCCTAGGAACTCTAAAGCTGCCATCAATATATCAAGCCATGCCCCAAGATTCAAATTCTCCTCTTTCATTATCTGCCTGAACTTGAAAAGAGATTCAATTGCTTAAAGATGTCCTTACAAACATCACTGATCCCATTAACAGGCAGAAAACTGAACTATTAAGTCAAATACATGGTAAACCAAACATTCAGGCAAATGCACAAAATGCATCATCCAGACTGGAGACCTAAGCAAAAGACCTTCCAGCAATAGGAATCAAATATGCTATAGCCGATGACTACAAGAACTTCATTTTAACATATGCAATTCAGAATTTAACAGCTAGAAGTGAATTTTTGTATGTCAAAAAAAAAAAAATGCAAGAGTTAATCTAGACGACAGCAACTGTATCTGGCAGCCAAATGAATTTTCTACAAACATCAGAAAAGGGAAATAGAGAAAGAAAAAAATATCCTACACTATTGCATGACATTTCTAACAATTTAGAAGCTAAGTCTACAGAATAAATATGTCTTTCTGATACTATCATATGTAGGGAAGCCATCTACACAAAATCTAAGATTTGCTTTACTGTGATAAAATAGGGGCAACTACAGCTTACAGCCCTGGGGATGTGCTACTATAGCAAACAAATTTCTGCAATCAGATATTTTAATCATGCAGACAATATAACTTTAAATGTTTAGCTGAGTTCTTCTGGGGGGAAGAACATCTTCGCTAGAAGGCTTTTAGCAAACAAACCAAGCATTTATCGTTCCAGGATGCCAAAAGTCTGTTTTCCACCTCAACCTGATACAGGAGAGAATTTGAAAAATGAAATGCAAGATATATGAGAACCAACAGTTAAAAGAGATAACATTGTAACTTTCCCACCTATAGCCAAAAGCAACATGTAAAGAAATACTCAAACAGGAAGAATTTGAATATACTTGTCCTGCAGGCAACTCCCCACGTTTCTAATGAGAAAGTTTTCATTTGCCTAAATTATATGCCTATTACAAGCATCCCTTTTTTCCAGTGTTACTTCGCTTAAGTCATGGCACACAAAAGAAATTAGCCTATTCACCAAATTATTTGCTATTATTCTCACACTTCTTCACAGGACTGACTGTACAGAAAAAACCAACTGCCTGTAAAGCAGGCTGGGAAGCTGTCACTGATCAGCATGCTGTTAAAGTCTCCCATGTACAGAACAAACAGAATGAAACTGTCTCATACTGCATACTAATCTTAATAAAATGAGATCATATCTGATGATAGGGCACTCAACTCTGGTAGAAAATGGTACCTTTTTATTGAAATTTGAATAAAATTTCTTATTTGTACAACATCATCGCTTTTGGTGACCTTAACATCAGTTTCAGAGCTTTTGACAGCGATGTAATTAATTTAAGCAATAATTTGATATTATTGCAATAATTTCATATATGATTTTATCAACCTTTTACAGACTTCCTCAAAATCTGATATTTCCAAAAGATTTGTCTTTAATATTTCAATCAGTTTTCACTGTTATCAAAATCAACGCTAGCAGAAGCATTATTTTAAAAAAGTATATAAAGCAAAATCGTTCAAGCATAATGAAACAAAAGAATGGATATTTCAAAATATTTATAACCAGGTCATCTGTCTACTAAAAGCTATTCACATTGTCTGAGGCCTCTGTAGATTGACAGGGGCTCAAAAAAAAAAAAAAGGGTAACTCACCCTTTTCTCACTGGGACACAACTGTGCCAAAAGGAAGCTCTCTCCTTAAAGGAAGGCTGAACTGTAGTTCACTTTAGAGTTACAACACTCATACTAGGACACCAGGGGGAACCTGAAAACAGTTGACTTCAAAAATCACTTGTATATGCTGATGCTGCATTTAACCCCAAATTTTCATTTTGTAATTTAGATATATGAGGGAAGATAATTTTTTTCAGACCACTGAGGTTGTTATGCTTAAACACGTGAAATTTAGTCATACAGACTATGTAAGTGGAAAAAAAAAAAAAAACGGAATTCTCAAAACCTCAGACAGGAAGCTACTGCACAATAGTACAGAGCACAGCCATCATTCTCTCTATTCTTACAGGCTCTTCCAGCCTTCTCTATTGAAGAAAATTATCAAACTGCATATTCAAATACCATTCTATTAAAGAAGTACGTTAAACCAAAAGCAGTTGAAAAGACTCATTGCATATTTACACCTATGGTTTAGGAACATATAACGTTATTAGCAACTGACATATATTTATAAACACTGTGTTCTCTCAAACAGTATCATCATGAACACATTGCACAATCCAGGAACTATATATACCACAATACCAGAAGTCTGGAACCACTATGTCAGGAGGTTTCATTTCTACTCTGGGTCTTAATTTGAATTTGCAAGACAACCCCACATTTCTAAAAGCTCTAAAGGAATTAAGTAGCATTAGGAGACAAAGATAGGCCTGCAGGTTTGAAAGATGCCCTTAGTAGCGTTCACAGTCTAACACTTTCTAAGAAAAAGACCGGAGGAAGAGAGTGGTGTAAGACAGAATTCACCAATGGTTTCCTGAAACTCACCCCTCTTCTCTTTCTTTAAATAATAATTTTCCTGTTTTAATAGCTCTATGTGCTTATTCAAAGTGGTATTATATTCTATAGCTAGGCTTTTAAAAACAAATAGTAATAAAATCTTTTGATAACTATTCATGTATTTTCAAGGTGTTGCAAACTAACTTGACTGAGGTCTTTCTTACGAGTATAACTGTCAAATAATGCGTATTAATAGAAAGCACAAACATTTATGCTTGCATTTGATGATCGTAAAGTTCTTCTGCAACCTAAATGATTCTACGATTTGTGTGATTCTAACACACCAGTGCTTACATTACTGAAGCAGAACATCCTTAACATTTTACATTAATTCTGAAGCACTGACTCAAATACAGTATGTTGAACGCTATTTTCTTCACCAAGACTTTATGGACAAAAAGTAATGAAGACACAACACACAAAAAAAGACTCTGCTCAAGTTGCTTTTATTGGAAATTTATGAAACTACAGAGGAAAACTCTACCTATTCTAAATTAGGAAGCCACTGAAGGAGCTACCATTGATAATAGAGTAATACTAACACATGATCTAAGAAGCCATGAACATAACTCTCCCATGCTATACTCTCTTGTCAATCAGAGACCACTTCTTTACAAACACGTCATGAACAGGCCTTGAATTACAGGCTCTGTCTATTACAGTAACAAACTGAGACCAAAAAAAAAGTCACAAGTAAGTATTTAAAACCAGATACCCCACTCAGCCCTCAGCCGCAAGGGAAGACAAATCGCCCTGTATTCTGTTCTAGACTCCTCTGTTGTGCTGTAGCTGTGTGCTGGCTCTTTCTGTGATGAAAAGAAGACTTGCTTGTTGCTGAAGTGGGGTCTTAAGAGTACTGTGACAGGACCACATCCAATTATTCAGTGTAAAGCAAGTAATTCTGGCTCTGTTTCATTACGTCTAGTCTCTGAACAACTTTGATATAAACCATTATTCCCATTAATAAGACCTCTGTCAAACTACTTGCTACCAGTATGTTTAACACATTTACTCACATAATCAGCAGAGGACACTTAACAAAGACCAGCTTTCTCGTCTACAAAGAGTTCCACAATGAACTGCAGCACATAACTGCTTTAACACTATGTGAGCTCATTTAGACTCTTTTTGTTTCAGAACAAAAAATCAAAAAGTTTTCGGGTTTGGATTTTCTGTGACTTTGACTGATACAGGATTATTGACCCATCAGGTAGAACATAAAGCATAAAATTTGTCTTGAAACTTTTGTCCACACTGGTGATGCAAAATTAGGATATCACTGCTGATGACTGTCTCAAGGCATAATCACAATGTACATCAAAGGGAAAACAGGATTATTTTTCTAAGTTCTTCAATTTCCAGTACTTCTAACAAAGCTGCTTTCTGGGACCCATTGGGTTTAGAAGCACTTTCTTCAATAATACAAATAGCAGAAGGCAAGGAGAACCAAACTTCAAAAAAAATACAGTCACACCCAGGACATCATTTACAGTTCAGTTTTCATTACTATCTGCCTAGAATTAATACATGGGAAAGCTGCTGTGGGTCTCTGTCTAGTTATTAAAGAGAAGTCATGCTTTAAAGCTACATTCATCAAAAAAAACAGGGAACACACTTCGACTTTAGCAATTAATGCCAAAGTTGAGAGATACTAGCACAGTAACATGAGGAAAGGTGACATTATACTACTTAGAAGGAACTTAGTGTTTAGTTATATATGAAGCAGTATATGAAACAGAGAAGTACTGTAGTTGAAAACGCTCTCTTTCTCACTTTCACAGAGGGGCACTTGTCTAGAGCCACCAATAAAAGTTTCTAATGCTGCAGCACCAGTCACTGTTGATCTTTGCAGGTATGTGGAGAAAGCACACCAATTTTTCAGAGTTGCAAAATACACTTTTTATAGGAGACGTCCCATAGGAATCCTTCCACATCACAGGAATATAGACTCACTGCTCACACAGAACAGGGCGCTCAGTGACAATCCAATTCCTTTGAGGCCATTTGTAAACAGATGAAGTTAAGGACACAAGTCAGGCAAAAAGACAAGCATTGGATACTTTATGACAAAGTTGGAAATCAAAATAAAAGGAGGAAGTGGAGAACAGCAGCCTTGTCAAGGCATCCCTAAAACTTACCTCTGTTGCTTGCTGTTCCACCTGAATTTTCCATGGAATTCTAGAGAATTACCTTGGCCACAAAGCCTACAGAAGGACACCACAGAGTTCCCCTTAACTTCCTATCACTCCTCACAAGTCACTCTTATCTCAACAATTCCTATTGCTGAGATAGCTTCAGAGGAGGCTGAAAGGTTGCCAGATTATTCTCCTCTTTCCCATCCTATACTTCACTTCACGAATACTGACTTAAATAGGACTTAAAATACATTTATCAATGATCTGTGAAATATTAGTTTGTGCAACACAAAATTATTTTGATATACAGCTCTACAGGAGACCAGTTCTCAAAGATGATGTCGATTCTTTACTTTTCTGTAATAGCATATACCTTCTTCCATTCAAATTTAATACATCTTAAAGATAAATACACACATACACATCAACAATCCATTCACCAATAAAGTGCCATTGATCAGATGTCATTAAATTATACAGTATATTGTATCCATTCATAGCATTTGGATTTTTTTTTTTAGCAACCCTCAAGACAGGAAGGGAAATTTTCTTGTCAGGCTGAAGAGCTCATTTTATACTGTGAGACAACTGAAGCCAGAAACAGGTTCTCCGGTTCGCAATGTGGCCAGAATACATTACACTATTTACAGTCTGGTGATGTATCAACACAAACTGACAATTGAGCCTCTGAGCTTGACAAGAAACAGCACTAATGCAGGTCACAACACAGAAGCCTATGTGCCATCTTGGATGTATGTATTCTTTACTTGTAATTAGGAACTCATGCACATTGTGCACTTAGATTACATTTCCAGAAACAAGCACGCGTACAAACCCAGACACCCTTCCTGTCACTTCCTCGGCTCCATTGCCTTGCCCAGCTGCAGTCCCCTTGGGGGACACAGCACTGTTCCCAGCCCTGACACCTCTACTGGCCATTGTCCAGGCCTCTCCCCCAGCTCCTGCCACCTCTGCAGCCTCTAAAGCAAACCTCTGTTTGGAAACATTGCCACCATTCTCTAGAAGCTATTTCTGAAAGCAGAGACACCTTTTCCTGGTTCTCTGGTGGCTTCGCTGCCACCAAGTTCACCTTCTGGCTACAAGCTCCCCCAGTCCCTGGAAGCAGACACTTCTGACTTCACTCAAAATATGCACAAGTGGAAACTTCAACTCAAAATATAATGCAGCAATCTCTTACACAACAGATAACACTACAGCCTTAGCTACTGGAAACTTCATTATCTAATCACTGGTCATCAAGCCCTACAGATTTCTTCCAAGAAGAGCCAAAGAAAAATAAGCTTTTCAAGAAGCTGCAGTGAATGTATTAATCTACAGTATAGTTTTTAAAGCATACACTTATTCACACACCCCTTCCCCAACAAAACACATAGAGTTGATATGTGTGGACTGGCAGTTAAGTGCATACTCCTTGAACACACTGAAGCACATGGAGTATGAGCTGGAAAAGTACACCTGGTTTAAAAACTGCTGTTTTAACATGCAAATTCTCACCTTTACGTTGCCTCCACAATCCAGAAGTCTATAACCCTCGCACACCCAGCCTGGGCTGCCATAAATGCAAACACAGCAAATATCCAGTCTTATAACAAATCGCTGAACAGACAGAGAGAAATTTGTCACCTTATTTAACAAAGCAGCATACTCCAAGTCATTTGATGTATTAGGATTAGCTAAAATCCCATATGCCAAATGGATTACAGTAAATCAGCCCCACCAGCAATGAGAAAAGCACACTGAACTTCCTTGTTTCCTGCCTTTTCAAAAGGTTCTGTCCATTCAAAGCACAGAATACAAGTAGTAGGTATATTCTTTGGCCTTGACCATATCAAATGTCTTCAGTTCTCTATTTATATTTTGCCCTTCATTTGTGTGTTCTTCACGGCAAAGGCAACTTACTCATGCTCAAAAGCTAAAAGCCTCAGACCGTCTTCACTCAATAGATATATGGCCACCTTCTTAACCATAAGCCAATAGGCTATCTACCACGCACATCTGCACTACACAAAGCTTATAAACAATTAGAATTTATTTGTGTCTCTAAATGAACCATAAAATAAGTATATTTCATTATGTCAAACAAAACATTTTGTTTGACAAAGAGTTTTTTAATCATGCCAAACAAAATCATTTGGTGAACAGCTGTTCCATTAAAAAAATTAGCTAGCATCCTACTCCTATTTAATTCGTTCTCTTTTCTGGGTCTCCTGTTCTGAAGGTTTGAATCTACAATGTTAGCTGATTTAAAAATAAATGTTCATCCTATTGACTCTAAGGAAAGATACTCTCAACTTCTCAATAAACTGACCTTCCTCAGCTGAAACTATACCTACATCATCTGAGTACAAAACAAGACCCAAGAATATTTTTTCGTACCATACACAGAATGATATGCAGTTACATATTTCAGTAAAAGTAAGCAAAGTCAATCTAGCAAAGTACATTACAAAATATGCTGATAATAAACTTTAGTTACACGTCTAAAAAATATAAAGGAATCTCAAGCATTTTATATAGCATCAGCAGTTAAGGCAGGTAATGGATGGCAACACTGATGCCAACAACAACAAAAAAAAAAAAACAACTGGTTGATGTTCTTCCTTTTTGACTGGCATACATCATCAGTTTTGAGAACTCAAGAACTTCCACAAAACTCAGTTAGAAAAGGTTTAATAAATTTGTTTGCATTTATAGTCTAAAACTATAACTATCCAGTAACTGGTTTTGTACACTTAATTTATAAACTGAAACATGCCTCTCTATTATTATCCAACTTTCTGCAATTCAACCAAATAGTAATTACAAGAGTATCTGCCTCCTTCATTTCCTTTTTGATATCTCTCTATGGCAGGCAAGTGCAGCAACGTTAATAAAACTCAAGCTGCAAAAGGAAAGGATCTCTGCTACTCTTGGGTTTTATCACTTCCTTAAATGAGTTATAAGAATTATCAGATGCTAGCTGTTTGTTTTCATATATACAGCACAGCTGGTAGGGTGCAGTCATTTCACAAACAAAAAGAATTTACCACCAACAGCAACACCAACTGTGGCTATTCACTAAGAAGTTTCTCATTTCCTTTTTCGTACACAAAGTCTGTCTGGAAATATGTTTGACACATTAAAGAAATGCATGTGCTTACATAATGGTATATCCTCACAATAGTGCTGCAGAAGCCAAAGAAAAAAAAATATGCAAAAAGTCTCCAGCCTAAAAACAAGCAGTAGTTTAAATACAATCTTCCCATTAGCTTTTTTTTTTTTTTTTAAGATAGAAACAAAGCAGCAGTAAATCTAGCAGTAGTCTAAATAATCCTACCTTATTGTTTAGAATGATAATTAAAGAGCTTGCAACGAGTCGTTTCACTTCACAAGTTAGAAAGAGAACCCACAGAAAGATTCCTCTTTTAAGTGTTCTTTCTGGGGAGTGTTTCCACCTGCAACAAATCATGTTTACAGATATCACAGAGAAAGAAAATTTTAGTCTTTTCAACTGAAGCATCTCCAATAGGGCAGAACTCTCCCCCCTCTACAGAACAGCATATAGTAAATACGTCATTAAGTATTTCAAGGTAAGGGAAAGAGATGTATATTATCACAGGCACATGACCTGGCAAAATGTGAACGCACAAATCTGTTGTGTTTGGTCCCTCCAAGCTGAGAAGCCAACATCAGCCAATGCAACCAATGCAAGTTTACAATACTGGAGTTTTTGAAATAACATTGATATGATGTGTGTATCAGAAATCAACTGCAAGTAGAACAAAACATTCACATAAACACGTGCTTTAAATCTATGTTGTGGACAGAGGTCGAGTTACATAGTCTAACAAACTCATCTCCCAGGGCTGAGGCGACAGAGGCAGCTGACAGCTGTCACAGCAGTTCACAGGATAGAGCCACAAAAGGCCCCGAAACCCCGTTCAAGATAGTTCAACATGTTACAGGGTAAAGTCTCCAACACCAGCCAAAGCAACTGTCCCTTGCACATCAGAGATCCCAGTTCCAAGATCTGCACAGGGAGTGCAGGGTCTGGTACAGCCAGGAGCCTAAAACTACTGGTACCTGCTGGTAGGCTGTGGCCAAGCACAAGCAACCAGGAGATTTGTTGTGCATGTTGAAAATGATTTCTCAGTGCAAGCGATCAATGAGCCAACTAGTGAAGATGCTCTGCTGGACCTGTTGCTCACAAATCAAAAAGAACCAGACAGAGATGTGCAAGTCAAGAGGAGCCTTGGCCACAGCAACCATGAAATTGTGGGGTTTAAAGTCCTGGGAGAAGTGAGAAAGGCAAGTAGTACAGTGAAAGACTGAGTACATACAACACAGCCCTTCTAGAGAGCAAATTTCAGCTTATTCAAAGATCTTCTCGGTATGATCTCATGTAAAACCACCACAGAGGGTGAAGGGAAGGCCTGGGAGAGCTGGTTGATCAAAGCACAAGAGGGACTGTTCCTGCATGCAGGAATTGAAGCAGGCCTGACCGTGGACCAGTGTGAAAGAAAAGGTAACCAGTGACTGAGCTCAAACGCAAAACAGAGTACAGGGAAGATGGAAGCAGGGGTGGGAGGAACATGCAGATGTGATCTAATCGCGCAGGGGTGGAGTTAAGACAAAGCTCTGCTGGAGTTGAAACTAACAGTGGATGTGGAGGGCAGTACAAGGGGAGAAAACACTTTTTTCTTCCTCCAAAACTGTAATTATACAACAGAAACAGAAAATAGATCTTTGTACAACAAAGTATTATGCACATTAGCATCTGCTACACATCTTTTGATCAGGGCTTCTAAATGTGAACTTAAAGCCTGATCAGTTAGCAATAAACGTGATTAACTAGCTGTACTAGCTTACTCATAAACCTGTCTAAAAGAAAGAAATCATACATGCTTCTGTTTTGGTATTTCAGGATACTGCCTTAACCATACTGCCAACAAGACAAGCCTAGATGCCTTCCAACACAACTACCTCCTATTAAAAAGATCAGTACTCAATTCTGTATCATTCGTAGAAAATTTAAACTTCCGATAAGATTGAGTAAGTAGACAAACACACACACCAAAGAAAAAAAATAAAAACTGAGCCACAAGAACTCTCTGTCACAGCAGGAACTGGGGAAGAAGATGATACACATACACCTCACAAAATACCATATACTGAAAGAATTCAAAATGAAGATTTGAATAAGATCCTACTCTTCGAGTTCACGCTGTGTTCACCAAAAATAATCTTTGGTGCCAAAGACTTGAAAGAGTGGGGGAAAGGGAAGGTCTATCAGGTGACATTACTAAGTATAAATGCAGGGGCAAGGAGACAAACTAAGAAAAACACAAAAATACCTTTTAGAAAAGTGGATGCTGAAGGAGGATACAAGACGATACAACTATAGCATTGCAAATACTTCTGCTAAAATGGGACTTGCTAGAATTAATAAGCCTGGGGTGTTTCAAGGTTATGAAGCACTCCAGCATTGCTGAAATAAGACAACTTGTGCCAGGATACCCAAATAGGACAACCGTTCCATTACATAGCTTTGAGTCAATTTCGTTTAAGACACTGGAGTAAGAAAAACAAAATCTCAGTTCAAGCTAACAGCCTTTCCTGCGTGAAAGTCACAAGAGCATCCGGACTGCCATATACAACATTACAGATCAATATTCTAAAACATTACTTCTGGCAAAACAAGGTGTACAAAGGCTATAGAGCTCTACTCATGTGACACCAGACAATTTACAGAGACAACTGTAATTCCCATATAACACAAGCATTCACTCTTTTTTTGCACGTTTATGAAAATGAAACTGCCTTCATGCTGTACCATCGTGGCACTGTTAATGGAAGAATAAAACATTTAGTCTTTTCTGTAGAAAAAGAAATTATAAAATAAATATGACCCATAATCTAAAGACAGAGTGACTGAAAAGACTAAGAAAGTTTTCAAAAACTTACATAAATAGGCACACTGATATGTCACTAAAATGGCTCCATCTACTGGTTGAAATATACATTTCCTTTGCCATGACCCATTCTCTCCATTGCAGCAAGTTTAACTCCCAGTGAAACAAGGAACTCTGAAGGTGCCAAGGACAAACTAACATAGACTCTTACACACATAATCCCTTCTAATAACCATTGAGATACGCTGGCAAGGTAGATTTAGGATGCTTGCATAATTTATGTTTATTCTCAATAATAAGAACAGGAGCTTCTAAGATGTCAGGCCTGACTTTTTAAATGCAAATGTTGCGCTCTTTTAAAAGTGACACTGTATTTTTTTCACCTTTCGCTAATTGTGCAAATATACATTTAGAAATACGTATTTAGGAACATTGTAAGATCAACTGTATAAGACTCAAGAGTCTCATTTTCTCATGCAGGCATTCACTGATCTACTGGGTTAAATGGTGGTGCTTTTCTCCATCTACTTATTTACAAAAATCGCATTTGAATCTCACTATTAATATCACTATTTCAAAACATTAGCTAGACAACTACCTTAATTTTAGCAAAAAAAAAAATCTGAATTGTCCCTAAACTATCATTCCAGAATATGCTACATCAAAAGCATGATAGTATTCTTTTGAAACCTTCTTTAACTAAGTATATTTAAGTCACACTCTGTCATCAATCACTAGTTACAGAACAGTTCTATTTACTGAGCACTACTTCACAACCACTACAGATCTTGTGTAACAGATATCCTTGTGTAAGGGATATCAATATCCAAAAGCCACCAACAATCACGGTGACATATCAAAGGTCACTGACAGGAGCAGATCAATCACATGGATATAAGGCAACAACTACTCAACTTAGTACAACCTACAGCTTACTTTGGACAGCAAATAAAACTACTGCAATGAAGCCCAACGAAAGTTCTCAAGTAACACACCAAGTTTTTGACAGCCATGGTAACTTTTTAAGAACTTGAAAAGATACACCTAACAGCAGTTTACAGTACTTTAACCCAGAGGTGATCAGAGACATTGCTCATAGCCCACTGCATGGTGCAAGTTGTACAATACAGAAAAGCAGCCTGTCTCTCAAAAGTCACAGGTTCAAGTCTGCAAGACTGTCAAGCTACTAAAATTCTCTCTCATCAGGACTATTTAGCTAGGGCAGTGCCACACCAGCGTAACTGTATTGCAGTAACTTGTGGAGAGCATGTCTTCAGCCAGATGCCATGAACTTGTGGGGGAGGAGAGTTTCCTGCCCAGTCCTCAATTATGCAGTATAAACATACCCTCAGTTACCCTTGTCCAGCCATAAAGGGAAAACACTGGTTTGAGTTTACTATGCTAATATGAAAAATACGAATACGTACCAGCATAAAACTCTTCAGAAATCCGTCATTTGACTTACCATCAGAAGAGCCACATGTCAAATACAAAGGCAAATAATCACACAAAAGAACACTTTCCACTATTTAATTTCTAAAATAGTATGTCATCCAAGATATGTGGGAAGACATGAAGTAGTCAGTTCTGTAAAACTTTACTTACATCCTTACAGATAAAGTATCACCAAGGTAAATCAAGACTTAGAATATATTTTAAAAGGAATTGTTCCAATAACCACCTAAGAGTATTACATAGCTAGGCAAAGTTACCAAGCTGAAATGTGGTAACTGGACCAAAGCTTAGTTCAGAAACCATATATTCCATTCTAGCCACCACCAAATACCTGGTTCTTCCCTGAAATCCATCCATCAAAATGAAGTTACATTTAAGATTTTTCTTGAAAAAGCACTCTGTATTTTGATTATTAAACTGTTGAAGTTGTAACTACCAGCAGATTCTGACAGTTAGAATACTTTTGATCAATTTGTGTAATTTTTTTATTTCAAGTGGTTCTGACATCTGTTACCCTACACTCCTACAAGCCTTCACAGGTTTTTTTACTGATTTCAGAAGCTGGAGTACCAGACACTAACAGACACTACAGATGCATTAAATAGATGCATCAGTATAAAGGAATGGATAGACCTAATTTTAAATAGATGCATCAGTATAAAGGAATGGACAGACCTTGTTTGAGGCAATAATGTGTGTT
Source organism: Gallinago jamesoni (assembly GCA_025769975.1). Classification (NCBI taxonomy): domain Eukaryota; kingdom Metazoa; phylum Chordata; class Aves; order Charadriiformes; family Scolopacidae; genus Gallinago; species Gallinago jamesoni. The sequence continues at coordinate 39,257,621 of JAOQGH010000012.1, forward strand.
GGTAAAGTAGGCTGTACCCGAGTCTTCAAATGAAGCCTGAAGTGAAAGCCCAAAGCTGTCATTGAAACACAGCCACTGTTGAACAGAGAAGTCTAAAACCCACCTGAAAATGTGCATGCACAGCTGTTAAAAAATAAAAGCGGCAGCCAACCGTGTAGCCACTTCAGAAAAAGCACAGGGACACTAATGCCCTCTTCAGTGAGATATGGCAGACCACACTACTTTAATGCTTTGATTAGGAAAGCCAGAAGGAGAAGCCTGGAAATATGCCCATCTCCAACAAAGAGCCACTTTCAATTCTATCATCATCCACAGCAGAATAGCGATAAAACCAGATTTGTTTCATTGAAGGAAAAAGACAACACAAAGAAACATAAAGCCATTACTGAACTATACTGCAGGGGCTATGACCCTGTGAACATTTTATGATATACATTAAGTAGTATCAATTACTAAAGAAAAAAAAATTCTATCTACTTCTTGCTTTTTAAGATAAAAGTATTTTGAAAACATTACCTACAAAATACCTAGAGACAGAACTGTAACATACACGTCTTTAAATGCTACTTAGAGCTGTTGCAAAGAAACTTACCAAACCATCCAGTAACAAACACCATAATGATAAAAGCTAGAAGCTAGAACCAAGACCACTGCTATGTAGTATCAAGCATTTTAGTACCATCACTCTGTCAAACTCACCACTGTATAGAAAGCAACATACCAACATACAACATTCCTATTTAAACAAACCAAAAAAGAATTGCTGTTAAGTAGATGTTGAGGGAAAAGGAAAAACAAGACAAGCATACAACTCCTACAACTCCTCCTTACACTCTCACAGCCTCTAGCTATTTTAAACGTGAGACTTCCTGAGGCTGTTGCTCATCCATTTACTAACCTCCATGTATCTGTTTTCCAATGCTTGTCCAACTTCCACTTGAGTTCACAAAAAGTTGTGTATACGTTGTAGAGCAAGTATACCTGGGAATTCCCTACACTGAGTTAAGTTTTATTTGTTCTGAACCTAGTGCCTAACTCTGATGCCTCCTCTTCACCTGCTCTCTCCAAAGGAGTTTTATAGGTCCTTACCGTTTCACTGTCCAACCATCTCTACTAGGCTGACAAGTCCTAGCCAGTTTAATCCTTTCTCATCTAGGAACTAATTCACATCTTGTTGGCCTTCAGTGAACCTTTCCCAATAGTAATACATCTTCTCAAAGATGAGAGACAGAACAGCTTACTGTATGTAAGGTATGAAAGAAACATGGATTTATGCAGTTACATATCTTATTCCTATTGTATTCTCTACTCATCCCAGATGTTCTGATCATTGGTTGCTTCCTGATTGTACTAACTATATCAGGTGTTTGTTTCACCTCCCCCTTTCAACTTTCATGTACACATTGCCAACAAGCAGTCTCTTCAAAATATCAGTGTCCTAAACCCTTGATCATTCTCTTCTTTAAGTCTGGACCTAAAATACAAAACAAACAAGTTTAAAAGGTATTTTATATTTTTGATGAAATAAATCCTGGTGCGTGGGAAGTAACTGACAGAGGTGGTCCTCCACATAAGCACCACCAGAGCTTACTCATTACATATCTAATACCACATAAACACAGAACCACCTAATTTACCAATATTGGAGGAAGGAAGAAAAAGAAGTGCTAGGGAGTTATTTATTTGATCATGCTTCTGTATTTTGAACTGCAGCATTTAAGTTCCGAAATTTGATTCACACTTTATACAAAGTCCTTTCATCGTAGTTTCTGAAAAAGCTATATAGATGTAAGTAGTTTCAGCAAGCTCTACTAGCAGGAAGGCAGTCTGTAATACCAGAAGCACAGGATTTGAAAATTAAGTCAAGCTATATTGTCAAAAATACTCATATTTTAGATTAAGCAGCTTTCATGCATATAAAATTATACCTCTTGCACAGAAAAACCCCAACAAATCCAACACTGCTATGCTAGGTAACTGCACAAAGATCAGCATGTCCTATCTTTTCTTTAAGCCATTTACTTCATGTGTTTTCCCTAGCAATTTTTTTTTTTTCTAGTTCCTACCAACTTTTCTGCTCTCTCACTCTTCTAACCATTTCAGTTTTGCCACAGCTGCAGTTACCTCCTGAATACTCTTTGACACCAAGGTCAAGCTCCTTCTGACTAGACATCGCTGTTCTGAGGAAACCAACTCAGACCATTCTACTGAGCACCTCTGTTCAAAACGCCTACATCAAAAGCAACCATGCAGTAGTCCAGCAGCTTATGGGTCTGTCCCAAAAACCCCTAGTTATTTTCTGTTACAACAGAAACGAAGTGATCCTGTGGCCCAGCAGGCCTGACAAAGACCTGCTCAGGGCACCTTGACTTTCATGAAGTCTGTAATCCTCTTTTCATTTGGAATCACCTGAGGGTAATGATTAGCATCTTCCACTTGAAGCCCAAAGCTTCTGCAACTTGCTCCATACAGCCCAGCATCTCTTTGCTAGACGAGAGCATTCTCCTGCCAGTTAAGAAGACACATCTCCTACAGAGAGGCAAGGTAGTTTTAACACAAATTAAATCTAACAAGCAGTCTGCCTTTACCAAGAATTTATTTTGAACAGCTAACGTGAATTAGGTATATGCCTTTGGGGGCAGAGACAAGAAGGTGGAGCAGCAGTCTGGAACAGATCTACGAAACCTTTAGAGGTGAGCACATACGCTTATTTCTGAGGCCAACACACAAAGACTGTAACAATCCAAGGAATTTGCAAAATTCACAGACCTTTGAGCCACTAAGTTATGAATACTCCTGTTATAACAAAGGAAAGACATGCTAAACATACTGATGTCACAGGAAGCTAGCACTTCGTTAGATTGCCAATTTTACCAAATGTGACTCAAGTCTCTCCTTGAAGAATAGCGGAAAGATGAGAAGACAGACCTTCAGAGCTGTTTCTGTGTCTGTCTCAGCATTCTTTGTGTCACAAACTACACATCCCTCCTCTTACGGTGCTGAGAACAAGTCCCCGTGTGACACCTTTTTGGAAAAGGCCTTGAAGGAGAATATCAGAAGAAGGGCTCAGAGGCTTATTAACAAAATCCAGACTTTGAGTCATCTGAAGGGAGGGGAAATTACAACCGTGGAACCACATGTATGTTTCAGTAGCACAGGAAGTAAGGCAACACATGTCTGCTTTACTTAGCCACCGGCTTGGGAAGGAAATGAACCTAAGCTCCGCATTTTACTCGATCTCCCCCCGCGTAACAAACACTCCCGCCCCCCGGTCCCCCCCAGAGCCCGAAATCCGCTGGGGAACCCCATCCACCTCCTGACCCGCCCGGGCGGCCGTGCAACACGAGGGCAAGGGGAAGCTCGCTGCCTGCCATGTGTGCGCACTCCTCCCTCGCCCAGGAACTCGTCAGCCGGCGGGGCCGGGGCAGGGGGAAGGACGGGACGACTAGGGAGAGAAAGGCGAGGCCGGGGGCGGCCGCCGCACCGCCCACCGCCGCCGGGCACAAGCCCCGCGGGGATCGCACAAAGGAAGCGGGGACGGGGGGGGAGAGACGGGGAGGAGGCGGCAGCCGCTGATCGCACGCCGCGGCGGCGCCCGGAGCCGGCGGCGGAACAAAGGCTCCGGCCCCCCCGCCGCCTCGGTGGGCACGAGGCCGGCACGCGGGCACACCTGCGCCCTCCCGCCCCCGCGGCCAGAGAGGGGGCCGGGGAAGCCCCGGTACCGGCGGCGCCGCTTCCGCCTCCTGCCGCCGCTGAGGGGCTGGGGAAGACACAGGAGGGTCGGAGAGTGTCCCCCCCCGTCCGCCCCTTCACCCCCGACAAAAGGGGAACGGGGCGGCCCCGCGCACGACGCGCTGCCCCGCCGCGGCCCTTTGTGCGCCCCTCCACCCCCCGCCCCGGTCCCCCCTCCACACCCACCCCCGCGTTACCGTGGTGAGCAACGGTCTCATCTGCTCGCCCGCCCGCTCCTCTTCCATTGCGGCTCCCGCTGAGATCGCCGGGGAGAAAGGGAGAGAAACGGAACGGGAGACGGACCGGAGGAGCCCGGGGCGGGCTGGCTGCCTGGCAGAGGGCGGGTGGCGCTGGTGCCCTCAGGACGGGGCGGCCGCGACTGCTCCGCCGCGCCGGGGGGGGGCTGAGCCCGAGACCGCCTCGGCGCGCCCGCTCCCCCCCTCGGGCTACGCCACGCCCCGCCCACCCCGCGCGTGACCGGCAGCGCCGCCAGCCAATAGAAAGGCAGAGCAGCGCCCGGCGCGTCGACGCCCCCGCCCGCCCCGGGGCGGTGCGCTGGAGTAGGGGCCGGGCAGTGCTGTCCCACGCGGAGCCGCGTGGCGGCCCCTACCTCGCCTCAGCCGCCGGCTGCCTGTTAGCGGGGCGGCCCCTGCCTCGCCTCAGCTGCCGGCTGCCCGTTACCGGGGCGGGGGGTGGCCCCTGCCTCGCCTCAGCCGCCGGCTGCCCGTCACCGGGGCGGGCTCTGACCGACAGAAAGGCTCAAGGGTCGGGCTGGCAGGAGCGGTGGGCTCCCGGTGTCAGCAGAGGGTGACTGTGGCTGTGAGATGCCTGCCCTGCACGGCACCCCTCTCGGGCTTGCGGGTAACTTCTGCCAAGCCGTTACTGTGCAGGCTGAAATTTTCCATCCCAGGTGCTTGCCTCGGGCTGAATTTTTTTTTAATTTTTGTTGTTTTTTTTTTTAAAAAAGGAACCCAAATAATTCAGTTACTTCCAAAAATAATGTTATTTGCCCTTGTATAAATATTCCAGCAATCCTTTATTCAAAAGGCTGGGGAGGGGGGGGAAGAGTCAAGGTTGTGCTTTTGGCTGCCTCTGTAAAGCTTCGCTCCGGTAGAGGTTTTTAGAAAGAAACAGCTGTTTACACTTGTCTACTAGAGATAACTTTCACCTTGTCTGCCTCCGGGAAGATCACACCCTCCTTGGACACGCTCAATTCCAAAACACCTTGTACCGATAGGACTGAACATGCACACGGGCAGCAGATGAACCATCCCCTGATGCTTCTGATGCTTGATAACACACTCACATCACCCTGAGGCTTCTCCCTTTAACTGCACCCACGACAGTTTGGGGGTGGGAGAGGGAATTTTTATGCTATGGCCCCTTTTTCCACCCTAAAATCCTGCCTGGCCCAACTAGGAGGCGGCCTTTATTCACCCAGGACTTCTGGACTGAGTTGTCAACGAAGCTCTAACACCATAAAGGCCAGGAGGTGACATGCAGCCACGGGGCAGAGATGCCACACAGCTCCACAACATGTTCCCAGACTGCTTTTGGGAAGCTCTGGACGTAGTGCTTAAGTGTTAGATACAGCATGTGAATGCTGAATGGCTCGGAAGAAAGTGACTTCGCTGCAGGCCCAGTCCAGCTTCTCTTTTGAAAGTGACAAAGTTTGGAAGGGTCACTTAAAGAGAGGCACAGAGATTTCTGGCTCAGAGGAGGAGCAGTGTGAAAGAGAAGGCAGAGGCTGACTAATACAGATAGAACTCGGTCAAGACAGATCAAGGCAGAGGGATCAGAATTAGACCGGGTCTCAAACAAGCCCTCTCAAATGGAGATAAGAGAGCTGCTGGTCTTATCAGTAGCTTTAGAAGCAGCGAGTGAAAGGAATGCGTGCATCAGCAAACACCGTGCTGGACTAAGAACACTATAAAAGGAGGCTCTCCAGAGCCTGTGGACAAAAATGTAAACCTGGCTGTAGAGGCAAACCAAGCTTCTCCTGATGCCTACCAGCAGGAGGCTTAGCAGGGCTTTTGAAACCCGCCTGCTTTGGCGCCTGGCCACTGGCTAGCAAAAGGCTCTGACCCTTTGCCTAAGTGTGGGCAAGAAGAGCTGATTGGTGACCAGTAGTCGTCTCTGTGCTTTTCAGGAAAGGCACTGGAAGAGACAGATCTGTCTGCAGATGAAAATAGTTCACTGTTTCTCCGAACAGAAGCAGATGTCCTGGACGGAACAGCAGGTGCACACACTATTGGATGGCACTGGGCACAGATGCAATCCTGGCCGTAAGGCCAGAACTCCTGACCCATACAGCTTGGAGGAAGCTTTCAAACAAATGACTTGGCACGGGTCTACACCAGGTCACGATAACCTGTACTTTGAAGAACATATCATTAGTGTAAGCTGCACCTGCCTAGTTGTACTGAGGAGATCAAGTAAGGTAAGCTGCGTGGAACTGATTAAACAGGGAGCAACCTTAACACACTCTTCAATCATAGATGATGACCAGGATCAGGTCTCAGCTGAGTTTGAACAGATAATAGAAATAAAGCACTGTGCACAACCACCACAAAAATAATAACCTTGATATAAAATGCCTTGATATACCTGCAGTGTAACTGTGACCTACTTGGTCATTTCTTCTTCCAGGAACAGTGCTGGCAGAGTTTCAACTCAGATAAACCATTGAAAATGATCTTGCACTAGACAGCATGGGTAGTAACTGGGACAGATTGTAACTTCAGGTCCCACATAATTAGTGCTAAATAGGTGTCTTGCAAGGCAGATCACAGAGGTCCTCCTTTGATACTGGGATGAACACAATCCATCTTCCCAAGCACAGAACTTCTCCATTCTCTGGGGACTCAGCCCAGAGAACAGTAATATCTAAAGTAAGGACTTCCTGTAATGTGAAGTAAACTATGGTATTTGGTGAGGTTCCTCAGGGGACAACAGTGTTTCTGAAAACTCAGCCAGAGCGAGAAGAATGTTTAGTCCATCAAAAAGGACCTTAATGACATTCATGTCAGTTAGGTTTTGGTATTAAAGAATGTTCCATTATCCTTTTGATCTCTGAAGAGGGATCTCTGACGAGATGCTCTAGCATCTTTCCCCTGGCATCAGAGAATACCCAACAGACAAACCAAGGGGCAGTAGGGCCCTGCATTCATTCATCATACTTCCTTTGGCACACTATGCTGAGAACAGTATCTTCAGGTGAACACCCAGTCATTTGCTGAGCTGAAAAACTTGTTTGCTCACTGCATTCCATCTGGTCACCATCAGTATGTACAACTATAGCAGAAAAGGCCAACCTAGATTCCCCATGCCATGCTGCCTGAGTGAAAAGAATGTGATGCCTCTGTTCACATCAAGTTGACCAGAACTTCATAAAGTTCAACACCTATCTTTTCCAAAAGCCATTCTTGAAATAGAAACAGGCCCATTTTGTGCATATGTGATGGCGCAACTGTAACAGACACACCAGTTGACATATGAAAGGAGATGGATACGGCTCATGTGGCACTGAAGTGGATCATCAGTGTTTTCAGTAAGATAACGAATCCTGTCCACCAAGAGTGGCCTCATGGTGCTTTTCCTCCACTCTTCTTCCTCCCTTTCCTCCCCTCATCCCACCCCCCATTCTTGGACATGGATGGAAGAGGCAGAAGTTGTTGGATAAGATGGATCTCTGATTAGGAAATTGCCTTTCTCCTTAAGGCACTGCCATCAGTGTCAACTTTACACTTTATTCTCCCGCTGTTTAATTTCTTGCCAAATATCAGGCGCTTCCAGGACTCAAAGGAAGTAAGTCAGGGGCTGATAAAAGCACCTTCCATCTAGCCTGACACCAGCATCTGATCCACTCCAGTCATCAGCTGCTCTGGCAAGTATGACCTCTGGCAGGAAGTTACCACAGACCTCAAGAACAGGATGAAAACATCATATTTGATGGGATAACTGCAACAGCCATTACCTCTACCGAAGCAAACTCTTTCTCATGGTTTTTGTCTGTTAATGCTGACTGTTCTTACAGACTGACACAACAGCATTAATGAAAACATTGGCAACTTTAATGGTGGGGAGTATCTGGTGCAGGAAATTTTGGCAGCAGTAGTGCCCCTAAGAATGTGAAGGAAGAAAATTCTAAGAGTCAGTATTCCAGAATCCTTAGTACCTTTTCTCCCCAGAGAAAGCAGAAATCATTTCCATGGCTAGGACAGAGTCTCAGACTGAGGAGCCACCAGTGGAAACAGAAAAGGAAAGAGGAGCCGAAGGGGGAAAGAACATAATGGGACTGACTCTTCTTTCTCATTAGAGCATCTGCTGCTGGCAGAAACAAACAGAAATTCAAGAAATGAAATCACTGTGTGAGGAGGAGAGGGATGCAATATGCAAAAACCGGTTCCTACAGCTGCACTAGAACAAAGAACATTTAAATTGGACTAACAAAAGTCAAACAAAAGGGATAAGGGCAAAGAGACACAAATTCTAGTGCAAACAATCACAGGTACAGAAGGAAACAGGCAAGAGAAACACCTGGGAAGGGTGAGAAGACTGGCTCCAAGCAAAGAAGTGGATTAAGCTTGAGGAGGAAGATGCTGATTTCTTGGGGATCAGAAAGGTAAGTATCAGATGTTAAAAGGGGGTTGGGGAGAAGAAGGGGTGAGGAAAGAAGCACACAAATTAGAGCTGCAAAAGGAGAAAGAGGTGTTCTGGCCTCATGCTGTTAAAGACAAAGAGAAGGGTCTGGGGAGAGAAGAGTCCTCTGCTAGGAGGTAGAGTATAGCAGAAAAACTGAACAGTCTCAGGAGCCCTGCCAATGTACTTTCTACATCACAATTTAAATAATAAAACTTTCTCCTGCATGGACAACTAAACTGTGCATTCTTTACATTCTCTGTACCTGTTTGCCAGGTTCAGACTGAAAAAAAGCCAGACATTTGCAAATAAAGCCACAGGATGCTGCATTTTGAAGATGAGAGTCATACAATACTTAACACTTAAAAAAATTGCCAGTTGCAGGTGTCTAAAATTGGATACTGAAGATTAGTTGGAGCTCTTGACATTGGCTGGCCACCTGTAAAAGGATAAATACCCCTTCCTTTATTTGCAGAAGTTGTCATCAAAGTCAATGCTTATAAAACAACCAGGCATGTAAAGATGAATACTTAAAAGCAAAAAAAGAAAAATAATAATTTCACCCCCAGAACAGTAGGTCTGCACAACTATGACAAAACACTGAGAAGCTGTTCATGAAGTGAATGCTGTCATTTTTTTCTGTGCTGAATGCAACAAGAATAGTCTTGTAAAAAACAAGCTGAAGCATCTGTGTAAATTAAGACCATCTCATAACACATATGAACAACAGGGTCAAATCAGAACTAATAGCAGCCTGCATTCTGGCAGATCCTAAACTAAGATTTACAAGTGTTGAGTGCTTCTCTCCTCACAATTTGTGGGTGCAATATTAAATGCAAATTTGTGACTAAATATTTATTGTATATTAATATGGCCAGGCATCAAAGTCATTCTTGTTTCTTTCCAGAAGATTTATTGTCCCATGTGGTTTTTAAATACTTATGAAGAAATAATCACAGGCCTGAGGAGTCCATAATCTAAAGCTTAGGAAAAAAGCAGACTAGAGGACAAGTGCAGCATTTTTGAGGTATACCAAAATTACCAAATTCCAAAGTTGAGGCGTAATCAATACCTCTCCTAAAACCACCTCTGTTGTGATGCCCTCAAAAGAGATTTCAGTGTAAACAAAGCAGTGATGTCACCATCATTACAGTCACTAGCTTGAATCAGTACAGGTTCAGATGAGTAAAGTAGATTTGAAAGGTATATAACAAGTCAAGACAGGCTACTTAGGAAACAAAATAACTTCCACTTCATTTTCTCTCCTCAATTCTCCTGTCTTTTAGATGATCAGTTGTCTTTATGTTTCTTTTTTCTTCCAAATAAAGAGAAAGAAAAATACTCATTTTAAAACTGATATGTGTTTGAGCTGTTACATAACTCAAAAAGAGTTTTTAATCTAGGGAAATTTGTTTCAGTTTGTCTTTAAAAAAAGGAAAATCTACCGCTTAATCATCTTCTGGTATGTCACAACACTGAAATCAGTACTGCCCTCTGACAAAAGGAAAAGATTTCCTAGCTTCAGTGTGTAGAACCTGGCTGCTTTAGAAGGCACAGTCAGATAGTATGAGAGGCCTCTAACAAACTGCCAAATGGCTTGATTGTGTGTCCATCTATTGCTATTTATCTCTCTTTAGTATCAGCTTTACTCATACCCAGTACCTACCTTGTCCAAGTACAGTAACACAAATAGGGAATTTGGCAATTCACAGTAGCAGCAGCAAACTTCAAAGAAAAATTTCTGTTAAATTTCTATACATGTGAAAATATATGCAGCCAATTTTTGACACAAATCTATATTTCTTTCCTCATCCCTTTTGTGTGCAATATCTAAAATGTAAGAATTCATCCCCCGATATAGAAAAGCAATTAAATCCATCCTCAGACTTAATCATATGTTTAGTGCTTACTGGATCAGGGCATCGACTCAGCATCACTACCGCCAGCTTACTGCAAGAAGAGACCTTCCTGACATTCCACCTTCACATTGTTTAGCTCTGTGGTAGCCATCATATTTACTTCTTCCCTAGCCAAAGAAAGAAACAGTTGTTTAATTTAAAAGACAACAATGGCACAATGTAGGCTGGAAAAAGTTTCTAGACACCAGAAAAGCAAAGTTCTAGGGAACCCTTTTAAGACAGGTCTAGGGCAACCTTGAGAAAGCAAGAAACTATTTAGTTTAAGATAGACCTTGAAGCAGTCATTAAGGATTTTAGCATGTAAATGCCTGCAGTCAGGGAGGACCCTTCCAAGAAAAGCTTCCAAGAACTTCTTTCCAATCCTGTGGTCTCATACATTTCACATCTACACCTGTTCTTCATTATCTATATCGGCTCTCAGTGTAACATTTTAACCTCACCTATGCAGGCCTTCGGATCATCGAAACAATCAGCACCCTTTATTACAGCACTACTTAGCCTAATGTCCTGAGTTTAACCTTTAACCCGTTACTCAGCCAAAGAAGAATATTAAAGATTAGTCAACTTCTGTAAAATTTTTTCACATGCACAAAAGGCAGATAGCAATAAACACCAAAGTTATTCATATATGTCCTGGGTTCCAGGTAGCTGTGGTAAATTGTGCAATATGGGACGCCAAATCTCTTTTCCCATAAGGCTCTTTAGATGATCGTATTCTTCCCACACAACTTCTCTTCCATCACCCCAGGGAGTTTAATCATACCTGTTGTGATGAAAAGCCAACTTCTAAATGAGTTTGGACACCCTCTGGACTCAGTTCCAAAACGCCCAATTAACTACATGCCAATTATCTACATACAAAATGCCTTCAGAGTTGGCATTTCTATTTCACAATGTCGTACCACAAGGTCTTCACCCAGAATCTGGTGACTATACCTTTAAAAACAGTTGTAACATCACCTACATTAACGTAATTTTCCTTTCTTTCAATAATCATTTTAAACATAAAAGTGGGGATATTTTAAGTTTTTATCAACAGGACCATTCTTTACCATGCTATCAGTAGCTTAATTTTTGTTTATGAAACTATGTAACTAAAAAATTAATAACAAAAAGAGACACTATATTTATGCAATCTCTACCTTTACAAATTAACTACCTTTACTATGTAATAAGTGTTCAATTCACTGTTGTGGTCTTTGCTTTCTGACTGACAAGGTAGCCAAAAAGCGTGTCTAACTTCAGATACTTTCCTTCTATATTTGAGGTGTTTTGGCTCTTGAAAAGTAAGGTACTTAGGGACAGAAAACAGGGACATAATGAAGTCCTTTAACATTTAAAGAAATCATTTTAATAAATTATAATAACATATCTAATTACAGATTGCAACTTCAATGTTTGACTAAATATTACCAGATTTATTAAACATTGCCTCTTATGTTCAAGCATAACACTGTATATTACTTTTTTTTCTCCACAAGAGTTAGGAAACCTTTACTTTAAAAGGGGAATTAAGCAAGAATATTAGAGTTGGCAGGAATATATCAATAAGACAGGGAGGCAACTCTTTTTCACTTCTGGCCTCCTGAGAGAGAACAGATTCAAATGTTGTTTCTAACAGAGCATGGAAAGGAGAGTGAAAAATGTGTTTGTTGATGAAGGACATGACTGATGCAAATGAGGTTACACGTCCCACTAGGCACAGCTTTGTGACATTTTGGGGGAGGAAGTGGGTGGCCTACTTAGCTTCCTCCCTCACTTAAAGAGAAATACTTACTGCATAGATCATCAACCTCACTATCTCTGGCTTTCTGGCACTGATAGAGGAGACTGGATGTAAGGAACATTTTTTTGGAAGTCAAATTCATGCCCCATGTTTTGTTATGTTGTAATTAACTTTAAGATGACAGTGTTGCTAATGAGCTGTATGTATTCCCTAATGCAAATCAGATTAGGAATTACTGACGTTATAACCGCCTCATGAGGGGACGGTTGTCAAAGTCCCTTGCGTAAATGCGACTTCTAGAAAGTTCAAGACTCCTATCTGGGACTTCGAAAGAATAAATACCGTAACAACATACTACAGTAAGATTCTCAACTGAAAAGAATCAATGGCAAATTTAGCTGCATTTTTAAGGAGATAAAGCAATTACAGCACAAATCCAGAGACTACTGTCCCTCTGAATTTTTCCTTAGCAAAGATGACTCCTCACAAATCCCAAATAGATAACCCAAAACAAAGTAATACTTTCCAGATCCTTGTAATCTGATCTATTCTTATATCTCTTTCTTAATGAGGAAGTGTTCATCAGATTGTTTAAAGAGGTCGGATATCTGCAAAAAAGACTAGGAAAGTCAGATCACAGTTGAACATTTTCCTGAGCCGCTGTCAAAGTGCACTCTTCTTCTTCTCCTCCAGGACTCTTCCCTTATGTGCTTTCCATTTGTCGTGATTTCAGCCCCTCAAATCAGGACACCATTCTAATGACTTACCCTGTTTCCAGTCTGGAAATTGCCATGGCAGAAATCCTACCCATTAGGCAATTTTGGGCAAAGAAGCTATGAGAGTCAGAGCAAGAAGCAAGCAGCCAGAAACAAGAATGGCCAGCTAAGGAAAGCAAGGTACAGCATGATCTGTCTCAATTCCTAATTTGCCTGTACTCCAGTCTAGAGGATTTACTGAGTGAGCTGGCAGCGTGCTTAGAAGTGATGGCCCTAGGCCATCACAGTGAAAATGGAAACTGCTACTTGCACTTTCTGTGCCATACAATGTAAGTTCTTATAATATTTATGAAAGTACCGAATTGTAAGTAAATGGTACCCAGGACAATTGTTCTGTCAACAAATGGAACACGTGTTTCTGCAGCCCTCTGGTCACCGAGCAGGAGTCACATTACGTCCCATCAGCCAGCCGGGAAGCTGAGTTTTCCCTTGTGATTGCAAACCAGCAAGCTGTTTTTGGCAAGATCCAAATAGCTCTGTCCCTGACAGACATCTAGGCACTGAATTTCCAATTATGGACAAGTTGCTTTTAGGAGTTTCACATCTGAATTATGGACTTCACCTTAAATTCAAAACAGTTTGCCTGTCAAAGTTACAGGCCAATCTGGGGGAAAAAAAATGACAGAAGTTCAGCAAAAGTTGGCTAATGTACTTGCATTTATTTAGCAAAGGATTAAAATGCCTATAGCCAGACCACACGGATTTTCAGTTTTAGTAAAATGGAATTACTTTATCTCAGAAGTGTCTCTTTTTATTGATTTATATTAGTGGGGGATGAGGCAAGAAAGCAAGTTGGAATCTATCCATATAAAAATTTAGACAGAAAAGATACAGAGCTTCTTGAATTTTCTTCCTCTGAATTTGCAAAATTGAAATACTATCTTGTCTCCTCATCTTAAAAAAATTGTCTGTCTCTACTGTCACAGTCAGCTCCCACAGAAGCGCCTTCAAAATTCTTCTGTACTATGAGTTTCATTTCTTGTTTATTTCTTATTGCAAAAAAAAGTTGTTCTGCACAGCTTTACAAGTACATGGGATAGACCACACTATCTTTGTGCCGCTAAAGTGCTCTTTATACTCTTCACAATGCCACTTTTTTATTGTGGTCTAGCTTAAAGGTGCACTGTAGTTGGACAGTCTCAAATTCCTGTCTGATAATTGAAAAGTCAGATTTCTGGAAAGACAAAACTTCTCTCTGTGTGATCGTGCAGCTCACCTACCACAGCTGAATGTTTCACACACAACATTCGCTCAGGAATTGATCCAAAGGGACTCAGATCATTTATGAAATATACTGGAATTGCTATTTAGTGAATACTATTTACTAGCTACTTTTCTGGCAATTTTCTATGTGCAAAATAGTAGTAGTTCAGTATGTTAGACTTCCACTTTTAAAAACTTAAGGTAGAATCACTATCTAGAGAAATTAAGTTTAAATAAATAATAAGAAAAGATAAAATACGTGGAAACAGAATATGGAAGTGGATTATTTGGGAAAAAGAGTCACAAGACACAAGAAATTACTTCCATCTTTTAAACCAGGCTACCTAACCTGAAATGCTTTATGTTGATAACCACATGCCTGTATTAGTGACAGATTGCCACATGTGCCAAATGGGTTTCAGTAATTACTCTAAAATTTAAGAAAATCTAAGAAAATCTTACTTAGTGTACAATTTAAATTTCAAATAGTCAAACATGAAAAAAAAAAAAGAAAATAGGCATAAATCTTGAACCTAACCCATGACTCTCATTTCAATTCAGCTCCCAGCTACAAAACTCTTCCTTACTTTACTGACTGTTGCATCTGCTGAAGTATTCCCAGTCTAAAGCACAAAATGAGGCAAGGGTGGACCTCAGGTGTGGTATCATGTAGGACAAACACCTCATTTGGGCTCATTGTTGAGGGTACCTGTAAGAAGAAATGTAAAATGATAAAAACTGCTGTACTGGATTAAATCATAGCTTTTATTGTTCCATATTCTGCTTCTAGCTCTGGCCCACAGCAGAGGCTTAGCAAAAAAAGAAAATGAAATAGAATGATTTTAGTATGCTCTTTGCTTTGGTACATCCTCCTAGTTCTCAGCAACCAGCATAGGGACCTCTTAGTCTGAAGGCTGTCTCCAGACCACCACATTCAAGAGCCAATAAACAAATTGGCCATGACTTTCTCCAACATACATTTGAATGAATTGATACTTTTGACGAGCAAATAGCTGCCTTTTGTGTTTAAACTGCCTTGTAACAGAAGAAATTAAGAGTTCCCATTTAAGTTACAAAAAATAGCGAATATACACTTCTTGCTGATTTTCTGCATGTCATATGTGATTTTTGTACACCTGTGTAATTTTATGTCTCTGAGGAAGGGGCTTTTTTTTCCTGATAGAGGTGACTGATATGACCAGGTCACTATGGTCCCTCCTTTGCATACAAGTCAGTTTGTACCACTGAACCCCATCCCCATCTCCAGTTCCGCTGTACTCTGAGGCACAGCTTTGTACAGCATTGAAACTGCAGGTTTCTAATACTAACATAACAGTATCTTCTTTTTGTTTGCTATTCCTTTCCTAGTAATTTCTAACATGCTGCTGGTTAGTTTGCCCACCCCTGAACACTGAGCTCACTTTTTCACAGGATTATCCATATCGACATTAGTATTATTTCCCTAGTAGTAATATTAACTAAAAGCAGTGACTTTGAGATATATCAGCAGACTCACTAGCACTTTGTGATGAGCTGCACAGAATTTCTGTTCAACTCTATTTTTGATACAAATTTTCAGATTCTTTCTTTTTTTAAAAATATAATGTTCACTACCCTGGTTTAAGCATTTTGTCAATTGGCATCAGAGAATTTTTGAACAAATCTTATCACCATCTCCAGGACAACGGAAGTTCCTTTGACACCAGAAGAAGAATATTGCTGCAAGTACAAAATATCATAGGACAACAGCAGTATTACCTAAAACACCCTAGGCTAAGCTGATTTTTAGGATATTGACTTTGATGATTTCTACCAGTGATCTAAATGCATGTTTGCACTTTTAATTAATATATACCAACTTTCAAGATCCTATTTAAAGCACTTAACTCTCCTGCAGTCTGTTTATCTGTTTTATTTGAGCTTAGAAATTATTTTCCTTTTCTTTTCCCCATATTTATAGTTCTACTACTCCAACAGTATTTGAATATAAAGACCCATACTAAATATGTCTAACAGAAAAACATCTTGGCCTGGATGTAGAAGGGGTAGAAAAAGACAGACAGAATCTCTGCTGTTTCATTCATTCCTGAACAAGATATACTCTGACCAAAGTCTTCCTTATTAAAGATTTGCAGATTGTGTAAATCATTTTGGGTACCCTGGCTTGACTGCATTTGTGTGAAGCAGAGCATGTACAGCCTAAGCAGTAGCAGTACATCATCTCCAAAGTATGCTGGGAGAGACGGAGGAAAAAAAGCTGATCAGACATTAGACCATTCTGAGCTGAGAACCAAGTAGGCATATTAGCATGGCACTCTGCTGGGGTTAATTACTCTGGTGAGAAATAGTTCATACAGACATACCCTCAGACAGCTGCTGACATTTTATGACTCTCCTTTGCCTTTTATGGGAGCTGCCATTTATAACCAATAAATAGTTTTTATTTTATTCCTTCCCAATTTCTGGATCTAAACCAGTACTAGAACTCTGTTTAATAAACCCATATGAGACTTCCTTGTTTAAAACTGCCACCACCCTGCTGAACTTTGAAGGCAACAGGCACTGTCAATGGTTTGGCATTCCACCTTATCTCCCCATCAGCATTTGTTTTAAGCTTTTATTTATATTGTTCTGTCAAAGTACAAACACACAAAGACAACTTTTTTTTTTTATCTTCAGCTCTGTGGTGTGGTTTGGAGCACTTTTGGCAAAATCAGTCCTGCTTAATCTGTGAGAAAAACATGCATTTACACCAGCAGATACAGAAATTTGATTTACACGTTAATTCTACATTAGTACAACCAATGGTTGTACTTTTCGTTCCCTAACTGCAGGGTACAATAAGAACATACAGTCTTGCAATCACTATATACACTTACTTTTTGCTCTATGTAATACAAAATTAATATGATAGCTGCAGAGAAACACATTCCAGAAATCTAGCATACCAAAATGGACTGTAAAAACAAAGTTTCTAGGGTCTGATTTCCCAAAGAAAATATACATAATAATTACAAAGTTAAGGCCCCTAGTTTAGCCTCTAGTCTCAGATCCACCAAGATACTGAAGTGTTACTGTTGTATTGTATTTCACTAAGAAATTTGCTCTCCACCTCCTTCTCAATTACAGTTTCATTTGAAAGAAAAACAAAACACTACTGAAAATAGTTGTTCATTCAATACTACAGTTCAGCAAAGCTCTGCACAAATCTTCCAATACAGGATATGGCTTGCTTTGTTTAAGCTTCTAAATTAGGTTATATAGAAACTTATTAGAATTTCTATCACCCACCCAAAACCCTGTATAAGCTCTAAGCTCTGCAAAATGTAATACAAACCAAAGATAGAAGATTGTAGAGGGAAATAAAATGCCAAACATAAACTTTGTAATTTGCCAAGAAAACTGTAGATAAAAATAAAACTTGGAGGTTCACTCTAATGCTTGGCTGCAGGAAAGCTTACTTTGCTAAGGACTAGGGTTTAGAATAACTCCCCAAAGAACTCTGGCACTAGTAGGAACAGACTGCAAGGACTTAGGGTTATTTAGAAAACAATTCCTCCTAGAGCCAGAATTATTAGCTTTCAAGAGCACATCTGGATTTCCATCTTCTCAGTTTTTACTAAAAGTAAAATTCTTTTGCCAGTAGTAATTTTTGAGAAGTCCTTATGTGGACAAAAATGATTCCATAAAAAGAGAACAGTTTTGCGACAGAGATGATAGAATCTGTTATGTCTCAGAGCAGGAGCAAGAGTGATCAAACATACTGTTCTAAGTCACTACTATACATTCCCTCCAGCTACACAGAGAAAGGACTCTCTCCTGTGAGAAGCTACACCCAAAATACCTCAAGCATTTTATTATATCACTGCCTTCTCCAGATGCCTAGGCCAGAGACAACTTACAATCCTAGTGCTTATTGTTACTACCAAGCTTTGAGTTTTGCACATTGTTCTGTACAAGAGACTATGTCCCACAATTTATTTCTGCCACTGAAATTCTCTGTTCAAACCTAGGCCCTGAAGGTGAGCTCATATGAGCTGTTTGCAGAGCTCATGGCAGCAAGGAAAAATCAACTCAACTACGGAGATTCCTTCCCTTGCACCTATTATTTCTCTCACAGTGTCAGAAGGCTGCCACGTGGTCCCATAGCTGGGAATCTGAATCTGAGCTGCTGCAGTCCTGCTCTCCTCTGCACGCTACCATTTACTCTCTTGTGCTAGCACTGATGCTTCTGCAATTGTGAGGTGAGGTGAGCCAGCTGAAAACAAAGCCTAAAAAAAGGGGATTGACGTTTGGCTGGCTCAGCCCCTGAAGGAGGGAGAACTAGGGCAGCCCCCAGCAGGTTGGCTACAGTTGCTGCAATATTGCACCTTTATTCTCACCACCAGCTTGCACATCACATCAGACTCCTCTGTCCCCTCCTTTAGATTTTTAAACCAGAGCTTTGTGCTTTCCTCTTGCAGCTTCTCACAGTTAACCAAAGCTCTCCATAAGCATCCCCTGAGCTATCTTATTCTTCCAATCCCCCTGCACTTAACATGGGTGAAATCGCTGACCTGCAGTGACAACTTCCTATAAACATACATCAAAAATATCCCTCTTATTTACTTACCCTGTCCATTTGCAAGACTTGTTTATGTGACTGTCTTCTTTGAGGTACTGGCTATGTCTGTACTAGATACTGTACAAATACAACACAACTTTCAGCTGGAGCCACAAGGCAATAAAAACTATATATCCTAGATCCAGCAGAGCAGCCATTCCCAGAGTATGTGATGTGTGTATCAATAGCAATACTTCCAGTAGTGGTACCTGTGGCCACAAATATGACTATACATACCCAAAAAAGAGTTCCGAGGTAAGGAGCATTTGTGTTACTGCTGGGCTGGACACTACTAAATAAACTAGCCATTATGCTACTATGCTAGCCATTACTTGCCTACAGAAGAGCCGAAGAGGGACTGTTTACAAGGAAGTGTAGCAACAGGACAAGGGGCAATGGTTTTAAATTGGAAGAGGGAAGATTTACACTAGACACCAGAAAGAAATTCTTCACAGTGAGGGTGGTGAGACATTGGAACAGGTTGCCCAGGGAAGTCGTGGACACCCCATCCCTGGAGGTGTTCAAGGCCAGGCTGGATGGGGCTTTGAGCAACCTGGCCTGGTGGGAGGTGTCCCTGCCCATGGCAGGGGGGTTGGAACTAGATGATCTTTAAGGTCCCTTCCAACTCAAACGATTCTATGATTCTATACATGCTCGCTGTGCCTGTACTTCCATAGTAAAGTCTGTAGGAAAGAAACATATGAATTACTATGAGGCTCAGCAGAGGGAAATAAGGTTCCATGATGAAAAGCCACTCCAGCTGCAGGTTTGTCTTCAGGAGCAGCAGTGACCAGAGACAGCAGGCTTTACTATCAAAGAGAGGAGGGACTGGGCTTTTCCTATCATACCATCTAAACAACAGACAGCAGCTCTTCCACTCTGTCTTCACACATGTTCTACCCGAGTCCACTGTCAGCTTGGTTCTGGCGAAGTAAGTCCACACATTTTGGCTTTGGTGAAAGAGCTCTGCACTGTCACATGCATGCTGCTGGCTCAAGATGCCTCACTGCCTTCCATGCTGTTTCAAATGTGGAGATTCCTCAAGAACATCAAGCTTGAGGATTAAAAGAAGGTGACTCAGTACTAGCAGCATGGTTTTTTCAGGCAATAAGGTAGGGACAAATCAAAGACCATCCCTTCTACAGTCCTCAAGCAAGAAGCATACTGTAAGTCTTTGCCAGCCCAAATTACTATTGTTAACAGGCCCAAACATGATTCCTGGTAACAAGGTCTAGACTGTGTTACTAAAATAAGACAGCAGAAACTAAGTACTCTTTGGATATACTTCAACAGTAGATTGCCAGCACTGGTGCTACAAGACAGGTTGTGATAAGAACAATCCTCCAGCAACTATGCCACAGTGTTTTGTTCTTGAGGTGGTGTCTACTTCAGTCACTCACTAGAACTTCACCACCCAGGAACTCAGACACCACTGCCGTCATCCTTTCCTGCAACGTCCATTTCCTAACCCACTTTCCCACGCAAAAGCTCCAGCTCAAAACTGTATTCCTGCTTGGGAGACCATTCTTGTATCCCTTAGTCCTGTACTGCCTCACACCCCACTGCAGAACACATTTACATGGCTGCTGTACGATGGGAAGTGAGATGGGGCTCTGCTGAGGAACACACTAGACAAAAGCACAACAAGAGCCAGACTGAGAAGTGAGGAAAACACACAACGCAGGCTGCTCTCCTCCAGAATAGAAAGGTCATTGACAAACTTGGCAATGATGCCACTCTAGTGTTGTCACTCATGCTTCATAAGACCCAGGAGGAAGACTATTGGCAGTGCTCACTGAGGATAGATTTGAGAGGTTGTTCCTGAGGTTGCACACTGAGGAGAGGATACAGGCTTCACATACAACAGAAATTACTTTGTCTTTAGTTGGATTAAACCTGAACTTTGAAAGAGACACATTAAGAGTGAGGGAATACAGTTCAAATGACCCTGGCACATACTTTTCTCACTCAGGAAGCATGTAATCTACATTCCTCCTCCTTTTCACAGTATGTGATGTATACAGGTGTCTGGGGAATCAACAATTTGGCTTTTCAAGACCAACTTATTCCAGAGGTATATCCCCGTGAAGTGGAATGAAGGAAAGGACCAAAAAGCTGCAATGAGAAGCACACCAGAAGGCTAGCAGAGCACTGAAAGTGATCCTGACACTGTAAAGTAGTGTGTGGCAGCCTGTCAACCCATAGCAAGACGCAGCTACATATGTCCCCGCTGCACCCAAGTAAGCAGTTCAAACTGACACCTTTTATCTCTCGGCTGTGGCAAGCAGAGGCCACACGTGGTCAATTCCCACAGTGCAGCTGACAGGCACTTGCTAATACTGCTTTGCAGGTGCCGACACCCAAATACGTTTCTCAATCAATGAATTTTGACAAGGTACTCACTGGATGGCATTCATGCATCTTGTGGAATGCAAGATGAAATTTTCCAGTCAGTTGCAAAACCAGTGACTACTCAGTCCATGGGTAACTTGGTGCTCGTGGAACCACATAGCTTGCCTTCTTATCTGTCTGTACTGCAGCTAAACCAAACTGACTGATACAGAGGAAGTCAGTATCTGGAAAGTTTCCTGTTGTTTTTTTTTTTTTTTTAAATATGTATTTTAAGACAAATAAATATGTAAGAGTTGATAGGTTTTTAAATTTATTATTATTAATGAAATCTCGTCTGATTTATTTCTGCTAAACTTTTTTTTTTTTCCTTTTAAATGAAGATATAATCAAATAAAACAAAATGTCACAGGTCAAAAGTTAGCATCTTGCCACCATATTTACCTGGTCAAATATTTGAGGTAGTGCACAAACATTAGCATATTACAAACCTATTCAACATAGTTTAAGTTATCTTTTCAAGCCTCACCCAGTTTTACAGTACTGAATGTGTTCTTGCAGCTACGAAGGCTGTTTTAAGTATTACCAATAAATATCTGATCCTTCCACCCATTGCTACACTTCTCCATGCAAAAACGTGTGCAAAATATAGTAAGATAATGTGTAATGGGAATATAAAATGTAGGCCTGTCAAGCTATCAAAATCAACATCCTGTGCCTGTTTAGGTAGGGATGAAATTCATCCTTGCTCCTATCCAATGCACAGCTCTATCAGCCAAGGGAGGTAGTGAGACCAAAGCCTTTGCAATTGTTACTCACACTGTAATGGTATCAATTTAGGCATATCGGTCTGAGGAAGAGGTCCCTGCCTGCAGCTTTTTTAGAAGATCTGCACTTCTGAAGATGTGCTTCTGTGCTCCTTCAGTGCTCAGAATAATGTCCCTACAAAGCCATCCCAAATCATCGAAGTGTTCCCTCTCCACTGTGCTTTGAGGCACGTGCAGCCAAGGAAGGCAGGACCAAGTCCTGCTGGCCCACCAGGAAAAAACATAATTTCAGAAAGCTCTCTTATTTTGGGTGCAAAACCTAGAATCACCACCTTCAACTGAAGGGCAATGTCTCCCCTCCCTTAAGTATTCATAGAAAAAGAACCACTCACCGAACAAGAGCTTTCCAGGATTTCAGGCTTCCAGAGTGTGATTACAAATCAATTTTTCTTGCATCAGAGAATCATCTCCTTCAAGCCTTAATTTCTGCTGCTACTGCTGATCATTCCTGATGAGCACCTGGACTACTTCCCAGCAGCATGTACTCAATTCACACACAGTCCCAAAAGCACTAGTCCATCTCCTTAACTCTCCCTCAGGCAGTCCTAAAAGAGATGTAAAACTGCACCATTTCCATTGCAATGGAAAGGTGGTAAGGTGACAAAGTTGAGAAGCAACAACAGATTGTTTTTAAATCCTAATAAATTTATGGAATAGAAAATTATTACTGCAATGAAAACCATGGAAACTTGACCTTGAGTACAGCATCTGTAGGACATGGAGCACAGTAAAAGGGTCTTGCAGAACAGTCCTTTGCACTTTGGATGGATGCTCTTCACAGTGTCTTATGTATTTTCTGTTGGTAGTCTCTCATAATAATGACACATCACAAAGACCCCAAGCACAAACATAACAGCCAAGCAGCCAAAGGCCATTAACTGTTGTAGCTTTTAGTGTCAGACCTGGCTTTAGTCATGTTGGCCAAGACTGGTGACAGGCATAAAGAAATCAAACAGTTGGCCTGAGTTTGTCTATTTGGAATTAGCCTAAGCACTACAGCCTCTCTCTTCTGCTGGCAGAGATTGACTTGTATTCATCGGTTCATGTTGTACCAATGTGGCTTCACGCTGGCAGCCTGAGACTCTGTCACACAAACCACTGCTGCTAGGTTGAAACCAATTTTCTGTTTATTGACTACTGTGCATATAAGGTTTGTTTCTTATGTTATCTTATTGGAACAGCTCTGAAAAATACAAGTTTTTAAATAACTCCTTATCAAAATTTCAAGCCAGGTTTTACCTTTCAGCTGTTTTTGTTTGTGAAAAATTAATCTGACCAACCACGGACTTCTTTTTGTTTAATTCTATGCCCATGGAAGCATCTTTTCCTGTAAGCAGTCAGTCAAGTTTATCTATTTTCCAGCTTAGCCAGTGGATATGTTTGTACCTGGAGAAATACAACTTCTCCCTGTCTCACGGTTAAATGTCAGTATCACTGTTTTTAATACAATGTATGATTTATATGGCATCTTCACACACTATATGCTATGTTACATTTTGAATCTCGTAAGTGCAAGCAACTACAACATTTTTAATGAGCTTAACACTCTTGAAGAACCAATACTGGACACATATTATGCTATTTTAATGAGGGAGAAATGAAATGAATAGTAGACTTGGGATTACAGCCATTGCTTTTTTTCTAGAAAATTGTACTTGGCAATGTGGTAATGCTGTTTTCAGCTGAAGGATAGGTGATTGAAGACTCACTACAATAATAAATGAATAAAATCTGTTCATCAGAGAAAGGGAAAGAGGGTGCAAGGGAGAAAAGAGACTAATGGCTTTCCATAAAATGTTTTGATTCTTGCTTTGATTTCCTTTAGCTTTGTGGTTAGCTGTTGCCTAAGGAAAACTCTCTGCCTGAACACATCACATCTAATGTTAGATATGGTAAATCTAAAGCTTGGGGTGGAATACTGTTAGTTCACAAAAAAGTTGTATCAAATCCCTAACTAGTTAAAAGGGTGTATGTGCGAGTTATAATTTCCCTAGAGATAGGGCAATCCAAATAAAATATTGTTTCTGCTCCTTGGACCAGAAAGAGAAAAGGCTAGTTTTGCAGTAACAGGGCCTCTTAATATCAGGCCTATTTTAGCTGACAGAAATGACTTTGAAGATTGTCAGCGTTGTGCCATAATTGAGGACTGTAAAAAGATCACCCAGATACTAACAAAGGAAATTTTTTTTTTAGCTAAAACTGAATTTCCTATATCTCTAAGTTTCTTAAGTTCTACTTTTCTACTAAAAGGAAATGAGATTTTTTTTTCAGTGTTGCTGTAGAAAGTTCCATTTATGAGAATTATATTGATAGTCTCAGTATCTCACAATATCTAAAAAGAATGTCCCATACACATATTAGCACATTTACTGTTACAATTTTAAACTGCTTACAGCAGCACAAACAGCACTGAGGACCATTTGATGTAAATTCTACAATTGCTTAACTCATTGCAGCTCCAGTAACATCAGTGCAGATATTTCAGATTTATATAAGCACAAATAAGCAATATGAGAACTGGGAACCACACTCAGTAAAGATTTCTCACATTTAGTCCTACTTGCAGAAAGGATTATTTGGTCTTTCCCATTAAAGATATTTGATAAGCCTTAAAAAAACTATTCCTCCCTCCAACACACACACACACAGATACTGCCACAATGTTTTCACATCCCACTTAAAGTGCCTTCTTGCCTTTGAGAAAGAGCAAAGATGTAATCCTGGTACAAAGTGTCATTGTTGGCATAAACAGACCTGCCTCAGGTTGGCATAACTTCAGCAGAATCCCTATGCAGCCAGCTGAATTCAGACAAATGCTGCAGAGTTATCGTGCTTTCACCATGTCACGTATTTATGATCCCACAGGAAAATTAATAAAAAAAAAAAGAGCTGAGTCCAGCGATACTTTTAAAATAAGTGAGAGCAGGTAAAAACATGCTCTGCTCAGAGCAGCGCCAAGAACAGCTCATTCAAATACACGCAGCAAACATGTTGACTTATATTCCAGCCTCCCAGTAAACTTTCACCTGCATGCCTATCAGCCACCCAGAGCTGCTCAGAAAATTATTTATCAGCACCTGTCAATAGTATTTTACCCCTGTATCTTTTAAGGTGCCTAATTCCTAATCTGAGGAATTTGGGCAGCTGTGTATCTTTGAGGATCCAAACCTACGCTTCACTGAATATCAAGTGATTCAACCTGAGTCATTAAGCACATAGTTGAAAAACACACACTGTCAGGAACACATCCTTACCAAGTCCTAATACCAGATTTGGATTATTCACTCTGCCCTCTGCAATTCACGTCCTAAAGTTTCCAGTAGCAATTAACTAAATTACATGCACTTCCAAAAAGCTGGCAATTCTGAACATCTTGCAGGTGGTAATTCACAAGTAGCGCCTTGTGGCACATGGTGGAAAATGTTAGCAGCTTCACTGTGAATGCAACTTGCTGCGTGTGGAGCTGGGACATTGGCAGCACATCCCCACTACCTGTTATAGCATATAGCAAGAAGGCACAGTCACTTAGTTTGATAGTGTCACTGCCAATTCCCAGGTACCTTCCTCCTCAGGTACCCCAGGAGACAATGATACACAGAAGGGCCAGTAAATGGCCTTCTTGCACTGCACTGCCCTGCTGTTCATACAGACATTTATGAATTCTGAGAAGGAAATATTTTGCCCATTACAATCTTTCACCTCTGAAATGGTTGTCAAGCACTGGAACAGGCTGCCCAGGGAAGCGGTTATGTCACCAGCCCTGGAGGTATTTAAAAGACATGTAGACATGGCGCTTAGGGACATGGTTTGGTGGTAGAGTGGCAGTGTTAGGTTTACAGTTGAAGTTGATGATCTTAAGGGTCTTTTCCAACCTAAATGATTCTTTCTCCATACTGAGCACTGCGTATCAGTTAATTTTATCCCTTTATTCCTTTCAGGGCATTAAAATCAATTTGAAAGCTTCATAGATTAGTCTAACATACAGGTTATACCACAGGAAGAAGACAGAGAATCTTCCTCTACAAAGTCACAAAAGCTGATTTCAGAAAATACTCTAAATCAAGCAGATTATCACTGGTCTTCATCAATTTCATAGTGTAAATGTCACTGTTCTTCATAACATTCAGAACTAAAATTTTAAGTAGTAAGAAACCTACCATACACAGGTTACATATTTTGCATTGGTCCATTATCTACAGTGATCACCACGTAAGTTTCTTTTTCTGTGGTTGACTTCAGGTTCCACACTTCTGTCTGCTGGAGCCAAAAACTGAGAGAGGGGATACAATGTTGTCTTATGGATTTCACAAACAAAAGCACTCAAGTTGTGAGCTCTGGCCTGAGAAAACAAGTTCAGATAGCATGCAACTCAACTGGCAATTTTCCTGCCTGAAAGAAACTCCTTAGTGGAGGAGTCTCTTAAGTCAAAGAGCAGAAGCTGGGTACCAACACGGTTAGCGCTGAAGAATATTGGCAGCATCTTTCATAACACTTGTTAGCGGATTCCACCTCATCCTATTAGTTCTTACCTTAAAGTAGCTTCAAAGTGCCCCAACATATTTCAGCAGGAGTCCTACAAATATACTGATCTGGGAAACAGCAATTAAGATTTTTTGTTTGTTTGTTTGTGTGTTGTGGTGTGTGTGTGCGTCCCCCATGTTTCAAGGAGATTCTCATAGGAAACCTATTTCCTCATTTACAAAGACATGATCCTGGCATGTGATATGTATTCCTGAGACTCAAGACAAACAGACAAGGCTTAACTACCTCATTGGAGGTTCCTTAGACATATAGGCCTTGCGCAGGCAGATGGCACGCTGCTGCATTTCAGCAAGCTTTTGCTGTTTTAATTACTTAAAGGGGCTCTGGTTTGTTGGACCCCTTTTAGAGGAATTGATAGAACGCAGGTCGAGAAGGAACCTCATCTAGAAGTTTCTCTCTCCAGCCCCAAGACAGAATCAGCAGGACCTATGTGATTCTTGACACAGTGATTGTGCAGCTTTTTTTGTTGTCCCCTGAAGGCTGCAGAATTGCTCTGTGAGTGCCACCTCCATCAGCTGTTAAATGAGGCCTTGCTGGCATCCAGGCTAAACATCACTTGCTGCAACTCAACTGCTGTGCACAGAAAACATACAGAATCATTCATTCCTCTCCATTTTGTAGCTACCTTGTCTGATGACTTTTCTCATCTTTCTTCTGGTTTTTCTTTCCTAGACTAAGGGGTGATGTCTTTTCAGTCTTGTCTTGTGGATCTTAACTGTTACTTCAAGTTAGCAGCAGCAAGAGAACGGCTGCATTCGAGTGATTGACATACTGACAACTTTCTGGTATGTCTGAAGAACTCTTTCAAAAACCTATTTAATTGTCGTGGCTTTCAAAGTCATTATGGTTACGCTATATACAAACAAGCATTTTGTCTCCTCACTGGTATACTTCATATACTACTGAAATGTATTATATCACTTGGCTATGAAAATAAATAATTTGTAAATGCACAGAACTTTTATTAAACTCAAATTCTGCAGCTCACCTGACTACAGCAATCACCTAAGTACTGTAAGTTTTTTCTATAATACGTGAGAAGAATATGCCATTCCTCTAATCAACTACCCTTTCACCTGCTGACAATGGCCACAGTCAAGATAGCTCGACCAGTAGAAAAATTAAGAAATAGAAAATTATTTCCCCTCCCTTTTCACAAATACATTCTTCAGTTTTTCCAGTATTTAGTGTTTATCAATGTTTTGATTAGATAGTTCACCCATATGCTCTCTCCATACCAACAACTGATAAACCACCAGTTAGAATGGAAAACTACATATGTTCAGGAAGTATGCACAGACAAGAAAATTACTCCAGTCATTAATTAACTTTATGGCTCCAGTCAAAAAGTCACTTCTGTGTTTTCAATAGTAAAAATGAAGGTGTGTCTGCTTTACAAATACTTAGTCCCTGTGATGCTTAGATTTTGGCATCCTTTGGTAAAAGATGCAGTGTGGAATACTTCAGATGCCCATGGTTAAAAATGACCTCTACAATTCAGCCTGCATGGCCAATTAATAATGGAATAAATCTAAACAAATTACACACTGACAGTAGAAAGCAATGCTGTAACAAAGAAAGAAAAAAAAAAGAAAACCCACAAAGGTCTTTGTTTAGCAGACAGAGGAATCAGTTTCATCATCCTTGGTAACAAGATTATGCACTGTAATTAACTGTTAGAAAGCTAGTACTGTAAATAATCCAAGTTACCTGAAACCACATTGTGATGTCTGGGTATGTTTGTTGAAGGGTGCTAGCTTCCCGAGCCCTTTTCACAAGAACTGACCACAGAAAATAGGATGAATATTCCTGTTATTGGGTTACATACAGACATTTTAATTAAGTTGGAATTAATGTCTTTAGAAAGACAAAGAGCAAAGGGAAGATACTATATTTTGTACTTCATCTTGTCAAAGAGAAAATAAATAAATGAGGCTTCATGTCACCAAGCAGATTCTGTAAGTAAGCAAATGTTAAAAAATACGTGGTCTTGAGTTGTAGACCTGAACCTTGTCTCTAAATGGTTCCCACTCAGATAAGAATAGAGAAGAGCTACAGCACTGAGCTTCACGCTTCCCCTCCATGGAAAGCAGGGGATAGAGGATGGAATAAGAACAATTCCATACATAATTGTATACACTGTTATGTATCATTCCCTTTTGTATTTGTTGCTTCCTATCTCCACTCAGACTGAGTGGCAGCCAGTACCTTTCCAAAAAAAAAATACATGAAAACATCAGCATAGCTAGAGCTTAACTGCTTTCAAAATACCTGAGCTGGTCAGAGCTAACCCTTACATTGTATGAAGCTCAGGTGGGAGCCAGTCTGTCATGGATGAACTGGCTCCAGCATCTCAAGCCCACAACAGGCATTAGTGACACAACCTTCTCTGTGGCTCCTTGCATCCAGGCTACACTGCAGTCTCCACCTTTCTTCCAAAGCAAATAAACTCTCCAAGACATCATTACATTCAGAGACATCAATGTTCATCTATGTGATGTACTTTAAGAAGGTAGAATGTACTTTTAAAAAGGTAAAATATATTTTAGAAGGTCGAATCTCTCACTAAGAACAAGGAGCTGTAAAACGGTCACAAGGCCCTGTGAAAGCAGACACTTGGTATAAACAAAAAAAATAGTAGTAACTGGGGGAAAAGTAAAGGTGACAATGGGAGATCGTGACCCCCAACTCAATTGGAGACTGAACTGGACTACACATACCCCTGCTCCCAGAACTGAAGCATGCGCACATCCATTAAAGGACCTCATAACTTTAAATGAAAGGGAGAGACTGTACTAACCAAAAGAAATTAAGACAAGGTACTAACCAATAATTACAATTAAGGGTGTGTATTTCTGTGTTTTGAACTGTGTAAATATTCCTAAGAGTTTTTAGGCTGGTGTGCTAGCTTTGAGGATTACCACGTGGCACCCATCTCCGCAGAAATGAAATAAATAGATAATACCTCTACTCTGTGTGTATATTGGCGTCTGCACACCAGGTAAATGACCCCACTTTGGGACAACATATGCACTACCACAGACACTGTAATCTTGCGTTCTGTGGTCTTCAGGACTGTAGATTTGCTCCGCTGTCAGAATAACCTTGGCAAAACGCTTCATGACACCCCCCACTTCTGAACACTTTTTTTCTTCTCAGTATTCTCTGCTTGTTCTGGCTTCTAAGATCTCCCACAATTCCTTCCTGTATTATTAAAGCATATTATTGACTTACTACCTATACTCAGCAACAGCATAAGCCCTTTACAGTGACACTATAGGTCACTAATCTGTTTAGCAGACACTTAATTATTTGGGATTAGACAGAATATAACCAACAAAGCAGACATAATTCAAGCAAGGAAATAAAGAGAACAGACTAGGGGGTTGACTTGAGCTTCGTGAAGTTTGCCTTAGAATAGTTTTAGGAACTGCCTGAAGCTATTTCAGAGCCATTACCAATTATCTTTGAGAATTTGTGGAGGAAGGATGGAGCTTTTGATAAACAGCAAAGGGTGAATGCAATGCTTATCTGTAAAAATAGAGAGAAAGGAGGATCCTAGAAATGACAGAGCACTTAACCTAACACTTCAGTTCTTGGAAAGACACCAGAACAAATCAGTCAACTCTTATGTAAGCACCTCAAAGATAAGGATATATCAGCAGGGATTTGCCAGTAACAAGTCACTTCAGTCCAAGTTAATTTCCTTTAAGGCAAGCAGCACACCTAAAACCCAGTGGAGATATGAGTGATCATTTCTTTATTAAGACTTTGAGGCTCGATCGTGTAACAGTCTCACAGGCAAGCCACGACAACATCATAGGACAGATGCAAAACAACATGGAAAAAACATTCAGACTGATGAGTTATCAGTGAGAAATAGTCCAACTGGAAAGTATATCAACCTGTGTTATGCAGAACACTGCTCTAGGGCCCCAACTGATCAATATATACATCTGTGATTTGGAAGCTGGTCGAGACTTTTTGCATCTGCAAACAATGTCAAACTGGAGAGAGCTGTGAGCACTCAGGAAGATTACAACTGAAAGGAACTGGGACAGCAATGAGTAACTGCTCCAGGTCCCTTCCAGCCCTGTTTTCTGTTACTGTATTTTTCTTCATATCTAACCCTTATGCAAAGCACAGGCTTTAATCCCCTAATTCGACACTTCTTAAAGCTTCCCCTTATCCATGTTGTGCTTTCATTCCATTCCTTTTGGCTAAATCCAGACCATCGTGTGCCTCCCCTCAGGCTGTTACAAATTGCTGCTTGACGACAAGTTCCATGGGACCAGGGATGCTTTTCACTCTATTTGCACATCCCAAACCTTTCCTGTGGTTTCTAGCAGTTTACATGTTACAAATCAGTTAAAAGAAAATAAAATAATCCAACCTAAAACAGGCAGGCCTCTTCTTTGTAAAAGTAATGATTGTTGTTTTCAGCATTGAAGTATTCTGAATGTTTTAGATCCGGACAGCATACTGGATGGGAACTGAATTTAAATTTGCATTCACTTTTAAGTTGCTTTCTGTTCATGCAATACCTAAGGAAAGCGTATTTAGCACTGGTATGTACTAGTAGCACATATACTGAGGGCTGACACATGGAAAATGAAGCAAAGTCTGTATAAAATGAAATCATTCCATACAAGGACACCAGGGCCTAAGGGATGGAATTACCAGCCCTAAATGGCACAGCAGCCAGCTTCTGCAGTGTCTGATCCTGCAAAAGCTGAACATACATGCTCAGCTTGACTATGAATAACTCTATTGAATTGAATGGAATTATTTACAGTAGTAAAGTTAAGTACATGCAAAAGCACTCACAGATTTGTGGTTTAGCACAGGACGTAAGAAAAAAAGAGGATGAAACCAGACATTTCCTGCACTATGGAGAAGTTTCAGTCCAGCAGATTTGCTCAGGCCCATTTGCCCATACCTGGAACTTTCCTTTCTATAGACACCCGCTGCCAAGTCTTCCTGGCAAGCAGATGGGGTGGAGCTCTCCTGTGTCAGAGGCACTGCTGTTCCCACCCTAGTGTCCATAGTGCTTCTGGTCTAAGGTGGCAATAAAAAACACCCCTAAATTTGGCACCTGTGGCCTTTTCACTCAGTTGAGAGAAACTGAATCACATGCTGTAGTTTCATTGACAGTTAAAACATACAAGCCAAGAATAAAATCACACAGGCTTTCACAGACTGTCCTCACCCTCGTCACACTGGTATTTTCCAAACTCCCAGACAAACAAATACATATACCCACAGTCTTTGAAGGGCCAGCCCCCATACTGCGATGCCTCTCCTCTACACTGCCTCTTTTAAAAGTCATTCAGATCTGATTTTGGTTTGCTTAATGGTCTTAAATGCTTTTTTAGGGAATAAAGCAATTCACTGGATCCTAGAAATTATGTAAGCCACACCACAAAAAAAAAATTATATAGGGAGGATTTAAAATAAGCCTGGATTCTGTATGCTGTAGTGTTTTATGATTTAATCACTGTAACAGAGAAACGATGATGCCACAGTCAAAGCATAGGACTGGCACTTAAGAGACATGGCCTTCAGCACTGACTGTTACAAATACGCTCAGTGATTCTGAACACATTATTCAAATCCTTTGGCTGAATTTCCATCAGTGATTCACAATATCAATACCCAGTCAGGACTCCAAGCCTGATGCTTAGAGACCTTACACTCTGTATTCTGGAAAACTAGCAGATTTCCTTTTAAATACTTCATACACTGCCTACCCTATAACTGACATTTGCAGAAGGAAGTGGGGGAAAATAAAAAATTCAGTTCAGAAATCATAGGGTTCAAGTTGCAAACTGGGGCTGAAATTCAAATCTTAAGGCTTAATTCATTAATGAAAACATCTGACAGGAAAGTGTTCTGGCCACCACGTTAGTTCTTACATTTTCCTCTCTGGAGTTTGCTTGCTCCAAAAACCATGTTTGCATACCAGCCCCTGTCAATCTAAAGGTTTTGTAATTATGGAACAACTGGAACTGAAATAGCCCTACCAGGAAAGTGCTTTACAGCAGAATACCTTTGACTGACATGGGAAAATAATGCCAACAACCGCTTCTGGGCTGATGCTTCTGCACCATGTAACCGGAAGTGCTATCTGCAGCTCTCACTGTACTCATCTACCACAGCAGTTCCTCTCAAGGGGAGGCACAGCACAGCACGAAGCATGAGCCAAAAAGTTCTTACCCAAGTTCCCTCTCCACCCTGCACAGTTAAGGCAGGAGGACACACAACAGGCAGGGCTGAGATGACAGCAGCAGTACTTCAGTTATGCCACTGCCACCATCTCCTCCTTTGAAAGTAGCAGGGCACCGACGCAGAACTGACTGCAAGGCAGTGCTACAACACAGGAGGAATGATCTAAGGTGACGTATGGTGTAATTACAATTAATCCCTCCTGGCGTTGCCATACTCCGTTCAGACGTCAGTGGCAGAAGTTCCGTTTTGCATCTGGAGCTCGTTTTGCTGAGGTGGGCTGGAATAAGCTGTACAAGCTGAAACACAGCTTTGCTGTTGTGAACTGTGACCACAGTGGGCAACTGTTCTGAACCTGAATGGCACAGTAAACTGGGCAGCACCTCCTCCAGGGAGACAGAACTTGTGTGTGAACAAGCTATCGTTAGGCTATCTGGTTCTCATTTCCTTCTACTTTTTCCACCTAAAGAAATTCAGAGGTGTTAGTCGTCATAGACCTGCTGAATTATTTTCACCAGTGATTTTTCCAGTAGTAAATCCTGATGCCTTTGACATGTTTTTTGATACTTACTCTGCTGAAAATAATGCTAGAAAGTCCTCACTGTTTGCATTTTATTTCAAAGTTGTCTGAAAAAGAAAAATATGTTGAGAAGAGATGATCAGTAAATACTCATTCATCAGCATTATCCTGAATTAAAAAGTGGATTTAATTTTGATCACCCTTCTTCTTTAGTGAAAAAAAGATAGTAAGAAGAGTCCTTATGTGAAAACAGACATCCTTATTATATCCTGTTAGTGCACTGTTTGGTAAGATTATACTGTCATATGACAACAGACCTATTTGTATTACAGGCTTCTTTTGAACAAAGAACATGTTTAAGCAATTTGGACTTCAAACTATTTCACGGGTGGGAGCATTTCAGAGAGAAAATATGGATGGGCCTATTTAAGCAAGCATCTTAAATAGGTGCTTTAAGAAACCATGACATATAGAAATCATGGAATAATACTGAGGCACACAGCTAACAGAAGTGGGCCTTTTCAGAAGAATAGAGATAAGGATATGAAAGCAGTTCCTTTGTTTTCTCTCCACAGATCACTCCAGTTGGCCTCAGGCAAGTAGAAGCAGCCACATCCACGCCCTATCCAACAGCAAGGAAGTGGGTTACATCCTGGGATTCTTGATAGAGCTGCACTAAGCTGCATTTATCTGAAAACTATTGTTGGAGAACTTGCCCGAACACAAGTAGAGGTGGTTGTAGACCACAGGTTCACTGAATTTAACTACTTCCAGCAAGGCACATATTTGATTTCTGGCTGTGGGCTTCCTTTCAGTCAGTGTCAAGGCACGGGTCCAACTCAGAAAGGGAACGTGTTTCAGCTGCTGACATCAATACCACCCTCAGTACAGGAAAGAGGAGGAGGTGGAGGATACCCAACACAGCAGACTTCATAACAGCAGTGGCTTGTTACTCTGGGAATGAGATTGGGTGCTTTGCTAAGAAGAGGCAGCTCCAGGGCTTTGATAGGTGTGAAACACCCTTGAGCTAACAACTTTGAGCTGGACACCAAGTACAAAGTGTAAGGCAGGGACTGCATTGCCAAGAAAGCTTAGGGTAACATACAGGAACCCCAGAATGACCGCAGAAGGTAGTCTGAAGTCCTGGAGCTATTGAGAATTCTCTCTAATCCATCAATGCAGAGCGGAGGTGCCACATAAGCAGGAATCAGAGTTAACTGTGCAACAAAGAGAACTCATTTACATTCCATGGTATTTAGTATTTGTGTAGAATGTCCATGAGGTTTCTTGACTGCAATGTCACCTGCTAGTTCTATGGTTTCAGCCACAATAGTTTCATACAGCTGAAATGTTTTTCCTGGCCACACAAGGTTTGCCTTGCCCAGAGAGCAATCCTCTCAAATGTTTATCTTGAGCTCTTGGAGTGTCTGGCCCATGGAAACAGAAATAAAAAGAGACAAAGAATGAAAAAAAACCAGTAGAGAGTACTGAAAAGGGAAACTGGAAAACAAAAATCTAATGAATAGAAAAGTGAGTTAACATCAAAGATATCAGAATAATAGCCCCAGCTGCAAGAATAGGAAGGTGTGGTGTGTAATTCTTGTTTTCTTTTGAATGCAATAATAGAGGGGAACCAGAGCAATTCAATGGAAGGCACTATTATTGCTTGTGTGTAACAGCACACCTGAAACCACCAGTGAGAAGTTTTAACTTTACCAGGCCCAGCTCTTCCCTGAAGAATTGTCTTCATCCATCCCCTCGAGCTTTCTTTGTCAGCACTCAGTAGACTGGCATTTTGGCATCTCCCACATCCTTTGACAGCATGCTCATGGCTCCACAGTGTACATGGAAAGAAAAGTAAACCTCACTGGTTTTAAATGCACTATAACAAATGCCAGGAAATGTTAGTCCTAGGCCATTTACATGCTTATTTAAGAAAGCAAGCTCTGGGCATTACACCACTAAAATCTGTTTGTCACGAGTCTAAGACAACACGATTTCTTTGAAATTTAGACAGGTGCATGACATGGAGGGTTACTGCAGCTTAACAAACAGCGGACCACTAGAAAGCAGCTGCTCTGTATCAAGAGGACCCAGATGACACTGCAACCCAGACTGGTGGAGTCCAAAAGCTTCTCAGCTGCAGCACAGGACCAGGAACACCGAGTACACTGAGTATTATGCCCGATTTTAAGGGCTAAAGACATTTAAAGGCCTTGCTCTGCCGGGTTTAGTGTGAGGCATTTCAGCATGTAACTCCACTGCCACAGAGGAACTGGGCGCCTGTCTTGCTAGATGTAGATTCACATCTTACTGCCTGCTTCCCCAGATCTGAGTTAGGATCCTGGTTCCCCTGTTAGAGTTGATTTTGGAGAAAAGACGAATGGGACAAGGTGATACAAGTACATAAAATGTTGGTTGGTTTAAAAAAAAATAAAATAAAAAAGAAGGTAAAGTGGAAACTTCCATTACCTCATAACAAGATGATAAATTCAGAGCTGATAAGAATGTTGTTATATAGAATATAAGGATTTCGGCCAAAGCTAACAGTAAGTATCACTGAAGCCACAAATTAGGCAAGACTCTACCAGGGTTTACATGTTTATAAAGAAGAATTACAGTAACCATTTTTCTAAAGGGGAAGGACAACTAAATACATGCTCCCGGGCTTAGTATTTAGAGATTGCATTGCAACAGGAAGGAGGCTCCTTTGAGGAACAGATTATCTCACACATACTAATTAAAGGCACACTGTGCCTTCCCCTACAGCATCCCATACTGACCACTGCTGGAGAAGAAGAATTGTCATGCTGAAGCAGACCTGAAAATGCACCAACTGCCACGACTTGTGTCAAGGTGCTGCAAGGTCCATGGCAGGACAGGGAAGGGCTGGAGACTGGCCCTGCTTCATCATCAATGGGGCAGGAACTGAATGGGCCTTTGGCAGGGAAGGGGGAGCCCCCTGGAGAGGCTGGGCATGGCCATGAGTGCCCTCAATGCCCTGACAACTTATGAAATGAAAATGATTCCCAATTGCTAAATAGTTTTTCTATGACCAATTCAAATGCAGTCTTCCAAATTACTCTCAAAAATAAATATTCAGCACCTTTTACTAATAATACCTGCATCTATTCTCAGGGATGGAAGCATCAGAGTGGGGAAAGCAGACAGACCCAAATTCTGCTCCTGGTCCTGCTAATAACCTGTAGAGGGTAGGTCACTTGCCCCAATTTTACCATTTTACAGTGGGGGACAATGAAACAGTCCACAGACCACAGCAATAGGCATTACACATGGCCAGAAGAAATGAGATAATTTTGCATCAGGCTGTTTTGTAAACTTTAAGAATTGAGGTTGAGAGGGTTGTTTTGTTTGTTAATATGTGCTATATATGGGGCTATTTTCAAGCTAATTCGTGTTCAGGCTCTATTAGTTGCCAAGAGTCAGAACAATACAGTTCTTGGAAATGCATTTCAAATGTCTTCTCAATGCATTTATAATCTTTTAAGATCATATAGAATAGTTTATCTGTATCTACATGCCATTGTTAAGGTCAATATGACAAGTGTATCTATAACTGGATCTTTGCAAGCAGAACCCCTGACAAAGATCAAAGGTGAAAATACAGGCAAGGTGGTCAATGTATGATAGATTGTTTTGTCTTAGATCAGGTAACTCTGCAATTTAGCACAATGATTCCACACACTGAGTGCTGTTGTCTTAGGACTTAAGCAGTAAAAGAAAATCTCTGCTCTGCTGATTTCAGAGTTGTTTTTTCAAAAGCATTATTGATTATCAGAAGTTTCACATGGGTCATAAGAACAGATGTGGTCACTGTTCCAATAATCTAATAAAAAACCACACCTAACCATCAAACAAAATAAAAGCAGAAAAAAAAATCCTGAAACATTGCTAACATCTATAGCTGATAATTACAGGCAGTTTTTCCATACAGAAACATAAAAACTTTGAAGTAATTTTCAAGTGAAATTTGAAAAAATAGAAAAGTGATATTTGGGCAGAAAAACTAGCAGTGTTCCTCACCAACACATAGCATGAGGAAAAGAATTTAAATATGAGAAGAAAAGGGTCTAGTCCAGTTTTGCTGATGTTAATAAGAGTTTTTGCATTGACTCCATGAGGCAACTATGACCAAAGACAGAAGCTAGCAAAAAGGCCAGTAAAGAATAAGCAGTGGGTGAGGGATATAAAGAATAAGCACAGACTGAGCTGGAATCACAATCATGTCAGGATAAGCTTGAATTTCACTAGTAGTGAACTGATTGCATGGAGGGCCTAATGTGTCACAGCCAAAAAGATGATCATTCACTTAACTTTATAGCTTTCCTTTAAACCAAACTGTGGGTGATATGAGACAGGGTGGACTATTACTCTCTTGGAAAGGTCTAAATTCCAGTTGTCCCAACTACCTGCACCTCTTATTGACCTGGAATTTTATAATAAATACTAGAAGCAATAATCCCCACTGGAATTGTGCTATCATGGTATTAAGAGGTTGGGTCGCATGGATATTTGGTCATTGTCTGTCAGGGAGGCAGGGAGATAGTCAGAAAGCAATTAAATCTGCCTGGTTGTGCTGACATTTTACTCAGTGTTCACCAAGTCATTTAATTTCTGTAAGTCTACATTAGAGTTTCAGCTGCTGAGGGGCAAGGGAAGGGAAAAAGATCAGGCCCCAGAGCCTCTTTTGTATCAGGTTGGATTTTTGGTTTAAAATCAAGCTTAATCATTTCCCTAACATGGGTAAAAGTCCTGTGTAAGAGGCCATGTCGCTCTCCACTCAAATGGCCAGAAGCCATCGTTTCCACAAGAAACAAAAGCAACTAAAAGCTTTAAATCCTATCCCATTGTAGGAACACAATTGAATTCTCTTGCCAACATGAGGACCGAGTATACATAGTCACTGCATAGGACTGACAGTCTGTGTGGGAATTACTGAAGTCTAGCTGCAAGATTTCCATATACAGACATTTCCTGCCATGAGAATGTTACAGTACTAAGTCAGCATCCAAAGTAATCTAAAGAACAAAAGCAAAGCCTCTAAAATAGCAAAGAGGAAAAAATTATACACAAAGAACACTTCATACATTCAATACAGACGTTTAAAGTAGAAGATATCAAGGTCATATCCTGCAGCCTTTATTCAGGCACATCAATAACAGGGGGTTGTTAAAGTAAAGCCTGAGGCAGTATATGACCTTTTCAGTTTTGTTTTTTTTTTTCTCCTTTGGATAAGTGGTTATGAGATGCTGCCCAAGAATGGAACTATAGGACATACCAAGCTCAAACACACATTTGCAACTGAATAGTATCTATGTTTCAAAGTATGGCCCCAAAGAAGCTCTATGAGTAGCAGTAAGAGAGACAAAAGATACTTGGGTCTACAGTTTGTTAATATAAAAATAATCTAATCTTGCTATAAACAAAGCAAAGGGAGTTTAATTAATGAGCCATTACATCAGCCATGTTTGAAGTGAACACAGCAATTCCCATGGATGGATGACCTCCCAACCTGTCAAATTAATTTTGTGGTGAAAAATGAACTAATGCAGGTAGCATGCACTGAAGCAACACTGCCCACCCACCTCCCAAGAAATCTTGTTTAGTGTAAAGAAAGGTGTAGTCTATGACCGTATCGGCTCAAATACCCAACTCATCCCTCTGATCTGGAATCCTGTTGCTCAACTCAAGGAGAAACATGAGAAGATTTGCCAATAAGTGTCATGATGGAGAGCAGCTCCTTCTTCCACAAACAGTGTATGTTAAATAACACCCTTGTGTCCTCATACACACAGACATCTGAGAGGAAAGCAGCTACCATCCATGTCAACTCTCCTTCCTTTTTGCCTTGGCTCAAACCTACTATACAGAAAGACAAGAACTATTAGGTCTGCAGTGTTTTTTCCACTGTTCTCTCGCTTCCCTTTTCCCTTTTGCAATGGCTAATGGTATTTACCTACAACTAAAAAAAAAACCTAATAAAGTATAGCAAAGCTTTTTTGCTTTTCTATATGCTCAGGTGGTACATCTCTGCAGGGAAGCAGATTGTTCGAGTATCATATACCTAGCTCTGACATTATGATACGGCACTAATATTACAACACTTAGTAGTTGTTCCATACACTCCCTGAAGCTCACCGGTACCATTATTGATCATTCATTCATAACACTAATACCAATGTTATCAGAACAGCTTATAAAGGTCATATTCCAGGTGCCTGGAAACATTCATGTGCCATTGCAAATGGTATACACTGATACCTATTTTGCCTGAGCACTTATTTGCTTGGATAAATGAATACACTATTGCTTCTTTCAGTGTATGCTTAGAACAACTTATTTTTTACAGAACTTTCCACACTGAGTTTTCAGATTCACCCAGAAGAAAGCAGCTTTGAGAAACACAGTAAAACAACCAGAGCATGTAGGAAGGAAAGAGGAACCCCTACATTTGTGTGCTGGGCTGACCCTGGTACCCCCCTTTAAGAAGGGCGCAGGTACCTCATGCAGAGTATGTAATTTACGCACGTGTAACATCTCCCTCTACTGGCTAAATTCGTGGGAATACATTAATTCCTAAACAGGAAAGTTTTCTCTGGAGTGAGAATCCCAAGATCAGGTCACCTCCCATCCTCTTGGTTCTTGCACACATTTGTAATCCTTCTCTGCAACCCTAAAGCAGACAAGGTTTGTGTGATGGAGCAGACAATGACAAACTGGGTAAAATTCACCTGAAACTCTTCCTCGATGGTCAAGTCCTCAGTGCAATGCTTTGAAGACAAGGTGACATTGAGGAAATGCAATGGGGCCATTCTTGGAAACCCAGGATTAAAGGGGAAAGTTGCTGTGTAGAACCTTTCATCTTGGACTCTGGAGCAACATCTTATTAACCATACTGCTTATTAACCTATTTTGAAAACTGAGATCCTAACAGTGAACCTTAAGTCTCTCCAGTAATACCACAGTCCAGTGGTTAAATATGGAGGACAAATTGTCCTCTGCCAGGACAATTTTACGATGTCTACATGAATCTTCAGTTTCCAGTACTACCTAACATGCTCTTTCACACCCTGGAGAACTAATGGTCCTTACAGAGGCCGGGAGGGCACAATTCTAAATGACTAACTAATAACTAACTAACTACTAACCAACACTAAATGACATTAAGCTGAGATAAAAACATTCTGAAGTTAACCCGCTCTTTTGTAAACTGGCATCAGATTTGGCTATATAGATCTCCTGTGGACAAGAAAAATAGAAAAGATGATCCATCCCATTAAAAATGGAGAATCGACTTCACACCTTTCTGAAGTGTGGCCTACACTATAGATTCAGAGGTTCTTGATCTATAGGCTGCAGACACTAATATTTTTCCTGCTACAAGATTGTCAAGTTCAACAAGTAATTAAAATACTATTTTTTATCATAATTCATACAATTGTAAATATGGTAAATAACTGAAACATTTAAGTTACTCATAGCAAGAGAATTATATTCAATTCATTGTTCTCCATCTTTTAAAAGCCTTTTTAATTCACCATTCCTTCCCTTTTATTTCCCTTCTTCCTTTGTTTGATAAGCTTTCTCTAAATTTCCCTTCCCTGCATCCTGCATGCAGCATGAAACCATTCATGCAGAATTCATCACAGGAAAACAAACATAATATCTCACTCCCATATTCCCAGGAGGGAATTACTGAAATTACCAGTTCTTAGGAAACTGGCTTAGAAAAAAATGCAGGAGAAATTACTAGAGCCAAGTTGTCAGGGAAACTGTTAGCACTCTGGTAGCTCAGGAAAATGGGCTTTTTGAAACACTTTCTGCTTAAGTACCCAAGCAAACTGTAGGGTCGTTTATGGGGATAGGATGTGCACAAAGCCTGAAAGCATTATTGCCTTTGAAAGGCTTGGGAACTCCTAGCTGCTGTGGGAGACCTCGCTGCAGAATGGACTCTTGCTACCTTTTCAGCACAGACATAGGGTTCTATGAATAGGACTTGGCTAATTCCCCCTTTGTGGAAGTCTTTAGGAAGCTTTTCATTGTATAACCCATTCTATAGAACTCCTAAAGCCAAAAGATAAGACCGACATTTTCTAAGGAAATTATCCAATCCTATAGTGGGCTTTTTTAATATTGCTTGTGCCCAACCCTGTTACATTTCCTTTGCTACTCAAGGGACAGCAATTAATACAGCCAGCACTAGACAGACTTCTGCAACAGAACTTCATTACTTCTAGTCCTACATGGAGGAACAGCACTTTGCCAACTCCAGACCCAGGCAGCTTCTGTAAGCTACAGCTGTCTAAGTCACACAGCAAACACTCATCATGAGGCTATGATTATCAGTGCAACATTCCCCTCCTCTGCTCTCTGCTAGAAGCTCTTCTGACTCACCTTCTAGCTAGGGCAGACTTCAGGCTATAAAATGACCTGAACTTAAGGCACCCTGGGAACATGCTGCTGGGATACAAGCATTGCTCCAACAACTCTCCCTACACAGATGCATTTATGCCCAGATGATGTCTTGTTTTGCTCTGCTACTTACCACAAACACACACACTTACAATATATGGCTGGCAGAGCAGAAAATGACAGCTAAAGTGTCTTTCTGTGGTGTAACTGCCCTTGCAGTAGTATTTTTGTGAACAGAGTAATGCAGAGAAAAAGCAACATGCCTATGCCAACCAATCTTTCAAGCGTTGACCTTGCTGTCAATAGCTGAATAGTGACAGCAAGTACATGAACTGTGGGCCAGGGTAGGCTGTGGGAAGAAGGGGAAGAAATCCTAGGCTTTAGCCCTGATGCAGAACTGCTGTGAGTATATAACAAATAAATATGCCTTTATACATTATATGTGGCCTCAGTCACATGGTGGTTAAAGGTGTGTAGCTCTCACAAAACATGCCTAACCTCATGTCCTGCAAGCTTAAACAGCCAGTAGCAGATTGCACATGGATCACTCTCAAAAAGAGAACTCTGGCCAACAACATTTGAGGCAGTATGGGTTATTCTAACCATAATGCCTGCAAGAGGCCTGGGCAAGGGTTGAGTTTTCGATGGGAGAAACAGCAGAGTGAAGAGGGGAAGAAGAAAAAGAAGGCTTGGGGGGGGGAGGGGGGGGGAAGGGGGGGG
>JAOQGH010000012.1:39299846-39361286 GCA_025769975.1 Gallinago jamesoni
CCCCCCCCCCCCCCCCCCCCCCCCCCCCCCCCCCCCCCCCCCCCCCCCCCCCCCCCCCCCCCCCGGAACGGGACCAAAGAGCTAAAAACTTGCTGACAACAAAGCAGGTTAACAGCAGAGTCAAAATTAAGATTTTTGGGGCTATCCCAAATATTTTCTTCCCATTCCCCCTCTCTCAGAAATAAAGACAAGACAAATAAATACAGTTATTTGGTTACAGACTTAGAAACCTGCTAAAGACCAAAGCCAATTTTACCCTCTATTCTGCAAGTTATAGGAAGTTTCCTTACACCTGCATAGCTCGCTCATAGAGTATTAAAGTATTCCTCCTTCTCCAGCTACTCAATTTGCCTGTTTGAACTGCAGACCTACCAGCCTTGGAGATTCATCCAACTTGTACCTACTTATCCTCTCCAGAAGTGCTTGCCATCCCTGGCTCCCTTTCACCTTAGAGCGTGAGGATGAGCACGCACATATGCAAGGTGTGTTAAGAGGTTACAAGGGTGAATTTGTGCTGGGAGCATCATGTTGGAGTCTCAGCTTGGCACAAGAAGAAAGGCCAAGACATGCCAGAATTTGCAGAGACATATTCCTCAAGTTGCTTCAACTGTGCTTGGCTCTCAGACTCCTAGCAAAGACCACAGGACTCAAGGTCACCACCTTCATGCAGACAGTTGTTAAGCACCTGAGCACACACATAGCTGATTCAGTGCGTACCTGAGGCCCTGCCATCACAGGCACTTTACCACATGGATTCCTCCCTCTACAGGGCTTCTCCCTCACTCTGCTGACAAGGAGCAGCCATTACACTCAGATCATTAATTTCTCTGGCTATAAACTTCCAGAGCAGGACAGCCTAGCCTGCAGTTTTGCTTTTCTCTGCTGTGAAGAAAAAAGTTCATTGTAGTTCTCCAGGTTACCAAGCACATACTGAAAATCTGCCAGGGCTAAAGAGGCATGGGAAAAAGAATGAAACCCAAGCCTGTAGCCCCAAGGGAAAGCAGAGATTGCAGAGCACTCTCTGGACAGCCTGACCGCAACACTTGAGTTTTCCCAGTGGTGCCTACACACACTCACCCTCTAAATGAACCTGCTGAAGCCACCCATGCCAAGTCTTGAAAGAAGAGCCCAGCAGACACCTGCAGCTAAGTCCCTTATTGCTTCTATAAAAATTGCCCTGTTGCAAACAACAATCAGGAAGGGCACTCTTGCTGAGGCTGGGACTCAGATTCAGTTCAATTCACAGTTCAGCAATCACTTTCCCTGTGAGACAGAATAAGGCACTCTCTGTGCCTCAGCAACCACTGTGTAACAGGGAAACAGTGCAGCCTTTCTCCCAAAGGCACCTTTTACTGGTGTGCAGAGCTAGGCTCTAAGGTTACAGATACACAGCATAATTTAAAAGGACTTTGAAATATCTGACCTAGCTCTGAGATTAACGTAGAGAGTGGAACATACTCATATTAAAAGTACCTTGGGTCAGTTAGCCCAGAAGAGAAGCAGGATCTGTCCTATAGGATGCCAGCTGGGGATCTTTA
Organism: Gallinago jamesoni; assembly: GCA_025769975.1. NCBI lineage: Eukaryota > Metazoa > Chordata > Aves > Charadriiformes > Scolopacidae > Gallinago > Gallinago jamesoni. The sequence goes on from JAOQGH010000012.1 coordinate 39,301,385, forward strand.
TCTTCCTATCACTAACCTCAACACCATTGAGAGCAGCAAGAAGCTGGCAAATGTCTCCAGTCCCCAGCACAGAGTCATAAGGCAAAGATAATGTTGATGCTCCTTAGATCTCTTGAGAAATGATCCCTCTGGAAAAACATAACTCCCTTTCTCTCACTGAAAACACAGCAAATCTGTTCTGGGACTTCTCTAGAAAAAGAGGAAAATATTGCCATATGGAGTTGAGGAGAAGGCAAGTAAGAAGAGGTGCGTGGCCTCCTTGGAGAACAGAGACTGTACAAGTAACACAGGTCATAGTTGAGAAGAGAAAGATGGGAGGTGGGGCAGGGAAAGGAGGAGCACAGTATTACAGAAGGAATGTAATATAACTGCGAGAGATGTTAATACTGGCATATAATAACCTTTAATATAACACATATTTGGAATTGCAAAACACCTGCAGCATCACAAATCTTGATGCAGGATAGCATCAAGACCACGTACGCACTCTAATATCCAATACATTTAGGCATCTCATTCCCATTAACTTTAGTAGGAGTTATACATCTGAGTAGGATTTGGTGACTTTCTACCTATGTACACATCCCATGAGCCTGTGCTGAAGTACAGGTAAGGTCGCTAGATGGGACAGTGTTTCTGTCCAACAAAGTATGTAAGGCAGAGGGGAAAAAAGACACAGCATCACTCTGCATCTGGGAGCTGCTACCTCCAAAATCATGCTGTGCCTTAAAGGTTTCGATAGCTTTCAAAGCTGGATAGTTTTGTTTTCTCTGCAGGCCCATTCCCTAATGCTATCACCTACTGCACGTTCCAACCTGCATTAAGCACCACCCTCTTCATGAGAAGTAATTTTGCAAGAAATTGAGGTGATTTCAGCATATTTCAAAGTATTAAAATCAGTTTAGTAAGTATCAAACTCTGAAGTAAAGTAGATAATAGGCATTAATCACCCAAGTAAATCCATTAGTCAGTTAAACAGTGTTCATGGTTGTTCCTGTACCTACAGCATCAACAAATCAGAAAGAAGCATCAGCCAGAATTTTCCGACTTGCTACAGCAAATCCAGCTGTTAATTTAATGGAATAAAAAATTTCACCCCTTGTGATCTCCTCCTTTATTTTTGCTAATTACTGTGGTACAGAGATTTCAAAAACATTTTTTATGCCACAATAAAAAGGTAATGTCTCATTTGGCCTGCAGAGGCATAATTACTACAAATATATTTGTAATGCAGATAATGATTCTGGACTGCATGCTTCCACGAGCAAAAGCCAAAATGAGCAAGCAGACTGATGACTGTCACCTGAATGCTGAAATAGTGATCCCTCACAAAAAGTAGTCTAATCTTAGTGAAGAAAGTTTTCTGGATGTTTAAAGTTCTACTTAAATTCAAAATGTAAAGGATGGAGGGATTCTGAGGAGTCCAGACAGGTATTTCTCTCAAGCAACAATTAATGACTATTTGCATTTCCCTTAGTCACGATGTCCAGAAAGATTTTACCTTAAAAAGACCACAGCAACCATCTTAAGAACAGAGTGTCTTTGCTACAGAGATCTGCTGCTCAGGTACCACTAGTACTACATCTATTTATCTTGGCACATGCCCATTCAGCAGTCAAATGTAGTCATTCCTGCTCCAAGTGGTCAAAGATAAGAAAAGGAGAACAGCAAACTCTCATGTAATACCTTTGTCCTTGCGAAGTGGCTGCAAGGTTGATGTGCTTCAGACCTCTCTCCCCCTGTGAAGTGAAATCAGAGCTCAGGAGACAGGATAACCATCATGTAAGTAGCAAACACACACAAGCCCATTCCTTCCCAGTGCTCCCATCCCGCACACAGGCAGTCTGTTGCAAAGCCCCCAAGCATTGTACTTCTGACAGCAACCTACCTTGGGGCCATGTCCTTCAGGGCATTATAACACAGAAATTTGGTAGCAGCCATTTACATTACTTCCACATAGCCCTTGTCTGCTCATACCTACCCTATACCACCCCTTACCAGTGATAGGACAATTGCACCAGGGCCACACAATGAACCACACCAGGACCCTTACCCAAGTTACACGTAAGTATTTTCAGCCAGGTTATTTTTTAGACAAATCAGTCTTCTGATCCTACCCATGACTCCGCCTCACACGTAGCTGTAGCAACACAACTCACAGGAGCACGTGAGGAGGGTGAAAGAGGGACCAACACAGGAGGACTGAAAACAGGAGCTACCTAGGCCATCCCCATTGCCAAAGCAATCAACTTGGCAAGTAATTTGTTTAAAAACCATAATCAAACACAGATTTAACAAATCTGGCTTCCTAAACTCTAAGCCTTACTCCTTCTCCTCCATCAAGCCCTGCTTCCTAGAAATCCATAAGCCTAAACTTAATAAGCTGTTATTTTGAAGACTTTTCTTTCACTTGCAGTGATGGTTAAGTAACCACCCTCATATCATCTCTCTCTCTCAAGCACACATAGTCATCCCAGTATAACCATGCCAGGCAGGGGCAAATATTGCTAACTGGTTGGGGTGACTAATTCATGTTTGAAATATTACATGTTGCCAGATTATTTTGGTGCTTCCACTTCTGTCTCAAGCAAGAACTCAGAAACTGATGAGAACACGCAGAGAGATGAACAGCAAGTAAAAAAAAAATGGACAAAATTAAAAAGAAAATGGACAAACAATAAACCTCAAAAAGCCTCAAATTAAAATGGGTTAGTTTCCAGGTCTTGTTGAGGTTTATTCCTGGATGATGTGTTTTCCTGAACCAATCTTTTCATTTTCGGGAAGCTCTTTAACAGTCTTCCCTTGAGTTATTTTGTACATTCTACCTTCTTCACTACCAACTGTTCAAACCTATTTGCAATGATTCATTTTTCTTTCTAGGCTGAAGAATGTGATGACAGTCAGTGCAAGAAAGCTGTATAATAGTTAATGTTGTGCAAGCACTGGAATGAGGAAAAAACTGTTCAGAGTAAACACAGTTGTTTCTCAGAAAGGTATTTATCCAGTTACTAGACTCTATAGGCTTATGTGGACTATTGGAATTACAGAATACTAAATCTGAAAAATGTTCATTTAAATCTGTTGACAAAGTAAAAAATGAAGCTGAATCAGATGGGCAGTCTCTTATGAATAGCCCATTCCCTAGAGAGAAACTGGAAGATCTTAGCTATCACATACAGCTTCATAAACTGCTAAGGAGACGGAACGTTGCCTGTTCACAATTAAATCAACAGCAAAACTTTGCTGGCATAGGAACTGGCACCAACATAAAACAAGAGCAGATCTGAAACACATGTCCAGGCCCTAACAAGTTACCTTGACAGAATGGTTCACCCACAACTGCTTCACTAGCAGTATTTCCCTCCTGAAAAACAAAGCAAATTTTTTACAAGAAGGAAAACCATAAATTTTACCTCCTAAAAGCTCTCTTTCCTTCCCACCCGCTTTGAGTGGATTTTTTCCTCTGTCTCATTTCTAAGTCAAACTCCTAGCAGCTGTTTGTTGAAGACTTCAGTGGTGATTCTGGCTCGTTGATTGCAGCTTATTTCTTTCAAAATAATAGATGAAGGACAGACAATAAGAAAGATTTCTTCAGTTTCCAGCACAGTGGGTGAGTAATTCCAAAGGTATCAAGAATCTCTTCTGTTTTCATTTTTGCTCTCCTCAGCTTTATTTTGAGGATACAACAAAGAGCTAACTTAAGAGGTATCAACAAAGCTATACCACACAGAAGGATCTCCTTTGCAAGAGGAAGGATGCAATTAGCAGCTGTCACATATAAAAGTTAATTGCACATTATTCTTTTGCAATAGAGATTCCTGAATCCATTTCAATAGTTTATCAAGATTAAAAAAAAAAGTAAACAAAATAAAATAAAAGCCAAACAACTCCCCCCATAATTTAATCAAATGTTTAAACACTCTTTAAAAGATAACTTAGTTTGCTGCTGACATGCAGAGGGTATATAAATAACCATACACACAGGCTTTGCTCACTTTAAGACTTTGATTTAAAACTCAGAGAAGATGCCAGAAAAAACACCAAACTACAACTTGCCACTAGTAAAGTCACAGTGCATTCACTATATCAATAGTAAGATCAGAGACTGTTCACAGTGAATCTCTGTGATATATGAAAATGCCTAGCCTATATAAAGTTTATATTCCAGAAATCTGGATTCAGTTTTGATGCATAGTTGAAAGCTGCTAATCTTGCTTACATTTGCAAACACTTGATAGAACTGCTGGCATTACTAGATGTTACTTATTTAATCAACACCAGAGACCCAAGAAAATTTGCAGATAAATCAACAAGAACATTCTTGTTATTCTGGCATGCCTTCTGTTAGCTCTTAGAAAAGAGTTTTCCATTCTTGCATGCCTAGGAATAAAAGTTCCATCAATCAAAATCATTCGTCGGTTTTGTAATGCCCCTCTGCCTGACCTTCATTGCCTCATGCAACAAGCGACGTGCTGAGTCTTCGTCTGTGAAGAACACATCTTGGTAACCTATTCATCGAATCCATCAAATAGAAAAGGAGTAGTTGTGTTGGTCAGACTCATGCAAAAGGCATGCTGTGGTAACTAACTGAACCCCAGGATCCACATCACCTTAAAACTCTTACCTTCTAGCACACAACAGGCACTATGGTAGTAACCAGACGAGCAGGAGCTGACAACTGCATTTAAACATATTGGGCCTGATCAGCTTTAGGCCAATGCTGTAATAAGAAAAGTCCAACCAATAATTATTTTCAAATTACATCCCTTAGATGCTGCTTATGATCCAGCTTCTCAAGAACACCTACAGTAATATTCTCCTTTAGGACAGGCAACATAGGGTTTATTTTACACTAGCTTAACAGCACCTGAAAACTTGGAGTCAGGTAGGGTATAAAAGTAAAATTAAAACGATTAAGTGACTTCAGGAAAGTGGTGAGCATTTATTCACATTGCGAAACTACTGCTGAGAGGAGGTTGACTTTAGCTTTTGATGTGACCATAATAGAGAAACTACTCTGATCTGAGCTTTAATTATACATTAATAGCATCTGAAAGAGATTCTCTGATGGAACTAATCCTTTCACACCTTGACCCATACATTTTTCCTTAACCAACAGTAGATATTCAATAGATTACACTCTTAAATATTACTCTGGTCCAGACCTGCACCATAAATCCCTGAGACAACTTTTTCAATTAAGACAGCCTGAAATGACCTGTTTTTCAATGTCCATGATCTGATACACCTGTTTGGTTTAACTTATTATTCTAGGCATGGAGCTTGTTAAAATTAGGTGGCATATCAGAATCTAAATATACATTAGGACAAGCCCTGGAATTGTATAGCCTTGCCTCTTTCCCACACTTCTTGACCTCATTTTCCTAAACCCAGCCTGACCAAGGATCTCTCTATTTTAATCTTTTCACAGATTTTTGTATTAGCAGCATGAAACTACTGAAAAATCTGTCAGGAGATAAGTAGAGGCTACCACAGATAGAGAGGTAGTGGCAAGATCTGGAAATAAGAACTAGAAAACAACTGGTTTGAGTTTTGAGACTGACAAAAAAGATTCACCCCTTCTGTATTTACTCTGAAGGAGCGCAGATTGCTTTGTATTTGAGGAAGAATATTAATTTCTTCGTTCCCCATCCCAACCTAATTTATTCTGCAGGTCTTTCCCAAAAAACTTGCAATTATAGTAAGAAGGAACAGAATGGCAGCAGATTATATTTTACTGTATATCACTCTACAGTCATACAGGTACACCAGTGTGTTTTAGTGACTTCAGAAATTCAGCAACATCTATGGAGAGCTGCCCATCTGACACCCCATATCAGGGAAAACAATTCTATGCTTTGTTCTTCTAAAAACTTTCATGAATGTTGCTTTTCTCTGTTAATTTTACACCCGTTTTTCCACTCTTCTAGATCCTTCATACACACCAAAATGTAACAATACTACTTAGCATTAGGTAGGCTCTGAGGCACTGCACCAGAAACCGTTAGCTGTTTCAAAATATGATCTCATTCTGCTTTTTTCCTATTGCTTAACCAGTTCTGCATCTCACGGCAACTCTCCCACTTTAAATGAAAAAAAGACTCTTGTGAGGAGCTTTGTCACGGGCTTTTTGAAACATGATCTCTAAATAAAAAATTGCTGCAAAGATGTAGACTACGCTAAAACTCAACAGAAATGGGATCGGCAGACCAACTGCCTAGGCATGACTCATTTTCTGCCACTCATGTAATCTATGCCTTGAGAAAGGCATAAAGACAGAGATCAAGAGGCCTTTGATAAAACAGGGGCTGTAATTTAATGACGGTACCAAGTGAGAAACAGCTTCACCACTCCGAAAAGGAATTGTTTGGGCAAATCATGCTGACTTCCAGCAGACCCTCCTTGTCTAAGTCATTAAGACTCTCCCTCCTACCACTATTAGTCATGCTGAGTATTAATATTATTCATTATTACTCATAGTTTATTCTTTGAATAACCTCATTAATTTCAGTGAGACATTTGAAGTAGGAGGTAGTAGATAATCTATGCATTTATATATCTACACATGTCTAATTAAAGACTGTCCAATCAGAAGACTGAGTTTCCCTTGCTGACTAAGCTGATCCTTAAAACTCTGGATCCAGAACTGAAAGTATTTATGGCTGCTGCTGAAGACATGAGGAGCTAAGCTTTCAAAAGTACCTGTGGCAGAATAGGTCTTCACAGCAATTTTTATAAGGATACTGCAAAATTATACCAGCCTGTCACCTCCAGGCTCTGCTCAGAAAGGGGCAGGTGCCTGTCCCTCAACACTCCCGAACAGCACACTAGTAACAAAGTTAGCAAGCAGATACAGAAGAAAACACACACAGTTTGGTACCTCACAGACCACTCTTCCATTTATTCCAGCTCTTTCATGGGTCTTCCTTCCTTCCTCCACATATAGGGAGGAGAGCAAGCCAGTTAAGCATTCATTATAAGGTCAAACTGTACTTTATCCCCCTCTGTAGGCACCCTGCAGTAAGACCATCTCAGAGAGAAGGGCAGACTCTTCCGAAAGAAAGGCCTATGAGAGCACTTCTAATCATCCAGGTTGTAAATAACTTGAGTGGTTTTGCTTTTTATTTTTTTAAAAAGAAGAGTTAATTTTCTTAACTATTTCAGTACATTTCAAAACTTCATGTGTTACAACATTAATTCCTTAAATTATATTTTTAAAAGAGAAACATTCTTGTGATAACTCTGCACGGAAATAAATTGAGGCAGCAGTACTACAGGCAGCAGGAGACTGGAGGGGAATGCCGACTGAAAACATGACAATGAGTCAGAAAAGCAGGACCAATGTCTACTCCCTGATAATTTCCTTCAAACATTTAAAGGGATTCTCGCTATGGGTGAGAATTACAACTTTTTACTCTGTTCCCATGTCTTCCCCTTACTCCCCTCCCCCAAGCAAAGATTACTAGCACAGCTACAAAGTCATCACCCGTCCTGTTTTCTCACCACTACCCACCCGCCTCATCCCCTAGAGAGCCAGCTGGATCAGGCAATGCCTGTGAAGCCAGGCTCCTAATCCCATCAAGGGAGGGCGATAGCAATCTGAAAGCAGTAAGGCGGGACACTTTCTAAATACTACCACCCACAGGAAAAATTGTACTCAGCTGTCTACAGACCATGCAAGCCTGTCTGCTCTCCTAAGCCTGGACAAGGAGCAGGAAAATAAGGACAGGATCAGAGTGTGGTGTTTAGTGGCTAGCCCGTTGAAAAGCAGACCCTGTCTTTCCCCCAGCTCTCTGGAGTAGACCTTGAACGTTAGCCCTGTACTGTTGAATTTGCTCAGTCTCACGCACTGGACACACTGGCTCACACGAGTGGTATCCATTTCACATTTGTCTGAAGCCAGGGTTAAACTTCATGTTCAAGCCACAGGCTGGCCTGGTGGATCACACAAAGAGGCTACAGCTCTTTTGCCACCAGATCCCACTACTGAGTTCCCATGTTCAACAAAGTCCTACTACTTGGATGCACCTGATCAGCACAGGCCCCTCTTCTACCCACACAACCCACTGCACCAGAAACCGCCCCCCATCACAAGCCTGGCTGCAGCACACGGTTGAGAATAAATCGGGAGGCAGCATGCTGGATAATACAATGCTGCCTTCTAACTCAAGTCGTAAACATGAACCATCCCCTGCAGCTGGGGACAATTTTACTCACCACAAGCTCTTAAGAAATAACAGCCTGTGCACCTCCCTCGGAACTGGTGGTGTATTTTGTCCTGATACAGGCGCATACTGAGGCTGGGGAAGGAAACATTTATCTCCTCCACAGTGGAGACAGACTAAAAGCAGGCACCATCTTATTCAAAACAATGAATAAATTACCATTGACTGAACTTTCAAATACCTCCTTTCTGTCAAATAGGCTTCTCCTTAACACATGAGGAGGGGTGGAGTTCTTCTCAGACCTGTAAATATTATCAGAGGTACATTAAAAATATTGACTGCTAAGGTGTGTTTCTAGATGGGGGCCAATGCCAACATGGATTGCAGTTGCATATAAACTCTCCACCTCTTCCTTCCAAGAGTTCAGTCATAATCTCATAGAGATTGATCAAGGCTGACATAAATTATCTTAAAAAAAAAAAAAATCAGCTCCAGGGCATTTGCAATAACTAGCATAAGAACAAGAGTCTATCAGACAAAACCAAGAACTTCCAGACCTGTGAAACTCAGACCTTCATTATTATTAAGAATTCTATAGATTCAGTCATATCATTCCAGTAATCTCTGACACAAAATTCTGAATTAATCTATTTCTCTTTGAGAAATAGAGGGAACAGCTATTTACCTATCACATAAGAATGTTGTGAAGAAATATTAGGTAACATATGTTTCCCAAGTCATAAATCATTGCACAAGTACCAAGAAGTATTAGGACCTACATTTTTTTCCAAAAAGGACTCATCGTATCATCTGCCTTCTACAAATACAGTTGTGGCAATTCTCATGGATATAATAAAATGACCTGTTATAATCTTTTCAGATGTTTCATCAGGCATCCAATGAATAAACACTTTTTAATGGGAAAAAAACACCACCACCAAACCCAGTTCAAAACTGTCTCAATTTTGATCACAAGGAATGCTGGGTCAGTCCTGTTCCCAGTTACTGGCGAGCAAATGGCAAAGCTTTCATTTACTTCAATGGTAGAATGATAGGTACTTGAGGCAATGCATTTTAAGTTACTGATATTCACAGGGATTTCCCTGTGAGCACAAATGTCATACAGTAACCACTGGGCAAGAATAAAAAGGTGACATTATTACTAGTGCAGAATAATGGTTCATGATCTTTGCACTGTGCCCTATAGTGCAAATGTCACTACTTTTATCAAGATATTTCTTTTCCTTTGTGTTTGAGGGTATGGATCACAGTGGGAAATATTTTTATTTTTACAGTGACCTTTGCAAAGCTTGCACAGTTAGGTTATGTTGTGGTAATGAGACAACCCAAAGGTCATGAAACATTATTCTGCCCTAGTAACTATTAGAAATGTGATGGGAGTTAGAAGAGGTATCTGTCCCCAGGGCCAGTTTTTCTAGTCTTCCACCTTTGGAGACCTGGGTTCAATATTGGCCACGCCAGTTATAAGCTGGAGGCTGTTAAGAGTCCTTGTTAACATTTCACCAGTTAAGTGAAGGCTATGCGTCCTGACTTGATGAAGTTCACTCTCTCCTTAGCTACTTCTGAATCATCCAGACAGTAAACTTAATAATAATGTTTAGACTGGGGGGGGAGTGAGACCTGATTTCCAAATGCAAAGGAGAATGCTGCCATCCCTGTAAGAACAGACAATGTGAAACTACGAAGCCAGCTTGAAGGTGAGGAAGAGACACTATCCTGGATAACACTGTTGAATAAAAGCCCCTAACACAACAGTGCACAGCTTGTTGGCGGTAGACTACACTTGTGGTATTCCACAGTGACTGTCAAAACATTAGATTATAATGATGAGCACAGTACAATTGTGTTAGTCCATACTTTTCAAAATTACACAAATCTAAAACATAGTGCATGAAAAGAAATGCAATTTTTTTTAAGAGCATTAGTGTGCGTTTGTATAGCAGACAGTAAAGTGAACAGCAACACTGGCTAATGGGTACAAATGCATGAAAAATATGTGTATTTTCAGTATCCAAAGTGACAATTGGAAAAAAAAGTAAAATCCAAAACTCAAAACCACATAGAAGACAAAATAAGCAGTGGCGAGACACTAAGGAAGCAGAAGCAAAAGCTGGTGCATCCACTGATGAGTTCAAACTGTCCTGTTGATTCACACATAAGCCACACAGGGTGAAGTAGTTGCAGTAGAAAGAACAGGATTCTGGGGGATGACACATGAATTAGAAAAGCACTCACCTCCTCCGCTTCAGAACGTCCCGTTCTGGCACTGCCACAACATGTCACTTTGAAACCAAATTGGCATTGAGAATTACATAAACATGGGCATGTGGTTAACCCTGCTGGGGCTTGTTACCATGATGTAACCACCTGATTTTTTCCCTCAGTGTTTTGCATGCCAGGATTATAAAATTTTTACCATTTTTAGCCTCCAGGCCTTAATTATATTTGCATTTTGCTGGTACAACAGTATTTTATGCTACCTAACTAACAGAACACCACCTTTCTTTATGTCTGCAACAGTAAGCGCATCACTTGGTTGTCTTCACATGAAGCCAATGCCAAAACATCTTAGATATTCCAATATTATAGAAATAGGGAAGAAATGCACTGGGAGAAATGAACCAATGACGATTTCACAACAATTTTAGAAAATTAGAGGAATCTGTTTGGGGAACAGGCTTTTAAGAATCTTCATGATTACCAATAGGATTGCACCTATCTTTTTAAATTTTTTTCTAAAAAAAATATTTAGTTTTCGAGGAAAATTACCACAGAATTAAGACACTTTTTTCCCAGGGAGGATTTAACGTGACTGGTGAAGAACCAGAGCAAATAGGTTTTGTGACACAAACCTGCCCTCTGGTGGAAGTATAAGAAAATGGTAAATGCAAAAGATCCAGATTTGAAAGGGATACACTTGGTATTTTTTGTACACAAATAGCGTTTCTTTATGTTATGTTCTCTTTCACTGAATGACAATAAAATAATTTTTCAAACTCTGAATAATCTATTTTGTTCAGTGCTACAGGACAAAATACCTCATCTACCAACAGAATGTTACTGAGCCTGCGTAGACCTAAGTCCATGCAAGAAGGCAAATGCTAGTACAGTCAAGAGTCTGCAGGAAGCACTGGCCTGATAAAAGTATCTCCACCTTCCTTTCCTCACCACACCTCTGGGAGCAGTCATCTTCCTCTAATATTTTCACCCTCTGTTGGCTGTGAAAATCACATCTACCATTGCCGTCTCGTCCCACTTCTGCCTATTCTCAATTATCTTTTGCTCTGGAAAAAAAAACAAAACTTGGTTGAACAGCTCTAGCTTGTATCCTATATTCACATACACAAACATAAATGCATATTAAATAGGCCCTTAAGCCTGCTATGAAGTGATCATTTTTCATCTAAATAGAATAACCTTGTTAAAATTGACTCTCCGTGTAAATAAAGGACCACCTAGTCCAAATAAATGAGAATGACCAGTGTTTGCTCCATGACCTACTGAAATGGAGCAGAGCTGCAGATGCTAAGTGTTTTGTAAATACATGGTTTGTAGGTACCATTCACTTACTCCAAAAGAAAAGCCATGTTTGTTCCAGCAGCCACCCACTCTCAGCTTAGAGCTAACTTGTAGAATGCTAACTAGCATTCTTAAATCTTCTGGTTTATTACCCCTGGGTATCGTAGCTTGTCCAACCTGAGCATATTGCTAACAGAAGCTATTAAGCTCCAAAAAACATGTGTCGAGAGATGAACTCCAGGCCCATTTACAGTAGAGCCTCTGCTATGGACTTTTTGCCCACATGCTCCTGAACAAACACAGAGTTGGTTGAAAGAGTGTAGCCACAAAGTGTAATGGTATCACTGCATGTCCCAGATCCTGCAGAACTGTGTTTGGAGACTTCTCTGTAAGCGTGATCCCCCAGCACCATACTCCAACAGAGCAGGTGGGACTTGAAACATCAGTAGATCTAAGGTGATCAAACATGCTTTTAGCCACCTTCATAGTTTTACAGGGTATGTATATTCAGACTCTGCAGCCTTCTGGAGACTGATAGCTCTTATCTCCGAGCAGTACCTGCAGCTGTGCCATTATTCCACCATGCACCAGCTGGCATGAGCCTTCTTCATAGGCCAAGGTGTTCACTCACTCCCTGCTAGGGCTGGGCTCCTCCGGAGCTGACTGCTCTATGAGCTGAATTCTCACAGAGCTGCAAGGAGCTCAGAGCAACAGCTTAGTCCATCACATCCCTGGCAGTCAGGAAAAAGTACGGAGCCATTGCCTTGTTGGGAGCAACAAATTCTCTGTGTTTTTTCTCCTGTGTGGGACAGGAGCTCCTGGATCCTGCCGAGCTCCTTCCTATTCCAACTGGAGCCGTACCCACCATGAAGAGCAAAATGGACAACCTGGTTGATCACTTTGCTTTTGTGAAAAGCAAAGGCTTCCAGCTGCTACACTCAACAGCAGCCAAGAATCCATGTGTCCACGTAGGCACTGATGATCCTGTAGTTGAAGTATAAAAACTTCTCAGACATGAAAGTACCTGCCAAATGGCAAATACTGCACAGAAATGATGAAACCTCTGAAAAATCCTTGTAAGTTTACAACCATATGCTTGGTTAAAAAAAGCACTGAAGCTGGAAATATATGGAAGCACCTCATTCATCTGCCAAAAAATATATATGTATTTATTGCAGAATTGAACCTCCTGGTGATGCACCCTGTAGGAAGGTGTTGCAGCTTCAGCACTATCCCAGGAGAATCAGAACTCAAATCAACCCTTACACCTTTGTACTCCTCAAGTAGGCAAGCCTGGTCTTCAGGACAAGTCTCAGGAGGCAGAGGCTTTGCCAATATGTTGTGTGGAAGAAATACGATCCAGTAAGTATGGAATGTAAAAAATACAGTTTTCCATTTTCGTGTTGCAGAGCAACACTGGTATTTAATCAATTGGATCCTTGGATGAAAAAGACTAACTTAAGGCAAATTTGTGATATTGAAGGTAATTATTAACTGGGTTAATGTCTTGCATTTGGCTAGTAAACAAAGCCTATCTTTATTAAATCAAAGCAGTGAATGAACTACTTTTATGGCACACTCACTTCCTTTCTGCCACAGGGCTCTAACCTATGAGAACTGTCCACTTCAGTAAGCGAGAAGACATGGCGTTTCCACAACTCCAGCTGAATCTCACATTGCTCTAGCTTAAGGGCTGGTGATGGTATTTGCAGGTATAAGCCTAGTGCCCAGTAAGAACCAATAAGGAACAGTAAGGACAGAGAACTGGACTGGAGAATGAGATGGGACACGCCAACAGGACTGGAAGACTGGTGCAGGATGACAGCATTTCAATAGCTAAATTCTGCTCCCAGTTACTTTCCTACAGGTCCTCTGGCACCTATTGTCTAGTCAGGATACCATCCCTTCCCTCCCTCCCCTGTTTCTCTGCTCCTTTCTGTGTGGCTCAATTCAGTTTGCATTTCACCTTACCAGCTCTCCCCTCATTTGTTTCTCTCTCTCTCCAGCCTCTCCTGCGTGGACTCTCAATCAAATAAGTCAGGGTGGAATTCTCGCAGCTTATTACATCAAAAGCAAATGTTTGCAATAGAATGTTTAACATGAGGCAGACATGGTTTTCTCAATCCACATGCTAATCAGAGAAAAGCATGGTAGGAAAAAAATCCAACAAACAAAACAAACAAAAAAAGCTCAACAGTCTGCTTTTTCATTGACTGCAGAGGTACTGCATGTTTCCTCTACCTGTGGACTTCAACTGAAGTCAAAGTACCCAAACACTTGGAAAAACTTGTGCCAGGTCCTTCTTTTTCTAGGTTTATACACTTCAATAGCCTCTGTTGAGAAACTAGGTTTGTTTTTTTCTTTTTTTAATGCTATGACATTCTCACTTACACACTTTAAAACTTGGCAATACAATGATAATTTTCTTGCTTAGTTGTTACTTACACTTCCTATAGCTTTGTCAAGAATTATACCCTCAAAAGGCTAGCTATAATTTTAGAATTATCAAAAAGCATTGGATCAAGTAAGTGGGACACTTCCCCTGAATTTTCTATGTCATGGTTAAAATTATTTGCATAGGCAGGTATTTTTCTTGGCTTACAGTAATCTTGAAACACTGTGGTCGCAGCAGATTTTTGCTTTGCCATTTTCAAATGATAACGTGTCAAAACCCTCCTGGGTCTGTCCTGCTCACTTAGTTCTGATCACTGTGCCCTTTCTTCCTTTGAAGTTTTCTTCTTTTTTCCAATCAAGACTTATTAATTCAATCTCTCTAATTTCAGACGCAGAAGAAATGCAGCTGACAAGTTTGGAGTGGGTGGAGGAGGAAATTTCTGTCTTTATTCCTGCAAAAGAATAGCCACTTTGGGTTACTTACTTTTCCTATGCAATTAAAGCTCCACAGCACCACAAGTGCTCTGAGTCTGGAGACAGCACCTAGCACGTCCAGGAGTTCCTGTCCATAATCAAGTCCTGTGGGCATCACAGCAACACAAATAGTAGATGTTCTTTTTCCAGCTAATGCCAAAATACTAGCAGAACACAAAGCACATTTTAAGCTGTAAAAGCCCGAAGGCTGTCCTTATATTTGATATTATATTAGATCACAGAACCAAACAAATTGTTGGTGACTAAAACACAACTGCAAAAGGCCAGAGCAGGAGGAGGAATTTGTCTTCCGTTTCCTTCCTTCTCTGGCAGCCAGGTGTTTAAGAAAGACGTTTTGAACCAGGCGCTGTTTACCAGCGCTGACTCGCACAAGAGGGCAGTGCAGCCCCACGCATCAGGGCGGAGTGCCCCAGCCGGCAGGCTGCTCACCTGCGGAAATGGGCTTTAAACAACCCTGCTCCTGGGTGAAGGGTCCTTGTCTTCTCACCCAGGCTGGTAGCACACACAGCTGCATGTGCTGACATGCTGCACTGGTACACCTTGCACAGACTGATTGCTTTGGGGTAAAATATACCTTGCAGAGCTTATCCCAGCTCCAACCATGAATAAAATTTGACAGTTGCGGTCTACCCACATGCCCAGGGAGCTGAAGTCAGAGAAACTATTTTTTATTTTTTTTTTAAATCCCAGTTCATGCCATAGAAAGGCAAAACCTTCTTTGCTTGTAGTAATGCAAATATTTAGATTATACTGACAAACAGAAACCTCCTAGATATCCACAGGACAACTGGAAAAGAGCTTATGGCAGTTTGTGGTTAAGGGTATGATAAACTTACTAGCATGTCCGTCCACTTGTAAATCTTGTCCTAGCTCAGTACCCCAAAGCACCTGAGATCAGTAGCTCTAGAAACAAAGAGAAGTATGTTATATACAAGTATATTTATGTTCTGATTTGACTCAAGCACTGAGTGGATATGAAGGCTATTTAGCAAAAAGAAGTTTAGGATGGGAAAAATTAGAAGATGAAAAGAATATTTAAAATCAGCCACAGGAGGGGCCATTCCTGGTAAACCAAATAATAAGAAAATAAGGAAATCCCACGTGCACTTTTGGAGTGCTTTTCATTTGGCACTGATGATTAATAGAAGTGATTTGAAAAGTATGAATCTCAGCAACATGGGTTGAGATTTCCAGTGGAGAAACCTCAACCAAACCATTGCAATGTCAGACTGCAGAATTTAAGGGGTTTCTATGGGGAATGAGGTTTACTTAAAGGATTAACACACATCAAGGAAATCCTTAAAGCTGATTGCTCTAACATATCTTATTCTTGTATTCTGCTACTAGCACTCCAGCGACAATAAACCAGACAAGACAGACTTTTGGCCTAATGCCAAACAACCACTATGTTCCTATGATCCACCTTGACACACAACAACCCATACCGTTACTGGTCCTGAGAGATGACCTGACAAAACAGGCTGGGTCTTCAGCCTACCTCCCCACCATCTTCATCTAAATGCTAACACATCCAAAGCATGAAATTTCCAAATACTTTCCTGCTCTTAACACCTTTCTTGTAACTCCTTTTCTTTCTTTGCCTGACTTTTTCCAATCCCTACAGTACAAAAAAAAAAAAAAAAAACCAAACAAACAAAACAAAAAACCCAACAGCCCAGTTTAAGTAAGGCTATTTTATGCAATCTTCTCCTAGAAGACTCAGATTAAAAGGCAGCTAAAACTCTATGACTTCAGCAGCTGATACTGATTAAAATTCGCCAGGTCTCAGAACATCTAATAAACTCATATGCTGAACTTGCTTTCCTATAAGAGCAAGATTATTAGAAAGCCATACAGTACTATTCCGAGTCATAACCTCTCTCTTTCCTGTTGTTTTTTATTTGCTTTTACATGTGTGTCTTCTGTTGTTGTTAAGCAGATTTGGACTACAACAAGCACAACTCATCTAATATCAGGACACATGCTACCATCTTTATGTCACGTAAAAAGCAAACAAACAAACGAGTAAATAAAACCAACCACAAAACTGTCAAAATTTTGGGGAGAGATTTTCTAAAAAATCATCTCTGGAGGGGATATTGGTAAAATTAAAACCTTCTTGATATTATGAACATTTAGCTCCACATGTCTCTTCAAAAGATTCAAAAGGACAATTATTTGCCACAGTATTTGACAGACCAATACATCTGTTCCTGAAATGCCAGATACTGCTTAATAGCTTGCTACTGTATGACGACAGTGCCATGTAAATATGATGAGTTCTCAGAGCTATTTATTCCAATTAAAAAAAACCACAGCAGATTACATGAAACCAGATGAGAATTTTGCAGATCCACAAAGGCACAGCTGGAATCTGTATCTGGTGCTCTACCTACCAAGAATTTATCTCCTACCATCTTTATGCCCAGACACAGCCATAAATTCCTCCTACTTCCACAGAAATCACCTTTTGTGAATGGAAAAGTACATTGCTGAGCCCAGACCCAGCATTAAAGAACAGAAGCCTTCTGCCTTCCCTATCCATGAACTGCTGCAAACAATACATGTAAGGTTTGAAAAGCTGTTTGTGTATAGCCAGTTCTAACATTTGCTATTTACAAAGACAAAACAACTATAGTAAATTAATTCTACCAAGATTCTTTGCACTAACCACAGGAGCACTACAGGGGCATTTGTAAAGCCAAAGGGCATAGCACTAAAATAGAATAATCCCTCGTGACATACAAAAGCAGTGTCTGATTCGCTTCTATCATCCAAAGACATTTGCTTGTAGCCGTGTGCTACCTAAATCTAAGGTGTTAATGTACTAGCCTGACTTCAGAAATCTCAGGAGTTGCTCACCCCAGGCAAAAGATATGCATCTTTTTGGGGGACTACTATGTAATATAACACATGAAAGCTCCACTTCTTAGAGGAATAAGGCAGTACCTTAGATAGCATCTAAGGGAGCAGATTCTTTTTCCCCTCTTCTAGACTAATTCTTTTCTTATTAGATTTGTAAGAAAAAAAAACATTCCCCACACCAAAAAAACATTCTGTCAAAACAAAACTCCCAAATCCCCTCAAGCCAACAAAGTCTCAGAGCCAGGGCAGCACTGGACCGTTCCTTTCCATTCAGATCCATTTTAAAGAGCTAAAATTTTATGTTACTAACCTAGGGCCAAATTCAACATATTCTACTCATATTAACTTCAATAGGGATGCACGAATAAATAGCATTCAGTGAGACTCCTTATACTGCTAAGTGCTACTCAGAATGCAGATACCTGCCATAGCTGGGCCTATGTGACCCTGTCTCTCTTACCTAGCCAGAAGGCTTTGGAAAGTCTGATTCCAGTCAGTATCCTACTTCTACTGGAAAAAATTTCCTACTTGTATCTCCAGAGTAGCTCTATCTTTCTCCTACCCATACTCCTTCATTTGCCTTTTTCAGATTGCATCTGAAAGAGTGCATGCCAAGTCATTACACTTTATGTATAAATATACACCCTTGGCATGTTGAGGAGTATGCTAGGTGGTCCATAACCATTGCTAAATCAAATGGGGTATGTTTTAAGCATTACATTTGCAATCAGAAGTGCTAGAGTTGCAAGACCAAAAAAAAAGTCTGCAAACCCCGTTAGAGTTGCTACACTGAGGTTGCGAACTGAGGCTACACGCTTACAAAGTCAGGCACATTCCTCAAGGCTGTGACCTGAAACCTTTCTCCACACTGGGGAGAGCTTCCTCATAAGGATTGTCCTGTGTGAAGTGACATGGTAATTCTTAAAAGTTAGGAACAGCAACACAATTTGGAGATTATTATCAACGTGTCACGGAGTATAATTTAATACGAAGCAAGCTAGGACAGTGAGAAACACTGTGTACGGTTGAAGCAGCTCCTCGTGAGCCTGCAAGCTTTCAGCTCAAGGGCTGATAGGAAGTTTAGAGCAGACATACACAAATGGTATCTAACAGGGCTGGAGGCCTTGCATTAGCAAAAAGAATCCATATGCAACGTCTTCACACTTCCTCCTGCTCTGACCCTCAGCTAGGCATCGTGCTGCAGAACTGGAACTCATTTTGTGGAAAGAATAAGAGAAAAGCTCTGATTTGGCATTTAAAAGCTACAGCTCAAGGGCCTGTCCCTGGGAAGTGCTGACCATTTGATTTTTGCTGCAGTCAGTTCTTTTTTTCAACACCCTGTACCCAACGCCCTCTTTGCAGACCCAGACCCAGCCTCAGGGATTTACGTCAAACATTTTAATCAGGAGCTGAGGCGGGGACGGTACCTGACCTACTCAAAACCACCTCTGAGAAAAGCATGAACCACCTTCAAAGATCAGGAGCTCAATGGTCTTGTCTGATCCACAGTAAAAGGCAACAGACTTTCAGGACTGTACTAGAAACAAACAGGGCATCGCTCATTTGGAATAGAAACATTAGGAAGTGTCAGAACTCTATATAGAAAGAACAGGGGAAAGCAGACACGGGAACCACTGAGCCAGCTCCTACGGATCCACTTCAGTGAAAGTTTCATTATCGCGTGTAACACTGCTCTTAATAAACAGCAACAAAATGATACTGTTTGCTCATGAGTACTGTCATAAGGCAGCCAGCTAAATATGCTCTTAAAGCTGTAGGCTGAGCTCATAAAATCAGACTCTGCCACAAAAATCTATAGTGGTGCAAAATATTCAATGTCACTTGATCTGAAACATTTCAGGCCCTTTTGGAAAAAATACAGAATGAAAACCTTTTTGCTTGGAATTCAGCCCATTTAACCCCATAAGCAAGGTTTTTCTACTCAGACATGATATCAGAATGTTTCAGTTTAAAATAAAGCGGAACTCCTGCCTTATTCATTATATTATGCATCACTTTGGAGCAACTGCTGCAGGAGGCTACTGTATTTCTAGAGAAACTTCAATGGGATTTCAAGCATGGGTAATACAAGACACGTACTTACCAGAGAGACTGATATCTTTTATTTTTACTTAGACATTTTTCAGCAATTTAAAATATTGTTTCAAGAAAAGGTTTTCTTGGTATTAGTTTTTGGATACCATAGCATAATACACTGATTATAGCTGCAATGATTTATAATTTATAATAATTTATAAACCTTATGGCATTCTGTGATTTTTCCATGAAGTGGCAAAATATAAATCAGAGGTGTTTTTTGCTTATGAAAAATAATAATACCATTCAAAATTCATACCATATAAACCCACATGGTGATGCTGATAATTCTGTGACTAAGCATTCAGCATGACTTCCAGGCAATTACCAACACTTCTCCTTTAAAATGGAAACAGTCTCTATAGTTATAGATCCATAAAACAATAATCCTGGGTTTAGGGCACTTGACATCGGATTTAAAAAGGTGATAGAAGCACATGACATAAACCACTAAGTTTCCATGAAATAATTTTGCTTGATGAAAGCTTTTCCATTAAGCCTTAAAAGGTAATGTTCTTTCACCAGGCTTTGCTTGATGGGTATCACATCTTCACATTGCTCTGCAACTGACCTTCCTCAGTCAGCTGAGACCTTTACTTGGTATCTTCCTCTCTCTTTTCTGCTCCCAATGCTTAATAATGAGTGCCTGGTGTGCCCTTCAATGCTGATCCCTGAAATACCTAAAGAAATTGCCTGGGGTCTGAAATCGACCACAGAAAAGAGACTGCTTGGTGGGATCTCACAGGGATTACAGAATCGCATTCGGATACTCCACATGGCTGGATTGCTGCAATGGATGGTGTGTTGGATTTGCGCGGCAAGGTTTTGGTAGCAGGGGTCTACGGGGGTGGCTTTGGTGAGAAGCTGCATTTGTTGCTTATTTCAGAAGCCATTCTGGCCCAAAACACAACACGTAATTTTTTTCAGGCAGGTGACTGATAAGCCTTCTGGACTTCTTATACAAAATAAGTATGGGATGTAAAGGGCAGGCATAAGAAAGACAAATAGTACAATTACAAGCTGGCAGTTCAGAAAGCAGAATTGGACTTGTTCAGGGATCTTCTTGGTAGAATCTCACAGAAGACCACTGTGGAAGGTAAAGAGAAAGCCTGTGAGAACTGATTGATTTCAAGGACAACCTCCTCAAAGCACAAGACAGCCAATTCCTATGTGCAGAAAGTCAACGAATCATGGTGGAAGGCCAGCATGGATGAATAAAAAGCTCAGTTATGAGTCTCAGTTATGTCAGACACCTGGAAGTTTTGCAGATTTCTGTAAGTGCTACCATGCAGACAGTGAGCTTCCTTACCTTTGCTCCAAAAAGAACTCTTCTGCGGGCTCTAATGAACTTAAACAAGGTATAATTGTGCCTCTAACTCATGACTGTTTAAAATTGTTTGTCTTACCAAATTTCTCATTTAAAACTTAGGTGTTTAGCCTGGAGCTTTAGAGTTTCTGGCCCCAATTCCAGTGCCGAGTTCGATAACAACAGGTTATAAACCCTCACCTCTTCTTAGGAGGAACGTCTGTCCTGACTGCTGTCTGTCCTGATCTGTCCAGGTTTTCTTCAAAGCAAGCAGCAGAAAGGCAATACAAATATAACTTTCACCTGTATCTTGGAATACTTCTATAACTACTGATACACCTATAGTGACAGATGTCTGTAAACCTATCTAGACCCAGCCACAACTGTGTGTCACTTTCTGAACCAACAGTTTTGCAACACCAGGTCAAGAACAAAGGATCATTAATGTTTGGGGTTTTTTGAGACTGAAGAATTATAGCACTCTGATCCTGAATGCACTCATTGTTTTGTTTAAATGAGACAAAAATTTTTGCAAGCCACTTAAACTGGATGCATGACCACCACACAATTCTACACTCATCTCTCTCTCCTCTCAATTACAGTTGGCTGGAGATTCCAAGCGTCCTGCAAGATGACAGTGAACAAACACATGGTTGCCCATGCAGCATATTATGTACCGTGTCTCAGTCAGTCAGTCCCTAGTAATGGCCTTCTAGTTACTCAAATTACTCTTCGTAGCACAACTCCCTACTCACATACTGGATTGTAGCTTTCTCCAACTGTAGCTTCCTCCAACTGATAAAAGACGTTTTCTCACAGGCAAGGTATATTTTACCAGTCAAATAATTTTCTATTACATTTGTCCTACCTAGAGATATGTAGGTCTCAGAAAAGAGAAATTATAATGAGAAGAGGAAGAAAAAGGGAAGGTCTCCCTAAAATTGTAAAAATATCTGCTTCAGAGACAATTCTTTCCTGCCAACAAAGGTAGATAGAAAGGGTTAGTAAAACGGAATTTAAATAATAATTTGTTAATATCATAAACCAGTTTCAGTTTTTTTCACTTTTGCAATGTTCCCTTTGAAATTTAGTGTTACAGAATTTAGCTCACAACTTGGGTTCTTCCCAGCACTGTTGGCCCGTACATTTATTTCAGTTTTACCTTTTTATTATTTTCAGTTTATAGAGTGCATTTCCCGCAGTTGGGTATTGTGGCTGCTTAATATCTTGTCTTAATTATTAACACATACCTCCTTGTTCCCAAATTAGCCCTAGGAAACCTATCCTGAGAGGCATGTCATTCATTGCAGAGGTAAATTTGGGTGACCATTACTATATAGTAAGGTCACCAGCCTGCACAAGAAAGGTCACACACCCCAAGTGATATCCACATTACTGTGTTCTCAGTCGCCTCTTCCTACCTGATCATCCCACTTTTCTTGTTTCCCAGAGACCTTGGCCTTTCTGGACACTCAGAAGGAACAGAAAGGCAGTAATGAAACATTTATCCCAACAGCCTGGGGAAACACCATTTACTCTGAAGGAAAGTGTTTTGTCTCTTTGAATGATAAAGTTGCAATTTCACAAATTAAGTCAACATAAGGTTATACCAAAGCCAAATCCTGCCCTCTCTCTTCCTACAGGCTCTGTGGGTTTGCTTGCAACTCCCTCCTCCACCAGTCCTGACCATGCCTTCTCTTTTGCACTGTTTCTGACTCTTATTGGGTCTTAGTTGAGCCAAGTCAACTCGTGAACCCAGGAGAATGCCATTGTCCTTTTCTCCTGGATGTGTTTTCACAGAATCACAGAATCACCTAGGTTGGAAGGGACCTTTTAACATCATCTAGTCTGCCAAGTCTGTAAAATGAATCAACTCACACGAGGGGTTTGATGAGCCCCACATCTGGTACAAGGTAAGAAGTGAACCCCCAAACCAAACATAAAAAGGAAAGGCTAAGGGAGGATAAGTACCTTTCTCTGCTCTCAGCACTAAGTGGAACTTTAAATCAGCTCAAACCCCCTCCCATAGCTTCACTCTTCATCTTCAGTAAAGACACACCATAAGAGTTGAGATGCTTTGGCCTAGCTATTAACCTCTATTATAACAGAGGAGACCGAAAGCTTTAGCTGTTAGACAAAAGAGAGAGTTAATCCACTTAATCTCCGTCAGGATTTTTTTTAGGTGTGGTTATGGCCAATCTTTAAGTCTTTCTATAGAGTATTTTCACTCTATATTTCAGTGACCTTTAAACATTATGGGCGGCCATTAGCACTTCTCAGCATAACAATATTAATACCAGCCTGGAGAATGATGCAGATCAAATCTGATTGATGTGGATAGCTGGAGGAACACAAGTTGCCTTGTTTGCTGCTGCTTTGGCTCTCCCTTCGACTCCTGGTTTGGAAAATACCTCACCAAAAAGAAAAGGGATTAATGATTGGGGTTGTTTTGTTTTGCCTTAATCTCCAGTCCCTCGGTGGGTTGAGAAAACACCAGAAGGGCTCCATTTCTGATCTTGTATGCTCCATGCTTCCCTACAAAGACTCAGTATAATTCAGACCGGGGACGGGGTTGGGGGGGGGGGGGTGTAGATGGGGGGGACGGACAGACACAGGCAACTACCTTAGCCACTTAACAAAAACACCCACGGTCCAGTCTAGCAGAAATCAGTCATCACCCCACAGTTCAGAGCAATCCTATCAATGGTTGTGCTGTTTGTTTGTTTGTTTGTTTTAACTCTCCAGGGAAATAACTCTGTTACTTTTTGTTTGTTTGTTCATTTCTAGTGTAATATACTAGAGACAAACACACACCTTGTTTCTCTAGATGATCACTCCAAATGTGAAACAGAAAGCAGCCTGCCACAGAGCATCCCTCCTGCAGCTGCTCATCAAAGACACAGCTCTGGAACTCCTAATATTTGAGGCCATTCCCAGGGAAATTGAGTCTCCTTAAGGATTCTCACTCAACGGGAACATCAGAAACAAAAATTGAACCCATACCAAAATCACAGTTCTTGCGTGCTGAACCTGCATTCAGGTGTTCCATTATACTACACAACAATTAAGCCTTTTGCAGCACAGCAAAACCTGGGAGCTCATGTTTTCTAACACCTATGGGAATGGCTTTCTCTTTCCCAGGTTGGAATCAGGAAAGGACTGCACCTAACCATAGGCAAGGGACTGCAAAATAAACTGTGGAGCATGTGTGCCCATGGACAGCTGCTGCAGGACAAGAGAGCTGCTGTAAACCTATGCTCCATCATACTCCCATAGCTACCCAAGCACTGTGATTGTACCACTGTAGTACCTCAACCAGATCAGAAAGTCCCCTCACCACTTCCCAGACAAGGCATTTATACCAATCTCCTTAAATGCTTTTAAGACTGGTACCTGAACTAGCCACAGTTTTCAGTACTGGCTTCACCATGCAGCCATTAGCAAAAAAAAAAAAAAAAAAAAAAAAAAATTACAAGTACTTCTGCCTAAACTTATGAAAGCAGTCACCAGCACCCCTGGCAGGAATATGTAAGTTTTTCATTCTTAGATTCTGCTCTGTTTCTCCTTTTTGCTGAGTGCCAGCATAAGCATTTCTGCTGCTGTACAATGAACTGAATTAGAGAATTGATCTGACTGAAATATAATCCAAGTCTTCACTTCCAATCCACTAAACCTACTCACTGGCCCATCCTGACAGCAGGCATTTCCAGAGGTTTATTATGTACATATAATTTAAGCAGATCAAGTAGAGAAATATATTGCACATTTGAAACGGAGTTTTACAATGCAGATTTATCTGCTATTCAGATCATTGCTGGCACAGACTTTAGGAACCTTACTCTTTCTGTGAGTAAAACCAGAACAATTCAAATGTCACAGATTTTGCCGTAATTTTTCTTCTAGATCAAAGACATTTCCACCCAGGAAAAAAAAAAAAAAAACAAACCACTTAATCTTTCCTCTCAAATGATCCTGCAAAGGAGTTGCAATGTAAAGACAGCAGAGCACAATCCTGCCTTTGCTGAAAGAAGTTACAGAAGAGCTGGTTAACAATAATCTTGAGATATAAAACACAAAGCTACCGTAAAATAAACTACTTAATATATCAGTGGAGACTGGGCTACACAGGTGAGGCTTTGTTTGTCCTATCTGGAGTAAGAGAGGATGAAATTTACCTGCCATTTTGAAAAGTCTTCTTTGTGTTGACACGTCTTCTGAAGCTCCAGTTTAAGAGATCTCCTTGCTCAAATTATACCTTCAATAGGGCAGGAATATCATGTTCTTATGTTGTTACTAGGCATAGGAAGTAAAAAGAGGAAAGTAGTAACATTTCTGCTATTGAGAACTTACCACTAAGAACAAGCAGGTGCTAATTCATTACAAACCAGTTAGTTTCTAAAGAATTTGTCTCCCCAGGAGAATAGCCAGAGTATTGCTACCAATTTATTGAACAGGAACACAGAAGAACCTAAAAACAGATAGCTAAATATGCTTGCTATTCCTATAGGAACAGTCTAGGATTAGTCTATTCTAGAATTTTTGTATAGAATATCGTTTATGTTAAAAATAAAGGGATTGTTTCCCTCCTCAAAGGAAATTTGCAACTATGCCAAGCAATTTACATAGACTGTATTGCTTTATGGACAAATGGGATTATAACCATTCCATGAATTTTAACTAGTGCCTCATCTACACTACAAAAATCTAACCCTGCTGTAAGAAAAACATAAACGACTCCTTTGCCCTCAGTATACACAATCACAGTACAAATGAACTCTAACATAAAGTTTCGTCCCCAAACCTGTTAGAAGGATTCTACTTTATGTTACAACCACTTTATCAGTGCCTACTTCAACCGTAGGAATCCTTCTGTAAACCATAAAGATTCAGAGCACATCTTCAGCAGAAGAGAATATGGGCTTTTTGCTACAGATTTGTTAACCCACGTTCAGCTCCATGCATCCTTCCCTCACTTAGAGACATCATACCCCACTGAAAGAGAACTGAACAACTGAACGTTGCCTTTGGAACCTTTCTTTCCATGGAGAGCACTCTAAGTGGAAGGAACTAACCTTGCTCTTTGCGTGAGCTTGCTGATAAAAGACTGGCTAACTTTTAAAAAAGTCTAAAAACATGAGATTAGATTTGGTTTTTAGACACTCAAAGGAAGCCTGACTTTAAACAGTAGCA
Source organism: Gallinago jamesoni (assembly GCA_025769975.1). Taxonomy (NCBI): domain Eukaryota; kingdom Metazoa; phylum Chordata; class Aves; order Charadriiformes; family Scolopacidae; genus Gallinago; species Gallinago jamesoni. Next base: position 39,327,437 of record JAOQGH010000012.1, read on the forward strand.
GGATGAAGAAGACAGGGTGCTTTCCAAGCTTCAAACATCATCATGTGAATTCAGGAATTCACAGCTTGGATTCATTTTAGTGGTATAAGCCAAAAGGTGGTATGCATTAGGAAAATGCATCTGTTCAATGCCTTCTCCAAAAGCAGAAAATCATGAAAAGCAGCCAGCCTGGGTTTAGTGCCGTGACAGGAACCACAAATGGAGTGTTGGCCCATTCCATCTTCTCTGACCATCTCTTGAGGGACAATGGTCAAAACAGGTTGGTCCCCTTATAGCAGTAGCTAACGTATTTCTTTTGTGTGAAGTGATTATCAGCAGACGCAGGGAAGACAAACCTGACGCCATTTCACCCTGCGCACTGCACTACTGAAAGGCAGTCTGAGACCATGGCTATGAGGGTCAGATAGGAATCTGCTGGTGGCATGCTTGGAAAATAACCCCTTTGCTAATAAATATTATCAGAAAGAAATCAGTTCCTGCTGCAGATGGCAACTAAATGGAACACAACAAACAGAAGAGTAAATTTTGTTCACAAGGCTGGGACCAAGCTGGTGGTTAAAACCTGGGTTGGAGAGACTCCTTCTCCAGACACACAGGCCCCCTGCACCTGGTTAACACCACTCAGGTGAAAACCATCCCCAGGCAGGTAGTTAACCCTGTGAGCTAAGTTATGCTTTTATTTTTTTTTTATCTGCAGGGTCAGGACTGCAGATTTACCTTCTTCCCACCCAGCACTCCTTGTGTTAACACAGTCCCTTCAGGCAGGCACGCCACCCAGCCCTCCACCTCTCCTTTATTTCCTTTTACTCCCCTGCATTTTATTTGACTCCAAAATGAAAACAGGGAAGAGGGCGGCAGGTTAGAGGAAAGCCTACAGAGGATTCCTCCTCCCCAGATTAGGATTTAATTGTATTCCTAGTGAGTCCCTTCTGGTTGCGCTCGGTCTTTCAGATGAATGTTTCATCAATATGATTAGGATCACATCCCTCAGTCTCGTCTATTTACACAATCGGTTGTGACAGCTCAGAGTATAGTACTCCCTAAAGGAAATATTAGATACCAGCCTATAATTTTATTCAAATCATATTTTGCACTCCACACTTTCAGCCTAATGTCATTCTCCCTTGGATTACATATTTGTGATACCCAGCAAGCACTAAAAATCCTGCCGATAAGGATTAGATTAGTGGTTACATTAGCCATCCGTACTCATATTATCACGGACAGGGCTACGGAGATTTTTGGAAGGGGAGGAGCAGACTACAGATCCCTCAAGGGGCTGGGGAATTGGGCTTGTATATGAAAAAAAAAAAAAAGTGGGTATAATAATAATAATAATAATAATAATAGCACCGCTGGCGACAAGACCCCGTTTCATGAGGTGGACAGGCGCAAAGGAAGGGCCGGCGGGCCCCCATCTTCCTCACCTCAAACCCCTCGCCGCCATTTTCCCCTTGGGGCCGGGGCCCCACGGCCACCCACCGCCTGCTCCCCCAGGCGGTAGACCCAGCGGGAAGGGACATTTTCGAGGCGTTAACGGTACCGCAGACGCCATCGCGGGCCTATTCCCGCTTCGGCCGCCGCCCTGAGGCGGCCCTGAGGGGAAGGCGGCGGCGGAGGGGGCCTGTAAAAATAACCGTCCCCGGGAAACCCCCCCCGCCCCTCAGAGAGGAGGAGGGAGAGGAGGAGGAGGTGGAAAGAAGCGGGCAGGTAGTGAAATGCGGCGTTGAGGAGGAAGGTGGGAGCAGAAATTCAGACCGAAAGTAAAAACCCCTACACCGCCACCACCGCACCTCATTACTCGAAAACACCCCGGAAAAAAAAAAAAAAAAAAAAAAGGCAAAACAAGATAGATATTACTCTTCTTTTTTTGTGATAGGGTTTGCTAACACCCTCTGACCGGAGGTACCGCTGTAGGCTTTACAAACAGCCCTCACACAGGTATTCGTAGGAGTCCTCAGACCCAGCTCGGCTCCCATGAGGACCACCATGAGGATGGTGACCGCAGCTCACGACTTACCTGTCCTACTCATCTCGGGGTCAGCAGCAGAGCCCACAGCACATGCTTCTGCCGGCTGAAAAAGCTCACCAGCTGCTAAAGGGCTTTTCACAACACATTTAGCAGCTGCATCTCTGGGGCAGAGCTGGCTCACGGTGCTGGCACAGCCTGGGCAGGCAGGGACAACCTGGCCAGAGCTGGTGCTGCTGCCTCCAAGGGTCATGGATGTGCTCAGAGCTGGTGTTAATGCTCTCACCCTTCACGGAACCCACCGTTAGAGGCACCAGCTGCTCCAGCTTCTTTCCAAAAAACCAGGAAAGAACTACTAAAAGTTTGTAAATACTTTGGTATTTACACTGTTGTTTTCCGGAATGTGGCAGCTTCTGTTTCTAGGATCGAATAAACTCACTTCTTCTAATAGATTAAAAATCAACTGAGAAATTTGCAGCTTGAAACAAAGTTTGTCTTTTAACCACAGCAGCACTTCACCCACATCTTTATGCTGCGACTGTGACATTTTACAGAAAGTTCTCTTTTAGCTTTCCTTTTTAACAAGAGAATCAAGAAATAAGAGGTAAATATTATAGTTTGTTTATATCAGATATTCACAGATATGTTTGCTTTTGTTCCCAAAGTCCAGGAAAATTAATGGAAAAACTTTAAAGGACCTGAAAATCCTCCATCATTGTCACAGAAGTGTCTGTGACTGTATCAGCCTTCACTCCCGACACAGACTGCGTTTTTTCCATCATTCAGCATCATCCTATAACTTACATAACACCATTAACATGCTAATACGATTTTCTGGCTGGTATTGCAATACTCCTGCAATATTCTCTCCAGAAGGGTGAATTAAAGACTAGTTCAGTTAGCAGGACCGTGTCAGGATTTCTTTCCCCACCCAGGGATACGCTTTGCTTCACTTCCCCCCCCCCCAACCTGCTGCTCTGCTCTGACCAGGTGATTTGCTCTAAGGTTCTGCTGATGTGAACCATGCTGCGTAGCCCAGGGCAGGGGAGCCACACTTCTTAATTAAGAGAGATTAGGATGCCACACTGGCTTAGCTGTTTCAAGCAGCCTGCACTGTGGAACACCACGTTTTCCAACAGAGTAATGACGGGGCTTTCAACTATGGCCACACACAAAGCAGTGAAGTCTCCACAGGAGAGAACACAAGGGCACGAGACAGGATCTTCCATTGAGTGCTTTCTGCCTTGTTCTGAGAATAAAGACCGGACAATCCACGTTCCTCTTTCAAAGCTCAATAACAGACAACAGAGGGGCTGAGGTTTTTTCACTCTTTTGCATCTCAACTGACCCTATGTTTGCCAACACAAACATAAACCCACTGCATTATGGCAAAATAAAAGGAGACCCCAGACTTTCATCTGCAGCAGAAGAGGCACCGCACTGTTTAACACTGAACCCAAGACAGTGAACTGCTCAAGTTCTAGTGTTTGTTTACAGAGACAGTCCTACTCCTCTCTCCCTGCTGTCTGTAAATCCCAACGAGAATGGTTCAGTTTTCTTTTAAATTGGATGAAGCAGCTTGTTTCACGCCAACAATTCTGAAGTCTAGGAAACATCAATAATCTGAAGGATTAAGTGACTGAAAAAACACAAATTACTGAACAATAGACTTCAAAAACATCCTGATTTGATTTTGACTAGAATCTCTTGATTTCTTGATGTATTACACTACCAGGTGTTGATGGTGTCAGCATATATTCCAGCCAGGACACCCTGCAGCACTGTTTGCTTACACAACACACCTATTTGTGAGGAGCTAAAAGCAATGAGGAAACAGAAGATGGCAGAGTGCAAACTCTGAGTGTCTCCATTGATCACGTGTGAGCAAAAGATGAAACCATTAGCTACGGTCATCTGAAACAGCAAATACATCCAAGAGACCATTTTCTGAAAGGTGGGAAAGAATAGAGGATCTTTCTTAATGTTTTACCAATTTATCAAGGACCACAGAGGGCTGTGTAGAGAGGTTTTGGTGAGACCTCTCCCTCCTCTTCCACACACACTAAATAACCACCAAGTTTCAATCCAAAGGGTCCACATCAGGCTCTGAAAAGCTACCACTGAGACACAAACCAGCAGCCTAAATATTTCCTATGTAACATTCCACTGAATCAGTCTGGGACAAAGAGCTGACTTGTGAACATGTCTGAGATGCCACCTGGGTATCTGAGGAGAGCCCACGTTATCTCAGATGGCTTTGTGTTTCCCGCACTGTCGGGCGTGCGATGGCAGCGACAGTGGAACACGCGCTGTTGAGGAAAGGCTGCGTTTCACCTCTCGTTTCACTGTCAACCACGCTATCCTCTGAGCAATAAAAAGCACATTTTGCAGTAGAGCAAGCCAGATTAATTAGTCCACGTACAAAATAATGCACTTTGTGGCATTGTACAGACTTTTAAAAGGCTCCATCTGCAACACAGAGCAGTTGCAGCGTTGGATATCTCTGTGAAAGCAAATAAAGTAATAATAGTAGTATTAAATATAAGTCATAGCACCTTTGGCATTTTTGTCCAAATAGACTTCAACATACGATGTAGGCACATAGCCCTCCTCATCTTCATTCCTTCGGATTCGTGTCCACCCATCACCTTTGTCTTCTTCTATTACATAGAGCATTTCTCCTTCTGCTACAGAAATTGTTCCTTCATTCTGACCTGAAAGACACAGTAAGAGGGAATTAAGGCACAACAGGAACTGCAGATGCAGCAGGGGGTGTCCAGGGCACACTCAGACAAGGTGCTGACGTGACCTTCGCTGCGTCACCAGCAGCATGAACAAGAACATGTGATTCTGGAAACAACAGTCTGTGCATGAAGAGCCAGACGAATGTGATCCTGACAGCAGAGTTTTGTTGTGGTTTTTTTTCTTTGCAGAATCCATGCATAATGGGAGACAAATCACTCTTAGTGCCTCTCTACAAAACAGAATCACGCCAGAGCCTCCCTCGCCCTTTCTGTGTCTATTTAAGCCCTGAAGGGGTTAAATGAAGGTTTCCCACTTCCTTGGCATATCAACTTAAGAAAACAACAACTGAAATGAGAGTAAAGCTTGAGTGATACCTTCAAACGTATAGAGAGCTTTACATGTTCCTATGGTGGGTAGTGGTTCTTCATCATCAAATTCATCGTCAAAATCCGTCGCGGGTACCTTCATCTCAGTCTCCTGACTTTGCTCTTCCGTGTAACTGCCATCTGGGCTGCTCAAGAGAGGAAAATACACAGCAACTATAGCGACCAGCCTCAGGAGCAGAGAGGACTCCATTACTAGACATTTAAGGCAAGGTGGGCTGGAGCAGCTCAACAATTCCAAAGCACACTCAACAAAGGGCTGTTACCACCAGCAACTGTCTCAACCTGATGGGTGAGACGAGCCATTTTTCCCATCAAAAGCTGTAAAAAGCACCTATCTCACCTTTGCAGCAGTCGGTACAGGACTATTACACATTTCTTTGTATTGAAAGTTGGGTTCTTCCGCGTGCTAAAATCAGCACGTGAAACACTTCATGGAGTGCCTGCCATTGTCCTGTTTACAGATTAATTTTCTGAATGCTGCAGAGCTAATTTTCCCATTTAACACGCTAAGGAAAAGGGGTCCAAATACCAGTGTGAAGAAGAGAGCTCTGTACAGATACTGTACCTCTCCCGGTCCTGGGCACAGCTGTTCACTGCTGAAGTGTTCTGGGCTTCATAGAGTCCGCTCTGCCGCCTGGCCTGTTCAGTCCGTGCGGGCAACCTGCCCTCCACCTCAGCCAGCCAGCCCTGCAAGGGGAAGGCAGCATCACCCACCTCGCCTGCTTCAGCTCTCAAGGGGATACACGTTGCTTTTACTTTGTTGTGTCGTGTTGGACATACAGACTATGGAACTAAAACCAGTTTGTAAACATACTTAAATTTTCCTTTGGGTTGCAGCTGTCAGGGGGAATAAATTCTCTAAGTGTATATTAAATCTATTGGTCTTGCCAAAAGCCACACTTAGTGAAAACTCTGATTCTTTTTTGACACTGGGTGCCGAGAGCACCATGACCCACAAGCAGCAGTTAACAACAGCTCTGGGGAGCTGCTGCTGCTCCAGACACAATCAAGTCAAAAGCTGTGTTGTGGCAGCTTACAGCAGTCTCAGCAACACCAGAAACAGCAGTCTCAGTCGCTGCTGAGAGCAAGAGGACTAAAGCTGAGGAGAATGAAAGACCCAGTGATTTTCAACTGGGTAAGAAAGCAATGAACAGTAAAGCCAACAACTGCAAGAAATGTCTAAAATTAATGGGCTGTATCTATTTATGTACATGGTGTAATTTATAGAATGAAGTCTTTTCTCAGCCCCTATAATGCTTCTTATGTAATTATAATGGCTTCGTATGTTCCAAATACTCCTTATGCTCTTCAGATTTTGTATCTCTAAGAAGCTTCAAGTTAGTGGCAGACTATTCCTTAAAACATATTTTATCTGACAACTTCAGTCCTGCTGTTAGACTACAAATGGTGCTTTACATTTATGTTTCTCTGATTTTCCACAGACACCTGTAACACGATGCTTAAAATTATTTATTTAATTAAATAAGCATCTGAACCTCTCTGGGCAGTCCAGAGAGCTTTACGTTTTCTCTTATCCACCACTTAGCACAATTTGTTTTCTGTGGCAAATTAAACAGCAGGATTGTTGGTTGACACTCAGGTAGCACTTACCCACATGTAGTAAGAAAATGCATCAATACATCTGGAAAAGCAATGAAGCATCTGCTTCAAACTGAGCATATGCTGAGCAACATTTTACTGAAATGTCTCTTCCCATACCTCAAATTTCTGAACTTCTAATCGTAACTTTTCAATGTTCTGGCCAAGTTCTGCTAATCTGTGATCCACGCTTGCCGCATCTCCCATCTGTGGGTTCTTGATATACACATCTTTCATTTTCGTTAAGGCATCTCTGAGAGACAGAGGAAAAATAAAATATGTAAGGGTTAGTGTGGCTGGAGCAAATCCCTTTCTCTAAATGAGGGCAAATAAAATGATAATAAACCCCCTCTTCTTTACTCTGTGGTTCAAACCTTACTGGTTATAGAGATAACTGAGAACATCCAGACAGGGCCTTTTGCCATCAAAAAAAATAACAGTAAAATCCCTTGCCAGAAGAGAGCTTACACTGTCGGAGATGGAAAAAAGCGAGTGACACCTTCACCGACAATGTGACACGACAGAGACATTGTGCACAAGCCAAACTCTTCAAGCCCCTGCGTTAAAAGGAGCTCCTCGCTTACAGACAGCTGAGGGTTCTTTGAACGAGTGAGGCAGGAGGAGCCTCCTCAACGGATTGCGAGGCTACACAGGAGATGTGCTGTCTTGGTTCAAGCACACAATACATTTAGACCAAGTAATATGAACTCCGTGTGCCCTTCTTGAAGAGCCTTAGCATAAAAACGATGGAATTCTTGGACAGTGGCCTTTTGCAAGCCAAAAGGAGGAATCTGGTATTGATTTTTAGTCTGGCACGTTCTTTAATTTGGTACTATGATTTCTACTTGCTAACTCTGGGCAAAAAAATATAAAAAAATCTTGCAACCATTGCAATGAATAACACCTTCCACTTTCTAGATGAGTATCACCCCAGTTTTGGGGGAACAGAGGAACAGTTGCATCATTATTCTCCATCAGGGGCCGAAATCCAGTTGAGAAACTGAGACAAATATGTGAACATATTAATAATAGTGTTAATCAGAAACTCTCACCCTGCCTGTTGCAGTTTGTCTTTCGCAACCCATGTTATTTGTAAGATATTTATTTCACACTGCTTAAAATGAAGCTAAATCCAGATGGTTTGCATTTGTCACAGTGCAGCGACAGAAGGACCTTTGGCCACACAATGCAACCCTGTGTCCCGGGGAATCGCACAGCATTTTTACTAGACTCTTCCTGGTGGCTGTGATACCAAACACCTGGGGTGTCCAAGATGGGAATTTTAAGGCTTGGTATGATGAATGTGGTACTTTAAGGTCAAGGTTAACATAGTCCATGCCTTCCTGAGCTCCCTCAGGAAAGGCTATGGAGCTCTCACCAACAGCGGTGTCCTGCTTTTGACCTGAGTCCAGTTGAGACTGAACTTGCAGAAAAAAGTTCTCTGCACGATGATGAACATTTCAGAGCTTAGAAGGATGGATTTACGAGCTGATTTCCTGCATTGCTGGCACAGCTATTCAGCTTTTCTCTCAGCATTAGTTGGGGGGAGAAAGGTTAATGCGAGTCCCACGAGTCAAGTTAACACTCTTTATATTTTAGAGTTTCCCACCAAAATCTTGACAATTGCAATCCTGTGCCTGCCTCTGCTTTGTGTGTACAGAAAATGGGAAAAAGTGTGGGTGGCAAGGAAGTGGGACTACTCTGTGGTTGAAGCCCTAAGGGACAATATTGCAAACATATGAGTCATGATTATTACTATTTTTTTTAACTCTTATTTAACTGCTGGTACGACTTCCTCAATCACATACTATTTATTTAAAATTACCTCATTCTGCTCCGATTTCATATCAGATTTTTTAACATTATGTTACCTCAGAATCAATACAGAGCAGAATGGAAAATCTGTACAAAGACTAATGTAAGTTAACACAGAAAAAAAAGCAAAGCTATGAGAAGTCATAAAACTTCTAACATAAAACAAAAAAGTTTTCCCTTCTTATTCACGATGTAAAATACAAGGAAAAAAGTTTGGGTTACCAGACATAATAAATAGGTTCTTCAAAGTAAAGTCAGAGGAAAGTAGGCACACCTGAATGCAAAGCAGGGTTTAGGGACAGACTCGTACAGAGAGGCTAAGTCTTGAAATCATTCAGGGAAGAAAAGTTCTGTCTCTTGCAAACATAACATGCTGAATCTTTAATGCAACTGGAGAATGTGGACAAAGCAAAAAATAGAGGCTGCCAGAATCAATTAAAAAAATGTGTATCTAAAATAGCTTTATTCTCAACCAGAATGACAAATACAGCCTCATAGAACAAGCATCCACAAAAGCACAGGAGTCATTATTTTTCTGCTTCCAAGAAACCTAAGCTACGGATTAGAGAGTCTTAAGATACACACCAATCAATCAACACTTTTGAGGATGTTATCATGCTCTTAACAACCTCTCTTGCTGGGAATCTACCTGTGCAAACCTACCAGCAGCAGGTGCTCTGCTTAGCTCTATTTGCATTTTACTCTCTCTTAAAAAAACACCCTCAGGAACAGACCACATCAAGAAACAAACTTAGTGCATCTAACAGTGATCTTTGGCTCGTGATTAAACTGCTGCTCTCCTGGGAAAGCCCAAGAAAGCAGCTCCAGAAAGAGGGAAAACTGTTTCCCATTGCTTCAACTTGTATCATTTCCATCCTTATTCTAGGAACTTCTCATCTCACAATTCCAAAGCCAGCTTTTGCCCCAGCTCTGACCTCTGTATCAGCCAAAATTCAATAACTGATATCAGAACCTGAGTTGTGGAAAGCCCTGCATTTCTCAGGTTTTTTTTAGCCATATGTAACTTTTGCTTCTTCTCTCCTTGGCACCATAAACAAACTGAGAACCTTGTTCTCATTTGATCTTTCTTATATGTTAATTGTTTCTGTTCTCCTACATAAGGCTACCTATTTCAGTTTTCATTGGAGGGGGTAGATGTACCTTTGATCCATCTCCTTCTGAATGTCTTTGTTTAGTTCATCAACTTTTTGCTGAAGTTTCTTTCTTCTTTGCTCAGGTGGGAGATTGCTGAAGTCTTCTGGGCCTGCTCCCTGCAGAGTGGAATGGAAGAGGGGAGAAACAAAGAAAGAAAGAAAAAAAAAAAAACAAACAACAAAAGTCAGAGCCTGCAAGAATCCTTCAAGAATCCTTCAGGATTGCATTTTGAAAAGAGCTCACAAAAATCTGTGCAAAATCACAATGGTCTGAAGCATTGTTATCGTTTGTACTGAGAGTTCTCAGACCCTGAATGGTCAGGAATCTGTAAGGCCCTGGAAATAATCCCAGGACCACATCCCAGTTCCCTACCAATTAGCTAATGGGAGATCACCACCAAAAGAACGCCAGAACTCAACGGCAAAGCTGAATAATTATTTTTATCCATGCTTATAATCAGATTTTATTGAATAGAATTCCATTCGCTTTCCCGCTTTCCTCCCCTCTGCTACAGACAGCATCCCCATACAGTTAGGTGTTCTTACTCCGGTCTCACAGTCACACTTCTCGCGTATACCCCTAATTGCTGGCTTGTTCTGCATAGTCTGAGTATTAGTTCAATAGAGCTAATTTATGCCAGGGCCCTCCTGAACACAGTAATATAATAGAAGTGATTCTGCAATTTAAAGCCATGCTGCATGCTTTTCAGGATTCACATTCTATGCCAAAGTCTCTAAGTTCTTCCTCTCTCATGTGTATGAGCATAAAAAACAGGAGTTAGTTCAAAGCTGTAGAATCAATACAATTTGAAATCACAACCGAAGAAAACATTTGACCACAGTGGTTACCTTTGTGTGATTCTGCTTGAACGCCCCTTTTCTGCTTCAAACTGCTATGCCTCTTCTCGATTGCCTCAGTTTGACACAGCAGACAGATGACACATAAAATACATCCATACTATTTTCTTCAAAGTACCACCTATTTTTATCTTGCAAGAAGGCAAAGGGGACAGTTTGGGGCGGGCTATACTGACCACAGCTCAATACTAATTAATTGCACCATAAAGGAATGAGGTTCTTGTACATAATCTTTAACTTGTGCACATTTTTCTTGTTTTGGTTTCTGCTCATTCCGCTTCCCATTTCTAAAGGGGAATCCTGGCCTATGGGAGAGGGCAGGGTAAAAACAGAGAGCTTGAGTAATGAGATTCAAGGGCCCAGCAGCTACTGGAAGCTTGTGAGCAGAGTTGCAATGTTAGTCTTACTAAAATGCCAAGTCTCTCTCCTGAAGAGTGTGATTTAGTGGAAACTCTGCCAGAAAAGCTGCCCATTAGACCCTTTCAACTCTGCAGTGAATGTGCTCCAAGACAGTGTGTTCTTTCTTCTGCATTTCTTCTGCATTTGCAGAACAAGCTGTTTGGGCAGAAAGTGTGTGGGTGTCAGAGGGACGGGGACAGCTACAGACAGGTCACCTCCTCTGGCCCAGCCATTTCAAATAACAGAACGGGCAAACCTACTGAAATTGATTCTCAGTACAAGATAGCATACGTGTCTAGTTAAGTCTTGATCATCTGTGTAATAACACACTTAAAATTCCATTTCATGAGACACTGGGAAAGCAAATTTAAGCCAAAGGAAGGAAACAACTAAGTTACATGCATTCTGAAACTTTAACCCCATGAAGTCCCAGCAGTGCTTACATGACTTGTTGCACATGGTAAAGGAGAGTTCTATTTTAATTCATTCTTTAATGGTAATATTTTACCTGATAGTAACTCCCACATCACATTAGACATGAGAGCCATTCAACGTATGTTACAGATAATCTACACAATAAAGCCACAAGTATCTCTTTAAAGCAAGGCATCTGGATGTAGCTTTGTAAATGAAGATGCAGTTACAAGAAAGACCATATAATATATTCTTCTCACTTCTAAGCAGAAGAGACTGAAAATATAACCAGTTTGACATTAGGAGAATGCAACAGATGTAGTGAAATGAATTTGGAAGAGCATCTTCTCTTTTTGAGAGATCATTCAAAAGATCATTCAACTTCATTCAAAAGCTCTAGGCTGGAGTAAATTCAGTATCTTTGTTCACAATGCTTCAGACCAAAGCATGAGTGGTGCATAGAAACGCGTGCCCCAGACCAGGAGGGGATGTCTCTCACACTTTACTCCATGCTCAATAATCTCCCATCACAACAGAAGCTACAGATCCTCCTCCAAGAGGAGTCAAGGAGCAATTTTTGCACATGCTGGGCACATTTCATGCTCTCAAGCAAAACCACGCACGGGCTATCTCTGAAGTAGGGAACGTTGCCTGCGTTTTCCAGAAATACTTCAGCTGAGGTGAGGGGGAAAATCTGTGCTATTTTTGATGTACTATCATAGGACCAGCAGAACCAGTGCTCACTAGATTTCCTCACAAAGATACTGGGATTTAGGATGCAAATTGTCCCAAAATGAAGGATTGTGCATAAAGAGGCCGTGTTAGGACCAGTTTCTGGGGGGAAGCTATACGTGGGGAGAGCGTGAGGTTTATCAGCCCGTTTTGGCTCTCGTACAGCAAGGATCTGTGAGGAAATGACAAACAAGCCCATTTCCTCTGCCTGAGGCGTACACAGGTCTCAGCCCTCTCTGCACATCTTTCAAACTCATGCAATTCTTGGGGAACGGCCAGGTCAGCTGCATATTTTGGGTGGATTTATTTCTACATCCAAAGCCTTAGCTCAGCTACACAACACTGTGACCAGGAAAACAACAAATGGAAATCCCTGGTAGAAATGTGTTGCATCGAACGGTGGCTTTGCAACAGCCAAACGAACAAGGTCTGCAAATAAGCTGGAGACTTCCAACCCTTCCTCAGCCTGCCACAGGTCTCCAGTGAGAAGCAATATTGCTGATGGAGCACAAGCAAGTCACTGTGTTGGCAGAGCAGCAGCAGGACCCAAAATTCCTAGAGCTGCAGCAGGTAGCTGTCATGGCCTGTGTGTTTCCTCTGAATAAGCTGCTACGAACAGAACAAGTCCACAATGATGTATCCAAGAATAATGTAGGTGTAGAGGAAAGAGAGCACCTAAAGGCACTGAGTAGTGGGGAGTAAGAAAACTTTCAAGCTAATGCAGTTAAGGTGCTCCTGCAGACCCCCTGAAGCTCTCCAAAACTGCCATCAGTCGCTTGCGGCTCTGGCATGAAGTGGGTCAGCAAACCAGTCATGTTGTCCTTTGTGACTGGCCTCAGGAAGGGCAGAGGATGGAGAGAAGGTGTCAGGAACACAGCGAGGTTTGGAGCATCTCAAGCACTACCGCACCACATGTGTGAAGTTCAGCACATAATTTGCTTTCCCAAATATCTTCACCCCTTCCCTTTCCAACTTAGTAACGTATTATCTTACCGTAGTTCAAGAAACCTTCCCAGCTGCATCCAAGATAGAATTTTTGGATTCACATATATGTGTATCTTTCCATTTGCAAATTCAAATCAGACCAAGTTAACCTTGTTGGTTAAGATTTACAGAACTTTAATTAATGTCATTATTAGTTATTCTGTAGGACTACATAGGGCTGTAAAATGTAGGTGATAACGATGCAGATTTCCAGTAATACGTGGACATGGAAAGTAAACTTTGTAGCTACATTACACAAAAAGACGTGCATTCTCTCTGGAAAAGGTCCAGCAAACATAGATCTTTGTTGTGCTGGTTTGTTTTTTTTTTTTCTTTAAATGTTTTAATGTATAAAGTAGCAGAATTACTCAATACTGGTTTTCTACATTTTCATAGCCCTAGATTATAAATGTGAAAACTAAACTATATATTAGAGTTAATTTTTTTTAGCAGCTTATTAGAGAGTGAATTCTGATCACCTCTATTAGACTCCAGACCTGTGTATTCAGAGTTATCTGATAAATATCAAAAAAGCAAACACAAAGAAGAAACAAATTTAACAGTTAATTTAAGTGTCATGTCATATGTGGCACAGTGCACATTAAAACACACACAGAAAATTGTGATTAAAACAGAGGACAGGCATGCTATAAATGTGCTTACCAGCTTGAGAGAAAGCTTCATGTAAAAATTGGAGAGATACGGGGGGGGAGGGGGGGGAGAAAGAGAAAAAAACAACAGTGCATCAGTAGAAGAGGAACTTTTTTTTAGACTGATCTTACAATAAAATGACACACAATCCCCCTGCTGTTGGAAGGCAAAATGGGTAACACTAACAGATCTGTGCAAAAGTTCACAAGATGAGCCAGGGTTATCAGTCAGCTGCCGTTTCCTTGCCAGAAACAGAAATGGAAGAGTCTTGTACCTCTACACGTGTGCTTCAGTGCTGCAGGTGAAGATTTGGCCCGGATCGCCTGCTTTACAGCCGCTACAACAGCGGTGATTTTTCTCATTACAGTGACATCTCTAAAGTGGAAAAACCCTCAGAACTTGCATGTGTATCCAAGACACTTCAGATCAAAAACGTGCTGAAACACAGTCATGAGCATCAGCCCCTCTACGTTTAAGAGAAGAGGGGTAACACCTGCCCAAACCCACTGAAGGGGCAGGGGACTGCCCTTGTCTCCAGCTGCAAACCGCAGGGTGGGATCTCCAGCAATCCCCAGTGATTTCCTGGCTCTCAAGCCTACGTTCAAAGGACAACACCCCCGAAATATCCCTCTTGATTGCATACAATGCTGTCTGAGCAGTCACGTAAAGTCATTTCACGTTCTTGAACAATTCAAAAATAAATACTCAAGTCTCAAACATACTCTGGCTGTGCAGTCAGGCAAGGTCAGGACCAAGGAGGAGGAAAAAACCCTCTTCTCTTTCCACCAAATTGATTCTATGATAGCACAGCAAGACATTATTCAAGCTCCTTAAACGATATACATGATCTAATTCTCCAAAGGTTACCACGTTTCCTGGTACGGAGCCAAAACATTATCTTTTAGTTACTCTGGGAAAGTGAGAGACTCAAGCGTGTGCTTCAGGGGCCTCCAGAGCAGGACTTTGCCTCTGCCCTCCATCACTTGCACGTTCAGCTCTCGACAGCGCTGGAGGATCTCAAACTGCCAAGGGAACAAACCTGCCCAGGCAGGCAAAGTTACCAAAGCCTCTTCCAGTGGTGCAAGATGTTAAAACAACTGCAATTCAGAAGTTTTTCCAAGAGACAGGGAGACCAACAGTGCTCCAGTGCTCTTCTGCTCGGTGCTAAGGAGCACCAGTTCACTGCCGGTCAAGATATCAAGCCAGATGTTAAAGGGAGAACCAAAACTATGCCCGGCCTCCTCCTCCTCCAGCAACCCGCACTGTGCCTGTCCTTCCAGCTCTTCGGGGACAGCTGTGAAATGCTCAAACTATGCAAGAAAAGTGCTTAAATGCATGTGCTCAGTTTTAAAAGACAGTTGAAAGGTAAAAGCTGATAAACGCCTCTCAATCCAAGCACTGATCAGCACCGAGAGACCTCTGAACCCCTTTCCAGTCAAGAGTTCTCTGTTATTTTACCAACAGCTCCTGAATATGATGCTCTCAAAAAATGCTCCCTTTTTAGCAAAAGCACAGTACTTTAGGATTGGATTTAAAATAACGGTGGCTCCACATTGGTGATGTTTTTGACAGCACGACTTAAGAAGAAACACACCTTTTTCAAAAATAGCAATTACCATTAGTTACCAGAATACAGAAATACACACCGACCATTCAAGGAAAACATACGGCCTTGGGATAAATAGTGAAATACTCCATTTGAACGGATGCATTCGGTGACCCCGCAGCAGCTGAAACTTCCCTCTGAAGTTCAGTCCATTAGGAA
Organism: Gallinago jamesoni; assembly: GCA_025769975.1. Taxonomy (NCBI): domain Eukaryota; kingdom Metazoa; phylum Chordata; class Aves; order Charadriiformes; family Scolopacidae; genus Gallinago; species Gallinago jamesoni. The sequence goes on from JAOQGH010000012.1 coordinate 39,342,908, forward strand.
GTAAAGGCACGATAATCATCACAGTGCAATGAAGAAAATTCACTCTCTGGGCTACGAGGCCGTTAAACACAGCAAACAAACCCAATCCATTTGCGAGATTAATCGTACGGGAAGGAGAAAGAACGAGCTGCTGAAGAAATTCAGCGTAGGCAGCTTTTGTTTGGGGAATTGTTTTAGCACTCCTGTGAACTTTAGCATAGACGTGATCAGCACAGATTGAGATCCTCGTACATAGATACAGACAAGACTCATGGTGCGGGATATTTACCTACAAAGCGCTCTATAAAAGGCACAAATGTAGGCTACATGCGCTAGTTTCTAAACACTACTTGCTCTAAAGGCACTATGCTACTGCAAAGAATCATCTGCATCAAGACTATTCTTTTGCTATGAATCCAGCAAATTTGAAAAGGATTACGGACGCTGTATAAGCCCAATTCTTATGCTGTTAAGTATGACAAAAATAGAGAACTTATTAATAGCGGTTCCAAATCGTACATCAGGGATTGTTATAACCAGTACAAATAACAAAGCAGATCATAGACTGGAAACAGCGAAATGCTGAAATAAGTCATATTCAGTTTTCCATTCCATAATTTTACACAAGAGTGATTCAGTTTGTATAAACAAATATAAGCAGACTGAAGATAAATTTGCATTAAACACTACATAACTACTTTTGCCCATTCTGTTGGGTTTTCACAGCTAGAAACTTGCTCAGAGCTCCTGGGAGAACAGAGGCACTTCTTCCCCCAAATGATCAAATGAGTTACATTTCTTCCAAATGAGCAAATCTGTTTCAAGCTGTCCATTTCAAACAAGTCTAGCAGGGAGAAAATGAAGAGCCTAAGAGCCACAAGCTTCAATAACACATGAGAGAGCATGAAAGCAGCAAGTCCATGTGTTATCGGACAGTCACGGACACTAACCTCACTTACAGAAAACAGGGTTGAAATAAATCACTGGATTTCATACAACCAAGAGGTCATTTTCTTTCTTAGTGGTCCCGTAACAATCTCCCCATACTCTGCTTTATGTGGATATTATATTTAAAGGTCACATATCTTGATTCCACGAGTTATAATCAGTACAGAGAGTTCAGGGAAGCTTCAGAAAGCTCCACGGAGTGCTCCACGACCAGGCACAGAACACGTCGCTGCACTGCTATAAATCAGGGCTTGGCTCAAGATGCTCAAAACTGCATTTATAAAATAATTTAGAATAAACGCGTGGAACCTGTTTGTAGTCCTTCCTCTGAATTTCACAGGTCCAGCTACTTTAATTGTGCCAATTTCAGCATTTCCAAGACTAGCAGACATATCTTTCTTGCACATAACCCAGTAAGCTGCGACTTGCCTCCCATCAAATTTTCCTTTTATCTTTTACCAAGCGCATTTCCACAGCACACTCTGAGGGCGTTGTAAGTGGGGTTAGCGACTGTGTAGCAACGGTATGGGCTGATCACACCATACACGGACTTACAACGTATTCCCTAGCCTCAATGGCACACGTGGGTGTCCCTAAAGTCCTCTTCATGAGTTCTTTGTGAATATACAAAGACTGTGTCTGCTGGTGAGTCAGCAAGAGAAAAGACACATCCGTTACACTGGAGACGAGCACGGCACCTCTGTGTTTATTGCTTCTACAGCAAGAGACAGCTTGGCCTTTAGCTAGCCTTTAAGTGCCAAGTGGAAATTTCCTAGAAACTAGGTGAATATTAAGAGATTAGCATTCTCACAAAAATCAGAAAACACCATATTTTTAAATGCTAGCTTACACACGCACGGACAGAAAACATCTCTCTGTGCTACAATAAACCACAGCTTTAATGATCCCACCCACCAAAAACCCCTCGTCTTGGCACAGATTTATACACTTAGGTTAGAGTAACAAGTATCCCCAGGGGCAGGGAAGAGAGCAGGTAGAAGAGGAGGAGGTTTGGTTTGTTTGCTGTTTCTGCATGCTCACAGAACAACAAAGCACCCGTCGCCCAGGCAGACCCACAGCTAAGTGTCGAGGGACAGGACTGCACAGTGTGGCACAGAGGAGAGACGGGGTGGGAAAACATTACCCAGTGCAATGGAAATAAAAATCACATTATAATGAAGTCAACAACTTCCACTATAAAGGAAACCACAAAAGTCCCTCCGTGTGCTTCATGGAACTTGGGTAATGACAGTGATATCTGTGTCTCAGCTCCCAGCCCCATCCTCTCTGCTCAGTTACAACCCAGAGGGCCAGAGAGGGAACGCAATTCTGCACAACACAGTAATTCAAAGGTGTAAGTTCTACCCCTGGATTGTGTTAGTTCAGAAGTATTGCTCTTTAAATAAAGGTGCTGATGTTACTGCCGCTTAAGCAATAAAACAAAAGAGCACAAAATTAATATCAACTAGCAGAATATTGCGTCGTCTTTGTCCTCAAAATGGAATTAGAAAAAGCAGAGCAAGCAGAAATGAAATTGAGTTATATAAGTGGTTCCTCATTTTTTGTGCTCTTCTGGCTTTAACTTCCCTAAAGAGACAGCGTTGATTTTAAGTGTTATACTACTTTTATACCGCCTTTTTAAAGGGTTATTAGAAACAGCACTCACAAAAACCATATAAAAGACTTTTTTCCCCCCTTCTAATTCTGATCCATGACAAGGGCTGTAACGGCTTTAGTCTTTTCAATGGACATTTCTGCTATTGGAGATAGAAGAAAGAAGCTTTAAGGAAAATAGAAAAATGTGATTAGAAAACCATAGACACTGACAAGAGTCAGCACCTATTTTTTTTCCTTTTTTTTTTTAAAAACAGACTAGGATTTCATATTGGCAGTGACCACTGATGCTGGTACTGGCGCCTCTACATTAACCTTGCATCTGTTGTAAATTGTTCAGGCATCTGCTTCCTTCCATGATAACAAGATACACTGGATTTTTTGGTTTGGAAGCAAAATTAAAACCAGACTGGGCACAGGACGTATTATTAATGATATAATTCATTTTAACAGTCACCATTCTGCTTTAATTTTGCAAGTCCTCTTTTCCAAATGCAACATACGATGCTAAACCAAAACTTTATAAGGAAATTACTAAAACATACTGACTCTCTAGACACGTTCTGATCCCAAAGATTTCATGGAGGAATTGTATGGGAGTCCATTCACTCACTTATGTTTCAAGGATCAGTTACAATGTGCAGTTCAGCTGGTGGTATTTATCCTGTTACGGTCTTAGTATCTACTGGACTTGTTCACATTAACTAGTTCCTTCTCATGCCAATGCAAAAAAGGAATATCATCTAGTTTCCTCCAAAATAAACAAACGGTTACTCTGGCTTTTGTAGGAGTTAACAGCTCAGTTTATCAAAAAGCCAGGAAGGACCTGCTTGGCAATTTGGTTGAATACTGTAAAATAATACTTAAAACACCTTCGTGGCCACCTTTACTGCAAGGTGTCTGGCTGGAGTGGAATTCTGTTTCTGAACAAACCCAGTAGTGCGGAAAGAATATTCAGAGCAAATGAAATTCTTCACTCTCCAAAGCCAAGCACCCGTTACATTGTCCTGTCCTGGTGGCTCCTTGTGCGACCTGCCCAAAAGTTGCTTCACTGATGTGTTTCTGCACAAATCAAGTGTTCTTCTGTGTAGAGGACGTTTTCCCTCTATGTCCTCCTAATTTCTGTGGTAACACCACAATTCACTATTCCTAACATCACTGCTCATGCTCCTGAGCAAAATTCAGATGCTTTTGGATTTGGCAGGGGGATGGAGAGGAATTGAGAAAAGGAAATCTTATAAAACTTAATATGGTAAAAGCAGAATTAACAGTATTATGCGGCTGTACTGAATACAAAGTGGGTCATATCAACCACATCAGCTCAAACAAATGTCAACCACTCAGTTTTCATCTAATAAATCAACAGCAATTGGGGGTGGCTCTTGATTTTTTTTTTTTGCCTGGTTAGAGTTATCTTATTTTTGAAGGTCATACGGCATTTTCATGATCTTTTAGTCTGACCATTTCTATAACAGATCACCAAGGACCTATGAAATGTGAACTTGAGAAGTTTTCAAATCAGTTGGAGGAAGCTGCCAGAGCTCTGCAGCCTGTCCTACGCTGTATTTCTACATGAACCAAGGGCCTGAATTTGTCCTGTCTGGAAAAAGAGAGGATGATCTGAACATTGGCTTCCAACTCTGGGGGATGAGTCAGGCAGGAAAAGTATTTACATACAAACATCCTCGTAGCTACCAGGGGAAGGAAATGAAATAAAAAGAGAACACAGTGAAAGGTTTAAATTCATATTTAGCAATAGCCTCCTTGCACATTTTTAATGAATGTGTCAGCAGAAATTTGAGGGTTTTCAGAGAAGACTATAGGAAATTGTTCTCATTATTCACCTTTCACAAAACCCACTTAAAACCAATATGGTTGGCAGAATTTGTAAGACTCACTTGGATTTCTCAGATAGCTCATACATAAAATAATGGCCTTTCTTTAGGAAATATTAAGAGCAATTAGTCATAATTGCTTATATGGCCAAATACTCGCTAAACAGCAATTTGCACATTTGAGTTACAAACTTTGTGAAGTGCCCAGGGAACTACAAACTAGCAATTTTAAATCAAGTTTGAAATACTCAGCATTATTTTCAGCATTCTGTTCCATGAATGGCAGTATGGGAACACTGGATTGTAACACAAAGCCTCACCTTCAGCAGTCCCTCACTCTCCAAAGTGTCTCATACCCTCTATGAAGCCCGCTGCCAGGTGCCACCAGGACACCCACTGCCCAGCACACCCCCAGCTTTGCTGCTGCAGAACCAGAATTGAAAGACCATCTCCCCCCATAAAAACCACTGAGAAGCCAGTCTGAGCCAAACTGCAACTGGGGGAAGGAGGTACATTTACAGAACCTGCCTTTGGACAACTTAGAAACTTCCTGCTTCCCCAGTGAAAAGCACCAGAAATGTGACTTTTGGGGGTTCTGAATGTCCCATTAAATGGCAATTCCTTAGGAGAGAACTGAAACCACTCTTTATAACATTTTTTTTTAAAAAAAAAAAGTACTGTCTGCAACCAGATGAGAGAAAATACTGTTTACAGTGCTGTTCTCAATTCTCAGTAACTAACCACTGATGTTCCCCACTGAAACCATCCCTACTTTTATACAGCTCCAGCCCTCTGCCCTAAATGTCAGTGCAGTCCCTGGAGCAGAATTTAGGCTTTTTAAAGTAGTCACTTCCTTGCTGTTACAGCCTGCTCTAAAAAATGCTTTAAAAGACTGAACACTTGTGTCTCCTTCCTGTAATTTTTATAGGAGGAAATAATTCTAAGGACCTTAACCTAGGAGCCAAAGCCATGCTATGCCAGCAACTTCTCTGCGCAACTGTCCCACGTGTGAGCTTCTGGAAAGATAAAGTCTTGGTTTTGTTTCAAAAATGGAAAATTTTACCTTGGGGACCTATTATTTTACTTCATACTGCTTATGAAGACCACCAATGAATGTGTTTAATTCAACAAAAACACTTCCCCTTTAGTTCACCAACACAGCAACAGCTGGTGTCAAGGACGAGACCAGAGCGGTTGTCCTGGGAAAACTCATGCCATGCTTCCTACTCCATCAGCAAAGGCGACAGGGACACTGTGCTTCTAACAGGGGTGATGTGTCACAGAATGTTGATCCAGTGTGTTCTAGACCCAGGTGGGTCCCCAAGGTCAACCAAGGAGGCTGTAAGCTTCTCAGCACTGTACAGTGCATAGAACAGCACCTACCACACCACACCTCAGCCGAAAACCCAAACATTAATCCCTCTAAACATCTCATCTGCATTCTGGAACTCACATGTGAGACTGATAAAGCTTTTGCAGACAGAATATCATTTTAAACTGTGTGCATCATAGCACTGGGAAGTGAAAATCAGTTCAGAAACCATCAAAATCTGTGGACTTAATGCCCAAAAAAAGATGCGGTAGCCTGAAGTTCTGTGTGCTACTGGTTGTAGGGAGGGCTATAAGGACAAGCCGAAGATGGAACTTGAATTTCTTTTCCTAGCATTGCAATGGTTCATCACATATTTATCAAACTCTTAGTTAATTAGAAAAATAAAAGTTAAAGATCATGGCAGGACTTTAAATTCTTCTATTGACTCTTAAAAAGCTGATCAAGCTACATCATCTGCTCAAGAAGGTCCAAACGCAGACATGAGAAATAAAATTGGTGGGAAGCTGGCTCTCTACAGGAATCAAATCAAACCTTCCTCTCTTATCCAACCTTCACAGGATGTGGTTAAGGTCCTCGAGAATCATCTGCCCCAAGTATTTAGATCCAACTGAAATCAACACATCTAGGTAGCTGGAGGGAATGTTAAATTCAGTGTCCCCTTCAAGTCTCCACTGACATGGCAGCCCTGGTTTAAAGCACACATATGCCATAAACCACCTAGAATCAGTTCATCTTTCCCATTCTCACCAGTTTGTTTTGGTTTTTTTTTTTTTTTATCCTAGGACTCAGACTTACTAAACAAGTTAACATTGCAGCACTTGAAACATCAGTCTCCAGATGTCACACACAGAAGCTTTCCTGGCCATAGAATACAGGGAAATCACCTTCTCACTACTACAGCAAGGTCTCAGATCCTTCCAGGGAAACGCCTGAACATGCACCAACTGAATGATGCTCCTCCAAACCTGCTCTGCCACAGACATACACAGGCCTACTCAATTAATGACTTTTGACTTCTACATGACTATTACTTAGCGTTCAGCTCTTCTTTGGACAATCCCTCCTCCCCCAAAGCCCCAAATGGGTAATTTCCATCAGCAACTGCACTTTTTGTGGTTTCATTGTGGGGTTTTTGACTACAAATGGCTTTATAGGTTTGGATTCCTTGGATTTGTCTGCATGTTATGATAAAACACAATGGATTCATTCACAAAACAAAGCAAGTTTTTACATAACAGAACGTGCAATAAAAGCGCAAGAAAGAAAAGAGAAAGAAAAAGAGAGAGAGAGAGAGGTATCCAGAGGAGAACTTACCCCGCGCTTTAGGCTCCTGAAGCAGTGGATTTTGGGTTTGGAGGTCATGAACTCGTTGAAGCGATGGGAGAGGGGTTCCTTTTGCTGCTTGGGAGACTGGGGGCCGTTGGGAACAGCAGAGGGTGAGGCAGAGGCAGGGGGAGGAGGAGGGGGCTGATGGGGGGATGTTAAAAGGGACATAAGCTACGTATAAGAGATGGAGAAGTGACAGAATAAAAACCAAAATAAAAAGATAAAACACAAAACGAAAATAAGCATCAAAACCAATATTTGAAATCCAGAGAAAAAAAAACCAATTAAACAATTAAATATTAAAGGCCATGGTTCAAAAGAGAGGGGGGAAAGTAGTATTTAAGAGTTGTGTTAAATGAAGGATGTGATAAATGGAAGTTTTAGTAAGTGATGCAACAGAAGAGTAACACAAAGTATTTTGACAGGAGGCTCATGCAGACTCTTCCATGCAGCGCTATCCCCATAAATTGCCCTGCTCTGCTCTGTGGACAGCTCAGAATAATGCATATGGATAGAGCTTTCAAATACCTGAATTTAAATGGATCAGATAAGGAAGGTACCTTAGTGCCCAGTAGCGTTTCTATTATCTGGAAAACAACAAACCACATTCCTTCCTGCTTTCAAATCATACCTCAGTAATGCGCATCACACTTCACTTTTACAAATTATGCTATGAATTTGCTCAGGAGTTAGTCCTGTTTGATTACTTTTTTTCTGGCTACACTGATGTAAGTACCAGACAGCCATGTTCTCTCATGTACCAGCACAACAGGATTGATCCATTTTGAACAGGTAGGCTTTTTTTGACTCTTATTAGTAGAAGTGGTTTGGTAGGGTGAGAGCAAGGGTGAGATCAAAACAAAGCTGCTCCGGGCTTCCATCAGTGTTACTGAAAACCGATTTAGTCCAGTCACCCTGACACATTCTGGTAACCCCAGATAGATGCCGCCATGCATTATGGTGTAAAATATGACAGTGAAATGAAAAAGGTTTAATGGATACATAAGTTAATATGGTCTTTTTTTTTAAAAAAAAAAGTCAACTGCTCAGTTAGTTCTGCTCCGTTAGTTGTGCTTAAGAAGAATGAATCGCAGCAATTCCCTGTTCCCAGCCACCCAACTGCCGAACCCAGTGGACAGACTGAAAAGATAATGCAAATGAAAAGCCAAGGAGAGTTTTAGAAGTGTCAAAACAGTGATGCCACATTGAAGCTTCCCAACAGTAACAATGTTAGTTAGCACACGTGGTACTAGGTAAGTGGTATAACAATTCTCTGAGTTAGGAACAGAAACGGACCATGGCAGAGACGTGACAACTAAAGTTAAATTAATAGAAAAATCACAACATAATTAAAGAAATTATACAAGAAAAAATATTTAAAGATATAAAGAAATTTAAGTAACCAAAGACTATAACAAAACACCGTATTAAGACATCAGTTATTAACATTCTGAATCTAAAGTTCTTTTTAAAAAAAACCCTGTAATTGCCAGGATTACTAGACAAGACAGAGGTTACTGACTATACACATACTAGCACCAAGCTCAAGTTCACAAATCAGTACCTTATTTTTCTTGATGAACGGCCATAACTTGCCCTTGGACTTGCTACCAAACTTTGGCTCAGACTTCCCGTCCCCTCTTGAGTTGGAAAGGCTGGATTCCGAGACCGTCCGCTTCATCGGCTGCGTGAAGTCCTCAAAGTCAACATCTCCTGGAGGCTCGAACCCTGACTTAAAGGCTTCTATTACCATCTGTGAATCCTGAAATGGGACAGATACAGTACAAGTATAAACAACTCTGATGAGGGCTGTCATCAAATTGGTGCCATAGAAAAACACTACAAGGACCAGAAAGTTTGTCTGTGAGGGAACCAGCCTTTGCATGGACCAGTCTCATTCCTGGGAACAAACACTCCCCAAGATCCTGAAATAAATAAAAGTCTCTCACCTTCTGTTTCAAGAACAGGGCACTTTTCTTGGACCTATTTTCACTACCATGTGCTTTAAAAACCTGTTTTGGACAGCATAGTATCTTACCAAAACAAGGTGCTCTAATGTGTAAAATTAAATACTCCAAGATACTGAAGTGATAAATGGCAGTTAAGAACACAACAACCACCCCACACAGAATAAAACTTTCCAACACCTGTGTCAGTCAGAATGTATTACAACTGGGAACACAAATGTCTACAATCCTAGTTTCATAACAGATCTCAAACAAACCATCTATGGAAATAAAGCAGGTGAGCTTTAGTCTCAAATAATCCGTTATTCCTGTTATTAAACTGTAGCCTGTTTTGTGAAGGTATCACTGAGACCCCTCATTATTCAAAACACCAACAGATAAAAGCAGAGGACTTTGGTCTATTTAGGAAAATAAAAACCACAGAACTATCATTAAAGCATAGGTCATTGTTAGTTAACTAAAGGTGATGCTCAGGAAGAGTGAACTCAGGTCTCCTCACTCCAGCCTTCCACTGAACTGCACAACCCTGGAGTCTCTCCACAACCCAGCAGTGTTTTCATTCCCTTTGTTTTGTTTCCAACACAAACCCCAGAATTCTGATACAAACATCTTTTAAGGGTTTTTTCACGTCTACCAGTGAAAACTATATGTTAACTTTACCAATTAGAAAAGCAATCAGACTTAATTAACTGAACAGAAACTTAAATGATTCATAAAGATTTAAGGTATAGAATTGTTGGGCATCTGGCTGTAAGCAAACGAGTGGAAAATTCCAATAAATACTCGCACAGAAAGGAGCTGTTGAGCGATCCCACTGCCACAAGTTGACAAGTCAGTGCACGTAAACTCAGCTACAGTAAGTGGCAGGGGCTTATCTTAGGAGCTTTACCCAAGAACTGAGCAGCCCAAGGTCACACAAGTTGCCCAACACACCTTGGAGCAGGCAGTGGCTGAGAATTCCACATGCTGACAACTAAAGCCACATTCCCTTTTAGCACGACTAGGGGCACCAGATGAAAGTCAGCCACATACTGGCTGTATACTCTGTACAATGGGTTTGCTTTATTATTTTTTTTTAACAGAGGGAAAAGAAAAAAAGTAAAAACTAGAATAATTTATAGTATTTTTCCTAGTTGGGTCTACAAACACAATAAATTATACATAAGCTCAAATGCAGACTTCAGTTTGCCAAATGCATTTAAATCTAATGGACTCAGAAAAAATATTTTAACACACTTATCTACTTGACTTCTTGGGAAGAGAGCTTTTTATGTTATACTCTTCTAACACTTTTCTTCTAAGATCATTAGCAAAACTGTGCCACGGCACACAAATATCTTATTAGTTTCTAGAGAAAAGCATCACCATCCTGTTCAGATAAAAAAACCTGAACTTGTTGCTTTGAAGGCGTTTCACAGATTCTGCTTATGTCTGTAGGTAAAACACTATTCATGAGAAATCCAATGGGATATAAACATATCCAGAGGCCAGGCTCAATTGAGCAAAACACAGATATAGGAAAAGCTTTGCAAAAGTCTTCAGGGGATTGTGAAGAAAATTAAGGTTTAAAGATCCTCAAACTATCAGGTGCTCTGTGAAATTCCAACACAACTTTTAGGGAGGTAAACCAATACCTTCCATTATCTCATCTTGGTTTAACATTAAAACTTCCTGGGATCTAAACATTTGAAGAGATTTTTAATAATATTCATCAAAGCGAGATGAAGAAGAAAAAGACTACAAACATACACAAGGTTACATTAAATAATCTATGGGTATTTTATCCTGTGCATGGAGCTTCTCATTTTTTTCCCCTCTTAATTTTACAGCGTTCCTTCCATTTAGTCAAAACATCCCTCCACTACAATGGAGCTAAAAATAACCTGCATGCTCCATATATCACAGAGATAATGTCATAACAGGAACTCCAAAGTCCATAACAAATGAATTTTAGCTGCTGCTAGAGCCTTCTGAAGCAGGTTCCATGTAGGTTCACCTCGCAGTCACTACAGCTGGCCCTGGCAACGTGATCTCTGTGTTGTTGGAGTTGTTAAAAAGAGGACATGAAAACTAAGCATATTTACAACTGCATTAGAAACACGGGGCTAACCCAGTATTCCCAGCTAAATCCAGTTTCTATTGCTACCAGAGAGACTTCTATACAGTAACTAAGCCTGAAAGACTGGCCCATTTTGCAAGTAGGCACGAAGCTGAACTTTGTAATATTTAAACTGCAGAGAACATAGAAAGTATTAAATCTGTCCCATGTGTCATTCTGGTTCTTAACATCATCCAACAAAATAGATGTCCTGGAATAAAAGCGATCTTCCAGAATCCTGCTAGCATCCACAGAGGGAGGGAGCACGGAGGCAGCGGTGGGAAGGAAGCTTGCTAGCAGCCTACACTTCCATACTTCCGAAGTCATTGCAGAAATACATCCTTCCTTAGGATTGTACTACACAATTCTGCTGTTAGAATACACAGCGTTTCACAGATACTGTAAGAACCCCACCTTCATAGATCAATGTTTGTACTAACCCTACCCAAAGCTGAAAATCTACTACCAAAAAGCTCCAACATACCTATATGGAGTGCAAATTCCTGCTGCTCCTATTTTGTTTTTCCTTTTTAAACAGTAATGCCGTACCATCAGCTGGTAATATTTTACTCCCAGCCAAAAAAGCTGCAGAACTTGCAGGTTCTTACATTCTTTCAGCTAGAGCTGACTCATGGTTTGGTACACAATGTAAATTACTAGAATTGAGGATTCCTCTTTTTTTTTTCTGACCAATACATCTTCTGTATTAGTTGTGGTTGCTCCATTTAAAGCTCTGGTTTCTGAACTGAAGTTACTGCACAAATAGCACAGTTTTGCTCCCCTCTTTACCTCCCCCTTTCATCATTAAGTCTGTATGTAAAAATAAAACCAAAGAATACCAACAGCTAAAAAGGAACTGCAAATGCAGTACTGCCTTTTGTCAGTGTCACAGCGTCTGACCTTACACATCTCAAGTTTGGTGATACCCTATGTTTGTTGATGATTACCAGGTCCTGGAGATCTCCTCCCAGCTGGGAAACACATGTCTGTGTGGGCCCAGAGTTTCACACAAAGCTTTTCCTGCTCAGCAGGCTCTTGGTTTTGTTCCCCCTTGTACCAGCTGTATTCTCACCCGCTGTCCTTGCAGTCATTTTCCAAGCTGACTACAGCACAGGTCTAGTTGACTTTCTATTGGAAAGTTTTCCAAACTTGAAAAAGATGAGTAAAGGAGACAACCTTGAATTTGAATCTTTTGAGGAAAAGGAGAAACTCTCCTGATGGTAGCCTAAGAGAGCCCAAACCTGCTTCTTACAACGTTAAGGGATGAGATGGGAAAGGTTTGCTGTAACACTCTGCATTGGTGGCAAAAGTAATATGTTCTCTGGAAATAGAGAAAATACAGCTTTTAAATTGTTACTATGTGCACCTATGGCCATCCTTATAAAGTGGCAGGACCTGCATGGTACAGAAGGACGAGAACAAACGTATCATTTTTATCAGAATCAAGAAAGTTGGAAACCACTGTTTCAGACATGAAAAGAAATCTTTGATGATATTTAAGAAAAAAGAACCATTTATGGACATAACTGCTTTCCAGACAGAACACGCTAAACCCTCTGTAATTGTTCAGATATAACAAATTTGGATAAATAAATTTTTTCTACCATGCTGTTTACAGGAGAACCCTTAGTTATCAATGTTCAAAGGCACCGTTTTCTACACCTGAAGATTCAAGCAGATGTAGGCTTAAATATGAGTCTCCCCAACACGGTTTCACCCTGCAACACCAAAAGCTGTACCTAAAGAATAGCACATTGTTCTAACCTGGGAATCTGTGCCCCAGCTCCCCCTTCTCCCACCCCAAAAGAGTCATTTTCAGATTCTTTGGTTCGCGTTGACGCTCTCTGCGAGAGCGATTGCTGAGCAGAAAGTAGTGGATTCATTTCAAAACTTCAGCCTCAGGCTTATGCTGCCAATTAAGGGCCGGCTCTGGGCACTGAATAGCTCAGAAAAGATTCCAGTGCAAAAGACGTATGGGAAATTCAAACAGCCAGCAAGACACATGCTGTTTGTATTTGAAGCACTAATGTGATCCATGAGAAGGGCTGAAGGAGCAAGCAGAGACTTCATTTACGAAGGGAACAGATCATTCTGAAAACAAAATCGAAAACACATTTGCCCTTCTGCTAACTGCACATCAGGAAGCACAACCCAACTCTTTATCAGCCTTTTTATCAGGAAGGCTTCTTTTTAATCCTACAACGATCTTCAGAAATCAAGATTTGGGAGAGCTCGTTTACAGATTGTTAGCAAACCTCAAATATGCAAAGAAAGATTTCACAGTAAAGTAGAAATTCTGCAAGACTTGTTTGCAGTAATTTATGTAGCAAATACTATAAATACTTCCATTATTATAAAAATAACTGGAATTAAGACATTTCTGCAACATACAGTTTTCTGACCATTAGACACAGAACCCATCTGAATAAGAACTGGTGATTATCAGGTATCTAGGATTATGCCCACCCTCTTCCTTATTCTATGCAGACGACTATTTTTCAATTAGAGTATTTCAAAAAGTAGTTATCCTAGTAAAAGGAGAGACTATTCCTAAAAGGGGAGACAAAAAAAAACAACGAGTGGAGGCATTTCTGGGTGTTAAGTAGATTTAGGAAATAATCTGAGCACATCCTGCCTCAGACAAAGCAGCTTGGGACAAGAAGCCATTCTTTGTTTTATTTTTGTGACTAGAAAGCTCTCGTGCTACAGCCTGGACCCAGGAACTCAGCCTCCACATATAAGTGAACAATACTAAAGATGACAATCAACAATCCAAACAATGCAACACTTACATTCTTGTGATCAATTGATTCTGCAGCCTTTGTGATTTCATCCAGACATTTGCCAATGATAGGGATCACTTGGCGGTCAACCTCTGCAAAAGTTTTCATGGATTCACCTATCCTCACAATTCTTCTTTCCTCCATCTCTTGTATTTTCTAAAACAAACATCAAATTTCATTCAGATCATATATCTAACTTCACAGTTTCAACCCAGTTTTCTCCCCAGCATACACCAGCTGCTTTACAAGTTATGTTTTAAACATACTTTTAAGAACAAACTAGGACAGCTGTTCTCGTGAAGGCACCAAAGGATATTGTTCCCTCAAACATCAAAACGCCATTCTAAGAGTAATCTCTGTCACTGGGAATTTTTCAATTAACTTTTTATGTTTAAAACTGCTGATTTGTCAAAACCCCAGTTTTAGACTTTTGTAAGGATGGCTCCTAAGGCTTTTAAGAGAATTTCTGCAACAATAAATTCTTTTATTTTCTATGCATGTTCCGAAAGATCTCATTTTCATTCCATTGCAGAATTCAAGCAAACAAAAATATTCGTCTCCCCTTCTCCTTTTCCTTCGAAGGTAGTTTCTGATTTACAGGCAGTCCTATACACCATGTATTGTTGACACCAGGGCTTCTCAACATACACTCCCCTGTTGCTCAATGGATTCAATGCCACGATCTCCAGCATTTATTCCATGGGCCTCTCGTTTACAACAGAGGAAACTGGAGGTGGTATAAAGCTATTATGGCAGATTATAACAGGATACAGAAGGGCATGAACAGGAAGGGCCTGTTTCACATTAGAGTGCAGCAATCTTATGAAGCATTGTCAGCTTAAAAATCCCCATTGCCTTGACTGATCCACAAGCAACATAAAATCTTTACAAAACAACTTATTTCAACATCTCAAAGGAAGCACTAGAGCTTACTGGTGCACTGGTAATGAAAAGAATACACCTAAAAATCACAGCACTTACCAGATCTAGTGTTAAATTCAAATATATTGCAAAAATTTTATATCTGATGCTAGGCAAAAATTATCTCAAGACATTGGTTCGAAATACCACAAAGCAAGAGTCCATTTAGCTAAGAAGTTCCCATTAGGGATAAGAAAATGCATATCTGCTACGCAAATATCAGTTATCTCTCATCAGATGATAAGCATGTGACAGTTTCTCCCTTAAAGAGCTTGTATTTTCCACTTCTGATGCTTATGACAACGGAACAGTCATTTAGAACTTCTGTTCTACTACATTAATCTCTTTTCGTTCAGTCAAGCACAAACTCAGATCTTCAGCCAGTATAAATTTGATGGCTTTTTTGTTCTCTCTACAGTCTTTCTTTAGGCACCCTAAGACATAACAAGCAAGCTTGCTTCAACCCTTTGATGTTCACTACTACAGAGTTATTGTGGTTTAAATTTAAACATCTGTGAAGTCCGATGTGAAGACAGGTTATGAAGGGCTGTGAGGCTCTAGAGATGCAACAATGTCCAGCTGACTCCTGCCCCAACAATGCAAATAATGCTCTCATTGCCCAGCTGCACAGACACGAGAGTTTAACAGAGGAAGATTGTGAAGATTCCAAAGACTATCGTAATCTGACATGACAATTCATGCCACCTTCCTCATACATTATCACTTTTTATCTAGTCTAAGATAAAAGGACAATTTATCCTATCCCAAGATCTCCATCTCTTGTTGGCAAACTGCATATAAAATTTGCTAACAGTGACAAAAGTCACCAAAAAAGTAAAAGACAGGGTCACAGAACTGAAGCGATGTGCAATATGCTACTCTGTTCTTATCACAAGATTACGAGCTTGGAGGTGAGTGCCAGACCCTTACCTGGAAGATGTTTGGTATGTGTGTGTAGTAATGGTCATGCTGCTCGCTGTTGAACTTCTGGAGAGTGGAAGAATATTCGGCTTTGCTGTCTTCTGCCATTTGATGTCGTAGCTGGGCTTGCTGTCTTGCCTAAAGAAACGCCAAAAGAAATTTATAGTTTACACCACAGGGAAAGAAACTGCGTTGTGTTACTCCTCATCTTACTATCCTTACCAGTAGCAGCACAAGAAGCTGCACTCCCTGCAAAGTCCTTTATTTCCAGTTCCTGGAATAGCGCCAGCACGAAGTGCACAAGGAAAGGGGAGCCTGAGCAGCAGCTGAGACACAGCTCCCTTCCTATTTTTACCCACACAGATTATTTGCTTTGCTACCCAGCATAGCAGAGCACTGGGTAATTACCCTCACTTCTTTCCCTAGAACAATCTGTCCCCAAGTGACCCTCTTATATTTTCAGATTCCTCTTCTTACAATTCTGCTTCCTAAGGCCTTCTGTTATCTGTTTCACTGCCCGCTATTACTCCCTTACCGCCTCTCCCATCTGTTTATTTTAGTTGTCTTTTCCTCCCTTGCTGTTGGTCTTCATATGGCAACCCTTCCTTCTCTTCCCACTTGCTGGAGCTCCCCCCTCTCCTGCTTCACCTTCACCCGGTGGGAGCTCGGCTGCTCCCCCTGCTCCCTTGTATGTGTATATTAAAATATGCTAAATATAAATATGCATATAAATAAGTGGGCTCCCATTAAAAACAGTTCAGATGAGATTATTTTTTTAACTGTTCCAAGCAGACAATAGTTTCCTGACAATAAATCCATGAAATACCAAATCATGGAACGTTTTAGTAATCATAACTGGAAGGTAACAAATTCTGCCAGAAGGTTTCAAATCTCAATTTGCAAAGGAATAGGCTTCCTTCCCATTTGTCCAGCTCGTACATCTCACCTAATAATTTATTTCACCTCAATTCTGTTATTTCTTTTGCAAACACAGTCGATTGCAGGAATTTCCTAGATCCCCTTCACATTCTTTCTACAAAAATAATTCAAGTACAATGAGAAAATGCTTTGGCACCAAGTGCATAATAGGAGATGAAACAGTAGCATCAAATGGAAAAGACTGCGACTACAACCAAATAAATAAATCAAAAGACAGACTTTCAACTTTGCTTGTTCTCCAGGAGTTTTAACTGTCCACTAACTCCTGTAAAGGATGCACATACAACTTCAGAAAATCTACCTCCTGAAATTCCAAGAGGCTATATCAATCTTTTTTTTTTTTTAAGTGCTATATAGCTTATTAAACTTGATCATCCACACACTCCTATATAGCTACATTAAATATGAGCAGAAAACAATATACCCTTGTACTACAAATGCAAATTTACGAGCAAAACAAAGTCAGCCCTGGAAAGGGGACAGCTGTAGGAGTAACGTATGCCTGGCTCCCAATCCCTTCCTCAAGTCCCAGCTGCTACAGATCAATATCCATTTGTGAGGCCCGTTCTCATCATCTACCGAAGAGCAACCCATTGTCCGAGCTGATTCCTACAACATCCCAGTTCCACTTATACAGCTGTCTCTTCTTTTTCATTTTTTTTTTTATTTTTTTTTTAAATAGCACAACTCAGGAATTTGTCCCTTGACTCCATTGTTGAAGCAGAAAAACAAGAAATCCATTATTACCCATTTCCAGGCAGACCCAGCAACCATTAAGCCAGAGTCCATTTCCAGGGCTGGGCGTGAGCAAAGTAACTCCGAGCAGGATGTACACAGGAGTAGATGCTCCATTTTCAAAACGATCTTAACTGGCCCCAAATAAAAGGGGGCAGCAGATGAGTTAGTAAAACTGGGTACATTCCAAAAACCAAGAATTTTTGTCTGAGTGCCCTAGTGATGTTTTGTTTCTCCTGGCCATTTAATGCATTTGGCAAGCTTCAAACAGTTTAAATATTTTTCCAATGAGGTATTTGGTTCTTAAAATAAAAATGCATAAAAAAAGTCTAGATTTTTTTTTATTACTTCATTTTAGTATGTCATTTACTCTAACATTATTCCTTCTAGTATTAACAGAATTATATTTTATAGCTAGGTTCCTGCCCTCTGCTGAAGCACAGACTGATAAAAAGGAGTTGATGACGTTAAGTTCTACATTCAGAGTAATGGATGCAGTGGCCTGGAGCTGCACAGAGTCAGAGGAGCTATTTCAGGAGTAATTTATAGTTCAGCTTTACAGAAAATAAATTTTTGCCTTTTTTACTGCTCACTTGAGCATGCAAACAGCTTTAGAGACGGGGTTTTGGGGGTTTCTTAAAGTTAAAATATTTGCTCTGAACGGTATTTTCAGGAGGAAAGGCTTTGGAAATCATGGTCTCTGGAAAACCAGACCATGACTTCAGATATAAGAGGATGATGCTGTGATGCAGCTTTCAGTCAACAATCCTCTTTCCTTTAACTGGGGCAGGGATGCCTGAGGAAGAGCTCATGTTTGCAGCCCCACACGTAAAACCATGATCCAGATCTACAGACGGCCGGGTTACTCGGTGGTAAGAGATGTCAAGGTTAGGTACTCGTAATGCAACAAAAGATTCCCCCCTGCCTTGAAAGGAAGGAGGAATGAGGTTACCTTTCAGCACCGTGAAAAAGCAGAAAAA